>OZ038479.1:139226227-139258727 GCA_964036315.1 Acanthosepion esculentum
GGTTATCCGTTTGAATTTCAATCATTTAACCTGTTCCCAGTGTATCACCATTCCTACCCAGTCGTGCTTATTTTCATATTTCTTCTGCAATTATTTTCAGCGCCCCCTTATTATAAACGGACATTTTCTTCTCTGTCGATTTTTTGCTGTTCCGTCTATTCTCATATTTACATTCCATTTCGCTTTTCAAAGAGAAATCGAATATTTGTGCCAGATACAATTCCTTTCAGTATTTGTCTATATTTCTGAGATGAGGTATTATGTACATTATTTACATTGTTCGGACTATTGTCCTCATCTTTGTCACCATATTTATTACAACGTTTCAGCCGTTGTACGCTCCGGCCTTCTTCAGGTGGTCGAAATAAATCCCTTATTTTCGCTCACTTGGGTAGACTATTCGAGTTGCATTCTAATGGAAAGTTCTCCACTGCCTTAACCGGGTATTGAACTCACACTCTTTGGGTCCTGTCACTGGATCTAACTAACGCCTTTATCCACTTCATCTGTGTATAAATTTCTGGGTATTATAAACCTAATGTCTTCAGCATCGTTTTTTACCAGAGCTCATGTTGCAATTTTTGTTGTTATTATCGCTTTTCTCTGGCACTCCTTATTACTGGTTCCCATATTGTATTCATTTCTATGCTTCAAAATAAAGGGTTCAGTTCGACATTACAACTACCTGAAGAAGACCGAAGCGTACAACGGCCGAAACGTTGTAATAAATATGGCGACAAAGATGAGGACAATAGTCCGAATAATGTAAACAATGTACAATTCCTTTCATATATGGCATTTGAAATCTCTATGGCGTTTCTTTTATTCTCATTTTTGGTTTCTGATTTTAGGATTAAATAAACCCAACAATTATTCTAGGATTAAATCTGCTCTTTGTGATTCCGTTGTTGAATTTTCCTTTCATTTAGGCAACAGCATCATCCGAGATTTCTCGACTTTGACTTTCATTTCAATGTCTGACTAATTCTGCTTATTATTATTATTATTATTAGTAGTAGTAGTATTATCATCATCATCATCATCATCATTCCCCTCCTCCTCCTCCTCCTCCTCCTCCTCCTCCTTCTTCTTCTTCTTCTTCTTCTTCTTCTTCTTCTTCTTCGTATGTTATGTTTCCTGTCTTTGTATTCTGTAGAACTGGGTCCAAACTATTGTCCTTAAGCCCCATAGGAGAATTGTCATTTAATTGATATCAATTTTCTTATTATATAGGATGTTCTTAGTAGGACGATCCTCTGGGTAACTTGTATGTTGATGTTACCTGGGACACTGTTAGTAAAATTGTCAATTCCTTTTCTCATGAGGCTCAGAGCTCTGATTACTATTGGTACTACAGTCTCAGTCTTCATTCCTCATATCCTGTCTATCTCGATCTCCAGGGCCTTGTATTTCGACAATTTCCCGATAATTTTCATGAAGGTGTTTCCCTTTCCTTTGATTTTTGTTGTACACTCATTTCTTTGCGGGTCCCAATCAGAAATGGTATCACGACATTTTTCCTGAGCATTAAAAAAAACAAGATCACATACATTTTAAATAAATAAAACCCTTCGTCATGTGTGAGCTATACTTGTGAGTACACTTTTTTGTATTTCTTTAAGGCTTGAGTAACCAGAGATTCCTTCAATGAACTTTTTCTAATCAAACTAAGGACTCCAACTACAACTGGAATTGTTGATGTCTTCATGTGCCTTCTTTTTTTTTAGATTTCCATTTCAAGATCATTGTACTTTGATACTTTTTTTGAAAATCTTCAAAGATAAATTTCAGTCTGCAAGGTCTACCATGTCAATAAGAAGGCACTTTTTGCGGTCTCTGCTCACAATGGTTGGGCGATTAGCTTTGATTATTCTGTCTGTGAATATTGTCAAGTTCTATAAAATTGCCACTGGCCCTATCTCTGTAACCGGGTCTGAGTGGTGTTCATACCAGTTTCTTAGAGTTTCCTTTCCGTAAAAGTTCCATATTTTTCTAGTGCAGCTATTGACCCACGCTGTCATGGCGAATTTTATATTCACCGTGTGCTAACAGCTTACAACCTGATACAAGATGGACAATTTTTTCTTGATCCTTATCACAGAACCTGCATTTCGGTTAGACACAATTTCTCATATATATATATATATATATATATATATATATATATATATATATATATATATATATATATAAATTAAGTTCATCATATATTATAAAAAATTTAAAACAATTGACCTATGAGGTCAATTATATTGAATTCCTAAACAAAACGCAATGAGTTGGTGTTCATTTTTTTACTCCTTAGTAGATAAGATAATTCAGAATGCATCTTTTCTGAAACTTTCATTAATTAGTTCCGTGTTGAAATTAGTTCCGAGTTGAAATAATTTCCACGTCGAAATTAATTCCGAGTTGAAATTAGTTCCGAGCTTAAATTAATTCAACATCCCTCCCTCCCAGCACCTATTCTTCCATGCATTCCATCTGCTCTTTCCTTCTGGCTCTCTTGCCTTCAATAGTGTCTTGTGAGTGTCAAATTTTCCTTCATTATATATCTTAGAAATTTCAACTGTCGCTTTTTAATTTTAAAAACCGGTGCCCTTTTTGTTTCCATTTTCGTTAAAACCTCCTCGTGCCACGTATGTGCGATACATGTCATTCTCAGCAGCCTTCTGCAGAATCACACTTTTGCTACCACAAGTTTCTTCTTCATCATTAAGGAGACTGTCCAGCATTTCCTGTCATGGAAAATGATTGATATTAACACCGCATTTCAGCGCTTTTTCCTTTATTTCTAATTTTATTTTCTTAATAGTTTGCTTAGCTTTCGGGAGGCATCTACGGATTTCGGTATCGTATTTTCAGCCCTTTGTTTTTAGTTCCCATTGACAGAAGTTGATTACATTTGCTTATTATATACTTGATTATTAATTAAGAAAGAAAACGGAAAGACTGTATCGTTATAAAAAGGCTGGAAAATTTAAAATTTAAATTTATTATTAATAGTTTTTAATGTTATAATGCCTTTCTAGGTTTAAATCAGTTCGGATTATCGCTTCAAATTAGACCAAAATGGAGTTCTACTGTCCTGGGCTAAAGACGTTCACTTTGCAGGCTTGATAGTGTTAAGTATCGTTTATGCTACTCTATTGCTATTTCCATGGTAAATGTTCAGATGAGCTCCATTCTTTAGTTCCACCAGTTCAGACCTTTACAGCTCGGACATTTACACAGTCTTGTGTTGGAAGCCATATTCTCCAATCTGCAGCCTCTTTCCCATAGATGCAACATTGCAAGCCTTTTGCTACTCTATTGCTATTTCCATGGCAAATGTTCAGATGAGCTCCATTCTTTAGTTCCACCAGTTCAGACCTTTACAGCTAGGACATTTACACAGTCTTGTGAGGGAAGCCATATTCTCCAATCTGCAGCCTCTTTCCCATAGATGCAACATTGCAAGCCTTTTGCTACTCTATTGCTATTTCCATGGCAAATGTTCAGATGAGCTCCATTCTTTAGTTCCACCAGTTCAGACCTTTACAGCTAGGACATTTACACAGTCTTGTGAGGGAAGCCATATTCTCCAATCTGCAGCCTCTTTCCCATAGATGCAACATTGCAAGCCTTTTGCTACTCTATTGCTATTTCCATGGCAAATGTTCAGATGAGCTCCATTCTTTAGTTCCACCAGTTCAGACCTTTACAGCTCGGACATTTACACAGTCTTGTGTTGGAAGCCATATTCTCCAATCTGCAGCCTCTTTCCCATAGATGCAACATTGCAAGCCTTTTGCTACTCTATTGCTATTTCCATGGCAAATGTTCAGATGAGCTCCATTCTTTAGTTCCACCAGTTCAGACCTTTACAGCT
This sequence comes from Acanthosepion esculentum, assembly GCA_964036315.1. Lineage (NCBI taxonomy): Eukaryota > Metazoa > Mollusca > Cephalopoda > Sepiida > Sepiidae > Acanthosepion > Acanthosepion esculentum. The sequence goes on from OZ038479.1 coordinate 139,230,099, forward strand.
AGGACATTTACACAGTCTTGTGTTGGAAGCCATATTCTCCAATCTGCAGCCTCTTTCCCATAGATGCAACATTGCAAGCCTTTTGCTACTCTATTGCTATTTCCATGGCAAATGTTCAGATGAGCTCCATTCTTTAGTTCCACCAGTTCAGACCTTTACAGCTAGGACATTTACACAGTCTTGTGAGGGAAGCCATATTCTCCAATCTGCAGCCTCTTTCCCATAGATGCAACATTGCAAGCCTTTTGCTACTCTATTGCTATTTCCATGGCAAATGTTCAGATGAGCTCCATTCTTTAGTTCCACCAGTTCAGACCTTTACAGCTAGGACATTTACACAGTCTTGTGTTGGAAGCCATATTCTCCAATCTGCAGCCTCTTTCCCATAGATGCAACATTGCAAGCCTTTTGCTACTCTATTGCTATTTCCATGGCAAATGTTCAGATGAGCTCCATTCTTTAGTTCCACCAGTTCAGACCTTTACAGCTAGGACATTTACACAGTCTTGTGAGGGAAGCCATATTCTCCAATCTGCAGCCTCTTTCCCATAGATGCAACATTGCAAGCCTTTTGCTACTCTATTGCTATTTCCATGGCAAATGTTCAGATGAGCTCCATTCTTTAGTTCCACCAGTTCAGACCTTTACAGCTCGGACATTTACACAGTCTTGTGTTGGAAGCCATATTCTCCAATCTGCAGCCTCTTTCCCATAGATGCAACATTGCAAGCCTTTTGCTACTCTATTGCTATTTCCATGGCAAATGTTCAGATGAGCTCCATTCTTTAGTTCCACCAGTTCAGACCTTTACAGCTAGGACATTTACACAGTCTTGTGTTGGAAGCCATATTCTCCAATCTGCAGCCTCTTTCCCATAGATGCAACATTGCAAGCCTTTTGCTACTCTATTGCTATTTCCATGGCAAATGTTCAGATGAGCTCCATTCTTTAGTTCCACCAGTTCAGACCTTTACAGCTAGGACATTTACACAGTCTTGTGAGGGAAGCCATATTCTCCAATCTGCAGCCTCTTTCCCATAAATGCAACATTGCAAGCCTTTTGCTACTCTATTGCTATTTCCATGGCAAATGTTCAGATGAGCTCCATTCTTTAGCTCCACCAGTTCAGACCTTTACAGCTGGGACATTTACACAGTCTTGTGAGGGAAGCCATATTCTCCAATCTGCAGCCTCTTTCCCATAGATGCAACATTGCAAGCCTTTTGCTACTCTATTGCTATTTCCATGGCAAATGTTCAGATGAGCTCCATTCTTTAGTTCCACCAGTTCAGACCTTTACAGCTAGGACATTTACACAGTCTTGTGAGGGAAGCCATATTCTCCAATCTGCAGCCTCTTTCCCATAGATGCAACATTGCAAGCCTTTTGCTACTCTATTGCTATTTCCATGGCAAATGTTCAGATGAGCTCCATTCTTTAGTTCCACCAGTTCAGACCTTTACAGCTAGGACATTTACACAGTCTTGTGAGGGAAGCCATATTCTCCAATCTGCAGCCTCTTTCCCATAAATGCAACATTGCAAGCCTTTTGCTACTCTATTGCTATTTCCATGGCAAATGTTCAGATGAGCTCCATTCTTTAGCTCCACCAGTTCAGACCTTTACAGCTGGGACATTTACACAGTCTTGTGAGGGAAGCCATATTCTCCAATCTGCAGCCTCTTTCCCATAGATGCAACATTGCAAGCCTTTTGCTACTCTATTGCTATTTCCATGGCAAATGTTCAGATGAGCTCCATTCTTTAGTTCCACCAGTTCAGACCTTTACAGCTAGGACATTTACACAGTCTTGTGTTGGAAGCCATATTCTCCAATCTGCAGCCTCTTTCCCATAGATGCAACATTGCAAGCCTTTTGCTACTCTATTGCTATTTCCATGGCAAATGTTCAGATGAGCTCCATTCTTTAGTTCCACCAGTTCAGACCTTTACAGCTAGGACATTTACACAGTCTTGTGAGGGAAGCCATATTCTCCAATCTGCAGCCTCTTTCCCATAAATGCAACATTGCAAGCCTTTTGCTACTCTATTGCTATTTCCATGGCAAATGTTCAGATGAGCTCCATTCTTTAGCTCCACCAGTTCAGACCTTTACAGCTGGGACATTTACACAGTCTTGTGAGGGAAGCCATATTCTCCAATCTGCAGCCTCTTTCCCATAGATGCAACATTGCAAGCCTTTTGCTACTCTATTGCTATTTCCATGGCAAATGTTCAGATGAGCTCCATTCTTTAGTTCCACCAGTTCAGACCTTTACAGCTAGGACATTTACACAGTCTTGTGAGGGAAGCCATATTCTCCAATCTGCAGCCTCTTTCCCATAGATGCAACATTGCAAGCCTTTTGCTACTCTATTGCTATTTCCATGGCAAATGTTCAGATGAGCTCCATTCTTTAGTTCCACCAGTTCAGACCTTTACAGCTAGGACATTTACACAGTCTTGTGTTGGAAGCCATATTCTCCAATCTGCAGCCTCTTTCCCATAGATGCAACATTGCAAGCCTTTTGCTACTCTATTGCTATTTCCATGGCAAATGTTCAGATGAGCTCCATTCTTTAGTTCCACCAGTTCAGACCTTTACAGCTAGGACATTTACACAGTCTTGTGTTGGAAGCCATATTCTCCAATCTGCAGCCTCTTTCCCATAGATGCAACATTGCAAGCCTTTTGCTACTCTATTGCTATTTCCATGGCAAATGTTCAGATGAGCTCCATTCTTTAGTTCCACCAGTTCAGACCTTTACAGCTAGGACATTTACACAGTCTTGTGTTGGAAGCCATATTCTCCAATCTGCAGCCTCTTTCCCATAGATGCAACATTGCAAGCCTTTTGCTACTCTATTGCTATTTCCATGGCAAATGTTCAGATGAGCTCCATTCTTTAGTTCCACCAGTTCAGACCTTTACAGCTAGGACATTTACACAGTCTTGTGAGGGAAGCCATATTCTCCAATCTGCAGCCTCTTTCCCATAGATGCAACATTGCAAGCCTTTTGCTACTCTATTGCTATTTCCATGGTAAATGTTCAGATGAGCTCCATTCTTTAGTTCCACCAGTTCAGACCTTTACAGCTCGGACATTTACACAGTCTTGTGTTGGAAGCCATATTCTCCAATCTGCAGCCTCTTTCCCATAGATGCAACATTGCAAGCCTTTTGCTAGTCTATTGCTATTTCCATGGTAAATGTTCAGATGAGCTCCATTCTTTAGTTCCACCAGTTCAGACCTTTACAGCTCGGACATTTACACAGTCTTGTGTTGGAAGCCATATTCTCCAATCTGCAGCCTCTTTCCCATAGATGCAACATTGCAAGCCTTTTGCTACTCTATTGCTATTTCCATGGCAAATGTTCAGATGAGCTCCATTCTTTAGTTCCACCAGTTCAGACCTTTACAGCTAGGACATTTACACAGTCTTGTGTTGGAAGCCATATTCTCCAATCCGCAGCCTCTTTCCCATAAATGCAACATTGCAAGCCTTTTGCTACTCTATTGCTATTTCCATGGCAAATGTTCAGATGAGCTCCATTCTTTAGTTCCACCAGTTCAGACCTTTACAGCTAGGACATTTACACAGTCTTGTGAGGGAAGCCATATTCTCCAATCTGCAGCCTCTTTCCCATAGATGCAACATTGCAAGCCTTTTGCTAGTCTATTGCTATTTCCATGGCAAATGTTCAGATGAGCTCCATTCTTTAGTTCCACCAGTTCAGACCTTTACAGCTCGGACATTTACACAGTCTTGTGTTGGAAGCCATATTCTCCAATCTGCAGCCTCTTTCCCATAGATGCAACATTGCAAGCCTTTTGCTACTCTATTGCTATTTCCATGGCAAATGTTCAGATGAGCTCCATTCTTTAGTTCCACCAGTTCAGACCTTTACAGCTAGGACATTTACACAGTCTTGTGTTGGAAGCCATATTCTCCAATCTGCAGCCTCTTTCCCATAGATGCAACATTGCAAGCCTTTTGCTACTCTATTGCTATTTCCATGGCAAATGTTCAGATGAGCTCCATTCTTTAGTTCCACCAGTTCAGACCTTTACAGCTAGGACATTTACACAGTCTTGTGAGGGAACCCATATTCTCCAATCTGCAGCCTCTTTCCCATAGATGCAACATTGCAAGCCTTTTGCTACTCTATTGCTATTTCCATGGCAAATGTTCAGATGAGCTCCATTCTTTAGTTCCACCAGTTCAGACCTTTACAGCTAGGACATTTACACAGTCTTGTGAGGGAAGCCATATTCTCCAATCTGCAGCCTCTTTCCCATAGATGCAACATTGCAAGCCTTTTGCTACTCTATTGCTATTTCCATGGCAAATGTTCAGATGAGCTCCATTCTTTAGTTCCACCAGTTCAGACCTTTACAGCTCGGACATTTACAGTCTTGTGTTGGAAGCCATATTCTCCAATCTGCAGCCTCTTTCCCATAGATGCAACATTGCAAGCCTTTTGCTACTCTATTGCTATTTCCATGGCAAATGTTCAGATGAGCTCCATTCTTTAGTTCCACCAGTTCAGACCTTTACAGCTAGGACATTTACACAGTCTTGTGTTGGAAGCCATATTCTCCAATCCGCAGCCTCTTTCCCATAGATGCAACATTGCAAGCCTTTTGCTAGTCTATTGCTATTTCCATGGCAAATGTTCAGATGAGCTCCATTCTTTAGTTCCACCAGTTCAGACCTTTACAGCTAGGACATTTACACAGTCTTGTGTTGGAAGCCATATTCTCCAATCCGCAGCCTCTTTCCCATAGATGCAACATTGCAAGCCTTTTGCTAGTCTATTGCTATTTCCATGGCAAATGTTCAGATGAGCTCCATTCTTTAGTTCCACCAGTTCAGACCTTTACAGCTAGGACATTTACACAGTCTTGTGTTGGAAGCCATATTCTCCAATCTGCAGCCTCTTTCCCATAGATGCAACATTGCAAGCCTTTTGCTACTCTATTGCTATTTCCATGGCAAATGTTCAGATGAGCTCCATTCTTTAGTTCCACCAGTTCAGACCTTTACAGCTAGGACATTTACACAGTCTTGTGTTGGAAGCCATATTCTCCAATCTGCAGCCTCTTTCCCATAGATGCAACATTGCAAGCCTTTTGCTACTCTATTGCTATTTCCATGGCAAATGTTCAGATGAGCTCCATTCTTTAGTTCCACCAGTTCAGACCTTTACAGCTAGGACATTTACACAGTCTTGTGAGGGAACCCATATTCTCCAATCTGCAGCCTCTTTCCCATAGATGCAACATTGCAAGCCTTTTGCTACTCTATTGCTATTTCCATGGCAAATGTTCAGATGAGCTCCATTCTTTAGTTCCACCAGTTCAGACCTTTACAGCTAGGACATTTACACAGTCTTGTGAGGGAAGCCATATTCTCCAATCTGCAGCCTCTTTCCCATAGATGCAACATTGCAAGCCTCTCGCTACTCTATTGCTATTTCCATGGCAAAAGTTCAGATTAGCTCCATTCTTTAGTTCCACCAGTTCAGACCTTTACAGCTAGGACATTTACACAGTCTTGTGAGGGAAGCCATATTCTCCAATCTGCAGCCTCTTTCCCATAGATGCAACATTGCAAGCCTTTTGCTACTCTATTGCTATTTCCATGGCAAATGTTCAGATGAGCTCCATTCTTTAGTTCCACCAGTTCAGACCTTTACAGCTAGGACATTTACACAGTCTTGTGTTGGAAGCCATATTCTCCAATCTGCAGCCTCTTTCCCATAGATGCAACATTGCAAGCCTTTTGCTACTCTATTGCTATTTCCATGGCAAATGTTCAGATGAGCTCCATTCTTTAGTTCCACCAGTTCAGACCTTTACAGCTAGGACATTTACACAGTCTTGTGAGGGAAGCCATATTCTCCAATCTGCAGCCTCTTTCCCATAGATGCAACATTGCAAGCCTTTTGCTACTCTATTGCTATTTCCATGGCAAATGTTCAGATGAGCTCCATTCTTTAGTTCCACCAGTTCAGACCTTTACAGCTAGGACATTTACACAGTCTTGTGAGGGAAGCCATATTCTCCAATCTGCAGCCTCTTTCCCATAGATGCAACATTGCAAGCCTTTTGCTACTCTATTGCTATTTCCATGGCAAATGTTCAGATGAGCTCCATTCTTTAGTTCCACCAGTTCAGACCTTTACAGCTAGGACATTTACACAGTCTTGTGAGGGAAGCCATATTCTCCAATCTGCAGCCTCTTTCCCATAGATGCAACATTGCAAGCCTTTTGCTACTCTATTGCTATTTCCATGGCAAATGTTCAGATGAGCTCCATTCTTTAGTTCCACCAGTTCAGACCTTTACAGCTAGGACATTTACACAGTCTTGTGAGGGAAGCCATATTCTCCAATCTGCAGCCTCTTTCCCATAGATGCAACATTGCAAGCCTTTTGCTAGTCTATTGCTATTTCCATGGTAAATGTTCAGATGAGCTCCATTCTTTAGTTCCACCAGTTCAGACCTTTACAGCTCGGACATTTACACAGTCTTGTGTTGGAAGCCATATTCTCCAATCTGCAGCCTCTTTCCCATAGATGCAACATTGCAAGCCTTTTGCTACTCTATTGCTATTTCCATGGCAAATGTTCAGATGAGCTCCATTCTTTAGTTCCACCAGTTCAGACCTTTACAGCTCGGACATTTACACAGTCTTGTGTTGGAAGCCATATTCTCCAATCTGCAGCCTCTTTCCCATAGATGCAACATTGCAAGCCTTTTGCTACTCTATTGCTATTTCCATGGCAAATGTTCAGATGAGCTCCATTCTTTAGTTCCACCAGTTCAGACCTTTACAGCTCGGACATTTACACAGTCTTGTGAGGGAAGCCATATTCTCCAATCTGCAGCCTCTTTCCCATAGATGCAACATTGCAAGCCTTTTGCTACTCTATTGCTATTTCCATGGTAAATGTTCAGATGAGCTCCATTCTTTAGTTCCACCAGTTCAGACCTTTACAGCTCGGACATTTACACAGTCTTGTGTTGGAAGCCATATTCTCCAATCTGCAGCCTCTTTCCCATAGATGCAACATTGCAAGCCTTTTGCTACTCTATTGCTATTTCCATGGCAAATGTTCAGATGAGCTCCATTCTTTAGTTCCACCAGTTCAGACCTTTACAGCTCGGACATTTACACAGTCTTGTGAGGGAAGCCATATTCTCCAATCTGCAGCCTCTTTCCCATAGATGCAACATTGCAAGCCTTTTGCTACTCTATTGCTATTTCCATGGTAAATGTTCAGATGAGCTCCATTCTTTAGTTCCACCAGTTCAGACCTTTACAGCTCGGACATTTACACAGTCTTGTGTTGGAAGCCATATTCTCCAATCTGCAGCCTCTTTCCCATAGATGCAACATTGCAAGCCTTTTGCTACTCTATTGCTATTTCCATGGCAAATGTTCAGATGAGCTCCATTCTTTAGTTCCACCAGTTCAGACCTTTACAGCTCGGACATTTACACAGTCTTGTGAGGGAAGCCATATTCTCCAATCTGCAGCCTCTTTCCCATAGATGCAACATTGCAAGCCTTTTGCTACTCTATTGCTATTTCCATGGTAAATGTTCAGATGAGCTCCATTCTTTAGTTCCACCAGTTCAGACCTTTACAGCTCGGACATTTACACAGTCTTGTGTTGGAAGCCATATTCTCCAATCTGCAGCCTCTTTCCCATAGATGCAACATTGCAAGCCTTTTGCTACTCTATTGCTATTTCCATGGCAAATGTTCAGATGAGCTCCATTCTTTAGTTCCACCAGTTCAGACCTTTACAGCTCGGACATTTACACAGTCTTGTGAGGGAAGCCATATTCTCCAATCTGCAGCCTCTTTCCCATAGATGCAACATTGCAAGCCTTTTGCTACTCTATTGCTATTTCCATGGCAAATGTTCAGATGAGCTCCATTCTTTTGTTCCACCAGTTCAGACCTTTACAGCTAGGACATTTACACAGTCTTGTGAGGGAAGCCATATTCTCCAATCTGCAGCCTCTTTCCCATAGATGCAACATTGCAAGCCTTTTGCTACTCTATTGCTATTTCCATGGCAAATGTTCAGATGAGCTCCATTCTTTAGTTCCACCAGTTCAGACCTTTACAGCTCGGACATTTACACAGTCTTGTGAGGGAAGCCATATTCTCCAATCTGCAGCCTCTTTCCCATAGATGCAACATTGCAAGCCTTTTGCTACTCTATTGCTATTTCCATGGCAAATGTTCAGATGAGCTCCATTCTTTTGTTCCACCAGTTCAGACCTTTACAGCTAGGACATTTACACAGTCTTGTGAGGGAAGCCATATTCTCCAATCTGCAGCCTCTTTCCCATAGATGCAACATTGCAAGCCTTTTGCTACTCTATTGCTATTTCCATGGCAAATGTTCAGATGAGCTCCATTCTTTAGTTCCACCAGTTCAGACCTTTACAGCTCGGACATTTACACAGTCTTGTGAGGGAAGCCATATTCTCCAATCTGCAGCCTCTTTCCCATAGATGCAACATTGCAAGCCTTTTGCTACTCTATTGCTATTTCCATGGCAAATGTTCAGATGAGCTCCATTCTTCAGTTCCACCAGTTCAGACCTTTACAGCTAGGACATTTACACAGTCTTGTGAGGGAAGCCATATTCTCCAATCTGCAGCCTCTTTCCCATAGATGCAACATTGCAAGCCTTTTGCTACTCTATTGCTATTTCCATGGCAAATGTTCAGATGAGCTCCATTCTTTAGTTCCACCAGTTCAGACCTTTACAGCTCGGACATTTACACAGTCTTGTGAGGGAAGCCATATTCTCCAATCTGCAGCCTCTTTCCCATAGATGCAACATTGCAAGCCTTTTGCTACTCTATTGCTATTTCCATGGCAAATGTTCAGATGAGCTCCATTCTTCAGTTCCACCAGTTCAGACCTTTACAGCTAGGACATTTACACAGTCTTGTGAGGGAAGCCATATTCTCCAATCTGCAGCCTCTTTCCCATAGATGCAACATTGCAAGCCTTTTGCTACTCTATTGCTATTTCCATGGCAAATGTTCAGATGAGCTCCATTCTTTTGTTCCACCAGTTCAGACCTTTACAGCTAGGACATTTACACAGTCTTGTGAGGGAAGCCATATTCTCCAATCTGCAGCCTCTTTCCCATAGATGCAACATTGCAAGCCTTTTGCTACTCTATTGCTATTTCCATGGCAAATGTTCAGATGAGCTCCATTCTTTAGTTCCACCAGTTCAGACCTTTACAGCTCGGACATTTACACAGTCTTGTGAGGGAAGCCATATTCTCCAATCTGCAGCCTCTTTCCCATAGATGCAACATTGCAAGCCTTTTGCTACTCTATTGCTATTTCCATGGCAAATGTTCAGATGAGCTCCATTCTTCAGTTCCACCAGTTCAGACCTTTACAGCTAGGACATTTACACAGTCTTGTGAGGGAAGCCATATTCTCCAATCTGCAGCCTCTTTCCCATAGATGCAACATTGCAAGCCTTTTGCTACTCTATTGCTATTTCCATGGCAAATGTTCAGATGAGCTCCATTCTTTTGTTCCACCAGTTCAGACCTTTACAGCTAGGACATTTACACAGTCTTGTGAGGGAAGCCATATTCTCCAATCTGCAGCCTCTTTCCCATAGATGCAACATTGCAAGCCTTTTGCTACTCTATTGCTATTTCCATGGCAAATGTTCAGATGAGCTCCATTCTTTAGTTCCACCAGTTCAGACCTTTACAGCTCGGACATTTACACAGTCTTGTGAGGGAAGCCATATTCTCCAATCTGCAGCCTCTTTCCCATAGATGCAACATTGCAAGCCTTTTGCTACTCTATTGCTATTTCCATGGCAAATGTTCAGATGAGCTCCATTCTTTTGTTCCACCAGTTCAGACCTTTACAGCTAGGACATTTACACAGTCTTGTGAGGGAAGCCATATTCTCCAATCTGCAGCCTCTTTCCCATAGATGCAACATTGCAAGCCTTTTGCTACTCTATTGCTATTTCCATGGCAAATGTTCAGATGAGCTCCATTCTTTAGTTCCACCAGTTCAGACCTTTACAGCTAGGACATTTACACAGTCTTGTGAGGGAAGCCATATTCTCCAATCTGCAGCCTCTTTCCCATAGATGCAACATTGCAAGCCTTTTGCTACTCTATTGCTATTTCCATGGCAAATGTTCAGATGAGCTCCATTCTTCAGTTCCACCAGTTCAGACCTTTACAGCTAGGACATTTACACAGTCTTGTGAGGGAAGCCATATTCTCCAATCTGCAGCCTCTTTCCCATAGATGCAACATTGCAAGCCTTTTGCTACTCTATTGCTATTTCCATGGCAAATGTTCAGATGAGCTCCATTCTTTTGTTCCACCAGTTCAGACCTTTACAGCTAGGACATTTACACAGTCTTGTGAGGGAAGCCATATTCTCCAATCTGCAGCCTCTTTCCCATAGATGCAACATTGCAAGCCTTTTGCTACTCTATTGCTATTTCCATGGCAAATGTTCAGATGAGCTCCATTCTTCAGTTCCACCAGTTCAGACCTTTACAGCTAGGACATTTACACAGTCTTGTGAGGGAAGCCATATTCTCCAATCTGCAGCCTCTTTCCCATAGATGCAACATTGCAAGCCTTTTGCTACTCTATTGCTATTTCCATGGCAAATGTTCAGATGAGCTCCATTCTTTTGTTCCACCAGTTCAGACCTTTACAGCTAGGACATTTACACAGTCTTGTGAGGGAAGCCATATTCTCCAATCTGCAGCCTCTTTCCCATAGATGCAACATTGCAAGCCTTTTGCTACTCTATTGCTATTTCCATGGCAAATGTTCAGATGAGCTCCATTCTTTTGTTCCACCAGTTCAGACCTTTACAGCTAGGACATTTACACAGTCTTGTGAGGGAAGCCATATTCTCCAATCTGCAGCCTCTTTCCCATAGATGCAACATTGCAAGCCTTTTGCTACTCTATTGCTATTTCCATGGCAAATGTTCAGATGAGCTCCATTCTTTTGTTCCACCAGTTCAGACCTTTACAGCTAGGACATTTACACAGTCTTGTGAGGGAAGCCATATTCTCCAATCTGCAGCCTCTTTCCCATAGATGCAACATTGCAAGCCTTTTGCTACTCTATTGCTATTTCCATGGCAAATGTTCAGATGAGCTCCATTCTTTAGTTCCACCAGTTCAGACCTTTACAGCTAGGACATTTACACAGTCTTGTGAGGGAAGCCATATTCTCCAATCTGCAGCCTCTTTCCCATAGATGCAACATTGCAAGCCTTTTGCTACTCTATTGCTATTTCCATGGCAAATGTTCAGATGAGCTCCATTCTTTAGTTCCACCAGTTCAGACCTTTACAGCTAGGACATTTACACAGTCTTGTGAGGGAAGCCATATTCTCCAATCTGCAGCCTCTTTCCCATAGATGCAACATTGCAAGCCTTTTGCTACTCTATTGCTATTTCCATGGCAAATGTTCAGATGAGCTCCATTCTTCAGTTCCACCAGTTCAGACCTTTACAGCTAGGACATTTACACAGTCTTGTGAGGGAAGCCATATTCTCCAATCTGCAGCCTCTTTCCCATAGATGCAACATTGCAAGCCTTTTGCTACTCTATTGCTATTTCCATGGCAAATGTTCAGATGAGCTCCATTCTTTTGTTCCACCAGTTCAGACCTTTACAGCTAGGACATTTACACAGTCTTGTGAGGGAAGCCATATTCTCCAATCTGCAGCCTCTTTCCCATAGATGCAACATTGCAAGCCTTTTGCTACTCTATTGCTATTTCCATGGCAAATGTTCAGGTGAGCTCCATTCTTCAGTTCCACCAGTTCAGACCTTTACAGCTAGGACATTTACACAGTCTTGTGAGGGAAGCCATATTCTCCAATCTGCAGCCTCTTTCCCATAGATGCAACATTGCAAGCCTCTCGCTACTCTATTGCTATTTCCATGGCAAATGTTCAGATGAGCTCCATTCTTCAGTTCCACCAGTTCAGACCTTTACAGCTCGGACATTTACACAGTTTTGTGAGGGAAGCCATATTCTCCAATCTGCAGCCTCTTTCCCATAGATGCAACATTGCAAGCCTTTTGCTACTCTATTGCTATTTCCATGGCAAATGTTCAGATGAGCTCCATTCTTCAGTTCCACCAGTTCAGACCTTTACAGCTAGGACATTTACACAGTCTTGTGAGGGAAGCCATATTCTCCAATCTGCAGCCTCTTTCCCATAGATGCAACATTGCAAGCCTCTCGCTACTCTATTGCTATTTCCATGGCAAATGTTCAGATGAGCTCCATTCTTCAGTTCCACCAGTTCAGACCTTTACAGCTAGGACATTTACACAGTCTTGTGAGGGAAGCCATATTCTCCAATCTGCAGCCTCTTTCCCATAGATGCAACATTGCAAGCCTCTCGCTACTCTATTGCTATTTCCATGGCAAATGTTCAGATGAGCTCCATTCTTCAGTTCCACCAGTTCAGACCTTTACAGCTAGGACATTTACACAGTCTTGTGAGGGAAGCCATATTCTCCAATCTGCAGCCTCTTTCCCATAGATGCAACATTGCAAGCCTCTCGCTACTCTATTGCTATTTCCATGGCAAATGTTCAGATGAGCTCCATTCTTCAGTTCCACCAGTTCAGACCTTTACAGCTAGGACATTTACACAGTCTTGTGAGGGAAGCCATATTCTCCAATCTGCAGCCTCTTTCCCATAGATGCAACATTGCAAGCCTCTCGCTACTCTATTGCTATTTCCATGGCAAATGTTCAGATGAGCTCCATTCTTCAGTTCCACCAGTTCAGACCTTTACAGCTCGGACATTTACACAGTCTTGTGAGGGAAGCCATATTCTCCAATCTGCAGCCTCTTTCCCATAGATGCAACATTGCAAGCCTTTTGCTACTCTATTGCTATTTCCATGGCAAATGTTCAGATGAGCTCCATTCTTCAGTTCCACCAGTTCAGACCTTTACAGCTAGGACATTTACACAGTCTTGTGAGGGAAGCCATATTCTCCAATCTGCAGCCTCTTTCCCATAGATGCAACATTGCAAGCCTTTTGCTACTCTATTGCTATTTCCATGGCAAATGTTCAGATGAGCTCCATTCTTCAGTTCCACCAGTTCAGACCTTTACAGCTAGGACATTTACACAGTCTTGTGAGGGAAGCCATATTCTCCAATCTGCAGCCTCTTTCCCATAGATGCAACATTGCAAGCCTTTTGCTACTCTATTGCTATTTCCATGGCAAATGTTCAGATGAGCTCCATTCTTTTGTTCCACCAGTTCAGACCTTTACAGCTAGGACATTTACACAGTCTTGTGAGGGAAGCCATATTCTCCAATCTGCAGCCTCTTTCCCATAGATGCAACATTGCAAGCCTTTTGCTACTCTATTGCTATTTCCATGGCAAATGTTCAGATGAGCTCCATTCTTCAGTTCCACCAGTTCAGACCTTTACAGCTAGGACATTTACACAGTCTTGTGAGGGAAGCCATATTCTCCAATCTGCAGCCTCTTTCCCATAGATGCAACATTGCAAGCCTCTCGCTACTCTATTGCTATTTCCATGGCAAATGTTCAGATGAGCTCCATTCTTCAGTTCCACCAGTTCAGACCTTTACAGCTCGGACATTTACACAGTCTTGTGAGGGAAGCCATATTCTCCAATCTGCAGCCTCTTTCCCATAGATGCAACATTGCAAGCCTTTTGCTACTCTATTGCTATTTCCATGGCAAATGTTCAGATGAGCTCCATTCTTCAGTTCCACCAGTTCAGACCTTTACAGCTAGGACATTTACACAGTCTTGTGAGGGAAGCCATATTCTCCAATCTGCAGCCTCTTTCCCATAGATGCAACATTGCAAGCCTCTCGCTACTCTATTGCTATTTCCATGGCAAATGTTCAGATGAGCTCCATTCTTCAGTTCCACCAGTTCAGACCTTTACAGCTAGGACATTTACACAGTCTTGTGAGGGAAGCCATATTCTCCAATCTGCAGCCTCTTTCCCATAGATGCAACATTGCAAGCCTTTTGCTACTCTATTGCTATTTCCATGGCAAATGTTCAGATGAGCTCCATTCTTCAGTTCCACCAGTTCAGACCTTTACAGCTAGGACATTTACACAGTCTTGTGAGGGAAGCCATATTCTCCAATCTGCAGCCTCTTTCCCATAGATGCAACATTGCAAGCCTCTCGCTACTCTATTGCTATTTCCATGGCAAATGTTCAGATGAGCTCCATTCTTCAGTTCCACCAGTTCAGACCTTTACAGCTAGGACATTTACACAGTCTTGTGAGGGAAGCCATATTCTCCAATCTGCAGCCTCTTTCCCATAGATGCAACATTGCAAGCCTCTCGCTACTCTATTGCTATTTCCATGGCAAATGTTCAGATGAGCTCCATTCTTCAGTTCCACCAGTTCAGACCTTTACAGCTCGGACATTTACACAGTCTTGTGAGGGAAGCCATATTCTCCAATCTGCAGCCTCTTTCCCATAGATGCAACATTGCAAGCCTTTTGCTACTCTATTGCTATTTCCATGGCAAATGTTCAGATGAGCTCCATTCTTCAGTTCCACCAGTTCAGACCTTTACAGCTCGGACATTTACACAGTCTTGTGAGGGAAGCCATATTCTCCAATCTGCAGCCTCTTTCCCATAGATGCAACATTGCAAGCCTTTTGCTACTCTATTGCTATTTCCATGGCAAATGTTCAGATGAGCTCCATTCTTTAGTTCCACCAGTTCAGACCTTTACAGCTCGGACATTGACACAGTCTTGTGAGGGAAGCCATATTCTCCAATCTGCAGCCTCTTTCCCATAGATGCAACATTGCAAGCCTCTCGCTACTCTATTGCTATTTCCATGGCAAATGTTCAGATGAGCTCCATTCTTCAGTTCCACCAGTTCAGACCTTTACAGCTAGGACATTGACACAGTCTTGTGAGGGAAGCCATATTCTCCAATCTGCAGCCTCTTTCCCATAGATGCAACATTGCAAGCCTCTCGCTACTCTATTGCTATTTCCATGGCAAATGTTCAGATGAGCTCCATTCTTCAGTTCCACCAGTTCAGACCTTTACAGCTAGGACATTTACACAGTCTTGTGAGGGAAGCCATATTCTCCAATCTGCAGCCTCTTTCCCATAGATGCAACATTGCAAGCCTCTCGCTACTCTATTGCTATTTCCATGGCAAATGTTCAGATGAGCTCCATTCTTCAGTTCCACCAGTTCAGACCTTTACAGCTAGGACATTTACACAGTCTTGTGAGGGAAGCCATATTCTCCAATCTGCAGCCTCTTTCCCATAGATGCAACATTGCAAGCCTCTCGCTACTCTATTGCTATTTCCATGGCAAATGTTCAGATGAGCTCCATTCTTCAGTTCCACCAGTTCAGACCTTTACAGCTCGGACATTTACACAGTCTTGTGAGGGAAGCCATATTCTCCAATCTGCAGCCTCTTTCCCATAGATGCAACATTGCAAGCCTTTTGCTACTCTATTGCTATTTCCATGGCAAATGTTCAGATGAGCTCCATTCTTTAGTTCCACCAGTTCAGACCTTTACAGCTCGGACATTGACACAGTCTTGTGAGGGAAGCCATATTCTCCAATCTGCAGCCTCTTTCCCATAGATGCAACATTGCAAGCCTCTCGCTACTCTATTGCTATTTCCATGGCAAATGTTCAGATGAGCTCCATTCTTCAGTTCCACCAGTTCAGACCTTTACAGCTAGGACATTTACACAGTCTTGTGAGGGAAGCCATATTCTCCAATCTGCAGCCTCTTTCCCATAGATGCAACATTGCAAGCCTCTCGCTACTCTATTGCTATTTCCATGGCAAATGTTCAGATGAGCTCCATTCTTCAGTTCCACCAGTTCAGACCTTTACAGCTCGGACATTTACACAGTCTTGTGAGGGAAGCCATATTCTCCAATCTGCAGCCTCTTTCCCATAGATGCAACATTGCAAGCCTTTTGCTACTCTATTGCTATTTCCATGGCAAATGTTCAGATGAGCTCCATTCTTTAGTTCCACCAGTTCAGACCTTTACAGCTCGGACATTGACACAGTCTTGTGAGGGAAGCCATATTCTCCAATCTGCAGCCTCTTTCCCATAGATGCAACATTGCAAGCCTCTCGCTACTCTATTGCTATTTCCATGGCAAATGTTCAGATGAGCTCCATTCTTCAGTTCCACCAGTTCAGACCTTTACAGCTAGGACATTTACACAGTCTTGTGAGGGAAGCCATATTCTCCAATCTGCAGCCTCTTTCCCATAGATGCAACATTGCAAGCCTCTCGCTACTCTATTGCTATTTCCATGGCAAATGTTCAGATGAGCTCCATTCTTCAGTTCCACCAGTTCAGACCTTTACAGCTCGGACATTTACACAGTCTTGTGAGGGAAGCCATATTCTCCAATCTGCAGCCTCTTTCCCATAGATGCAACATTGCAAGCCTTTTGCTACTCTATTGCTATTTCCATGGCAAATGTTCAGATGAGCTCCATTCTTCAGTTCCACCAGTTCAGACCTTTACAGCTCGGACATTTACACAGTCTTGTGAGGGAAGCCATATTCTCCAATCTGCAGCCTCTTTCCCATAGATGCAACATTGCAAGCCTTTTGCTACTCTATTGCTATTTCCATGGCAAATGTTCAGATGAGCTCCATTCTTTAGTTCCACCAGTTCAGACCTTTACAGCTCGGACATTGACACAGTCTTGTGAGGGAAGCCATATTCTCCAATCTGCAGCCTCTTTCCCATAGATGCAACATTGCAAGCCTCTCGCTACTCTATTGCTATTTCCATGGCAAATGTTCAGATGAGCTCCATTCTTTAGTTCCACCAGTTCAGACCTTTACAGCTCGGACATTTACACAGTCTTGTGAGGGAAGCCATATTCTCCAATCTGCAGCCTCTTTCCCATAGATGCAACATTGCAAGCCTTTTGCTACTCTATTGCTATATCCATGGCAAATGTTCAGATGAGCTCCATTCTTTAGTTCCACCAGTTCAGACCTTTACAGCTAGGACATTTACACAGTCTTGTGAGGGAAGCCATATTCTCCAATCTGCAGCCTCTTTCCCATAGATGCAACATTGCAAGCCTTTTGCTACTCTATTGCTATTTCCATGGCAAATGTTCAGATGAGCTCCATTCTTTAGTTCCACCAGTTCAGACCTTTACAGCTCGGACATTTACACAGTCTTGTGAGGGAAGCCATATTCTCCAATCTGCAGCCTCTTTCCCATAGATGCAACATTGCAAGCCTTTTGCTAGTCTATTGCTATTTCCATGGCAAATGTTCAGATGAGCTCCATTCTTTAGTTCCACCAGTTCAGACCTTTACAGCTAGGACATTGACACAGTCTTGTGAGGGAAGCCATATTCTCCAATCTGCAGCCTCTTTCCCATAGATGCAATATTGCTAGCCTCTCGCTACTCTACTGCTATTTCCATGCCAAATCTTCACATGAGATCCATTCTTTAGTTCCACCAGTTCAGCTAGGACGCGTCCTGCTACATCCGCGGAGTTGAATCATCCTCATTTCCTCCATATTCCAAATATAAAGAGAATGTTTCATTTAGACAGATCTTCCCACTTTATGAAATAGACTCCCGTGTGGGTGCTTCCCTAAACATTTCAATCATAAGTTCTTCAAATCAAGAATAAATCGCTAATTATCCTCATGATCTTCACAGTGTATAGTTTTCTCTTCCATTCATATCTCACACCTTATTCCTCTACCTTGAGTGGCTGCTTCTAATCCTTGTACTGCGTGTAAATTACTTCTAAGAAAAGCCTCATCTAAATTCCAGCACCTTATGAGTAATTCTTTCAGCCAACTCCTAAATCACTGACATGTTTTTCAATCTTTTCACTTTTATTCTTCCCGCTTTAGCCTCCGGCCTTTTGAAAGAGCGAAATATGCTCTCTGGAAGATCCTCTCTTTTGCATGCAATCAATAGATCTGGTCTTATGGCCTAGTGGGGGCGATCCGACTCATTTTAAATCCCTGATTATTATCATTATTATTATTTTTATTTCCTTTGATTTCTGGCGTGTACACTTTTCTTTCCGGGTCCTGCCCAGAGACCTAAGGTTAGAAATGGCATCATGACATTTTCCACTGACAAAACAAAAATATATTTTACATAGACAAAGCCCTCCGTAAAGTGTGGGCTGTACTTGTGAGAACAATTTTTTGTATCTCTTTGAGGCATGGACTTCCAGGAATCCCTTCAATACGTCTACTGGAGTCTTTTCCAACCAATCCTAGGGCTTCAACTACAACAGAGATTGTTGATGTTCCCATGTGCCACATTTTTTAGATTTCTATTTCAAGGTCCTTGTATTTTGACAGCTTTTTGAATATCTTCAAAGATACATTGCAGTCTGCAGGGACTGCCATATCAATAAGGAGGCACTTTTTTTGTTTGTGGTCTTTAATAACAATGTCTGGGTGGTTGACTTTGATTATTCTGTGAGTGTGTATTGTGTAGTCCCATAGAATTGTAACAGGTCCTATCTCTGTAACTGGGTTTGGGTGGTGTTCATACCAGTTTCTTTCCTTCCCATAGAAGTTGCAAATTTTCCAGTGCAGCTATAGGCCCACTCTGTCATGCCGGGTTTTATACTCAGTGGGTGCCAATATCGTGCAACCTGATACAAGATGATCAATGGTTTCTGGATATTTATCACAGAATCGGCATTTTGGGCTAACACAGTATTTTAGTATATGTGCTTGATAATTCCTAATTAACAAGCATTGGTCTTGTGCAGCAAGGATAAAACCTTCAGTTTCAGCTTTCAACCCTGCACTACGTAGCCACTGATGGGTACGAGGCTTGTCTACATCAGTTTGTTTGGTACGGTTTATCTTGCCATTGTTTCTGTATCTGGTCGGTTGCATTTGCAGCCGGTGTATTGGGCTTTACTTATTATTATTATTATTATTATTATTATTATTATTATTATTATTATTATTATTATTATTAATTCACAATTTCGTTTTACATATTCTTCTTGTACTTTCTCATTTCTCCTTCCCTAGCTTTTGTTCTAACTCTTTTTACCTCTCCTTCTTCTTCTTCTTCTTTTTCTTCTTCTTCTTCTTCTACGTCTTCGTCGTTATGACCCTTTTCACTTTCTCTTTCCTCGCCATTCGTTGTCTTCTTTTTTAGTTCTGTATCATTCTTCTTCTTCTTCTTCTTTTTCTTCTTCTTCTTGTTTGATCATTCTCGTCTTCTTTTTTACCTCTTTTATAATAATTTTTTTTTTACATCCCATCATGTTTTTATCATAAAATCTTTCTTCTTCTTCTTCTTCTTCTTCTTCTTCTTCTTCTTCTTCTTCTTCTTCTTCTTCTTCTTCTTCTTCTCCTTCACTTCGTTGTGTTCTTCTCCTTCTTCATTTTCTACTTCTTTGTTTTGTTCTTCTTCATTCTTCTTCCCGTCGTCGTCTTCGCCTTCTTCTTTTTCTTCTTCTGGTCTTTCAAAATCTTTACTTTCTCCATTTTCCTTTTTTTTTAAATTCCTCTTTCTTTCAAATCCTTCTAAGTGTTCCTCTTTCTTTTCTCCTTCCCAAGTTCATTTTATTCTTCCTCTTTGTCCCTCCTTCCCTTTCCGTCCTTTTCCATTTCTCTTTCTTGTAATTATTCATTTTCTAATCACCTTTCTCTCCTCTCTCATTTTTATTCTCTTTTTGACACGTACTTTTTCATATTATTATTATTAAGCCCAACAATAAATTGCATTTTCTTATACATCAAATCTGAATTTTAATTCTTAATTTTCATTTCTGTTTTATTTTTCATTGTTTTCCAGATATTTTTTCAAGTCTTTTTCTTTAACTTCTGTTTTCTCCACAGTCTCTGTTTAAGCAAAAATAATTCAAAAATAAAAGAAAAACCGCTTCACTCTGGATTCCATTGCGTCCTGTAATGACGTCATTCTTTCCAGTAATTTGTCTCGAAACAAATGCATATTTTCCCGCCAAACATTCCCTTCCATTCTCATCTGCACGCACTCTTGAAATGTTCATGTTATTTTTTTCCGTCTGGAGTCAAAGTTTTCAAGGCATTCATCCAACATTACTGTAATCTTAAAGGAAGAATAAACAAACAATTAATTCCTTTGCGTAAATATTGTCGCTTACTTAGATTGAAAACAAAAAACGAAATAAAAATTTTAATACAATAGTAACGTCAAAAGATAAAAACTCAAGAATATAATCAGGTTTTACGAGTGGGAATGGTGCAAAACTAGGTTTTTATTGTCACCGTTTTATGCGTATTGAGATTTCTTACCATCTGTGGCACCAAGGATAATTGTAATATCAAAATTATTTGATTTTATTCATTCGTTTTTTTACAGCTTATCAACCCTTTGCAGCTTATTTAAAGCCAGAAAATATTTTTAGATCGTAAGGATTATTTTACTGATACACGTTTTACTATTAAACTCATGAAGGAGAGATGGATTCTTTTTTAGTTATGTAATTTACAATACAGACACTTACTTACATGCACATAGATAGATAGATAGATAGATAGATAGATAGATAGATAGATAGATAGATAGATAGATAGAATATAGCATCTGTAGATAGATAGAGAATATTCTTAGATAGATAGATAGATAGATAGATAGATAGATAGATAGATAGATAGATAGATAGATAGATAGATAGATAGATAGAATATAGCATCTGTAGATAGATAAAGGATATTCTTAGATAGATAGATAGATAGATAGATAGATAGATAGATAGATAGATAGATAGATAGATAGAATATAGCATCTGTAGATAGATAAAGGATATTCTTAGATAGATAGATAGATAGATAGATAGATAGATAGATAGATAGATAGATAGATAGATAGATAGAATATAGCATCTGTAGATAGATAAAGGATATTCTTAGATAGATAGATAGATAGATAGATAGATAGATAGATAGATAGATAGATAGATAGATAGAATATAGCATCTGTAGATAGATAAAGGATATTCTTAGATAGATAGATAGATAGATAGATAGATAGATAGATAGATAGATAGATAGATAGATAGATAGATAGATAGATAGAATATAGCATCTGTAGATAGATAGAGAATATTCTTAGATAGATAGATAGATAGATAGATAGATAGATAGATAGATAGATAGATAGATAGATAGATAGAATATAGCATCTGTAGATAGAGAATATTCTTAGATAGATAGATAGATAGATAGATAGATAGATAGATAGAATATAGCATCTGTAGATAGAGAATATTCTTAGATAGATAGATAGATAGATAGATAGATAGATAGATAGATAGAATATAGCATCTGTAGATAGAGAATATTCTTAGATAGATAGATAGATAGATAGATAGATAGATAGATAGATAGATAGATAGATAGAATATAGCATCTGTAGATAGAGAATATTCTTAGATAGATAGATAGATAGATAGATAGATAGATAGATAGATAGATAGATAGATAGATAGATAGATAGATAGATAGATAGATAGATAGATTTTTGCTAATTTTACTCATTTTGATTATATGCATTCACTCTATATAGATATATCTTCTCTTTGTTTGCGATATCATTTTACCTCAGGTTTCAGATTGAACGTAAAGTCTGAATTCAAAAGATCAATGAAGATTTACATTTTCTGGTCGCAAGGGGAACTTCTGGTTTGTGTATGGATCGAATCGTCGAATAACATTAATTTATTTCCAAGGATCACCATTCCCAATCACACCATGTCTATTCTTAGAATCAGTTTGAAATAATTTCTTAGATTCAGTTCTATAATTACCTTTGTCTGCAAGAAGACTACATTAACTGTTCTGTTTATCACGTTAATATTAAACATAATATAGTTTGTTCTATACAGATGTCAAGAGTCGTCGGTAAAGGGAGGTCAGTTTCCATATACAAGTGTCCTCTGTGCAGCCATGTTTATAACAATGTTGCTTCATACACCTTTCATTTCTTCTTTAAAATTATAATTTTTTTCTCTTTTTTTGCCTTTTGGCTTCTAGTTTTCTTACTCAACATTCATTACATTCACAATATATTTTTTCAGTTATTCAGCTGCTGTTGAAGGGACTTCAGTTTCACTATACAAGTGTTTTCTGCGCAACCATGTCTAAAAATGTTGCCGAAAATCCCTTTCATTTTTTCCTTGGAATCAAAATGATTTTTCCCATTTTTGTCTTTTGTTTTCGAGTTTTCTTACACAATATTTACGATTCTCAAAATATATATTTTTAAACACTCAGCTGTTGTTAAAAGACTTCAGTTTTTCTATTTACGTGTCCTCTGCGCAACTATGACTATAATCTGTTACCGATAATCCCTTTCATTTTTCCCTTGAAATTGTAATAGATTTTTCCCTATTTTTGGCATTTTGTTTTCTATTTGTCTTACTCAACATTTATTACACTTACAATATATATTTTTCAACTCTTCAATTGCTGTTAAAACGTATTCAATTTCTCTATTTAAGTGTCCTCTGCGCGACCATGCTTATAACATGTCGTCCAAAAGCCGTTTCATTCCTCCCTCAAAATTATAATATTTCCCTTTGTTGGCATTTGTTTTAATGTTTTCTTATTCAACATTTTTTGCGCTCAGAATATATATTTTCAACTCTTCTGCTTCTGTTAAAATTTCTCTATTTAAGTCACCTCTGCGTAACCCTGCTTATAAAATGTTGCCAAAAATTTTTGGTCTTTTGTTTTCGAGTTTCCTTATTCAACTTTATTACACTCACAATATATTTTCAACTATTCAGCTGCTGTTAAAAAAACTTCAGTTTCTCTATTTAAGTGTCTTCTGCGCAACCATGCTCATACCTTGTTGCCGAAAATCCCTATCATTTCTCATTTTGAATTATAAATATTCTGTTTCCCATTTTTGACTTGGAGTTTTCTTATTCATCATTTATTACATTCACAATATACTTCTTCAAATATCCTTCTTCTGTTTAGAGGAATTCAGTTTCTCTATTTAAGTTTCCTCTGCGCAACTGTCCTTATGCCATGTTGCCTTTCATTTCTCCCTTAAAATTATTCATGCAGATGATGGTGTACTGAACTAAAAATATTACATAAATCCCGAATCAGTATGTGTGTGTGTGTGTGTGTGAGAGAGAGAGAGAGAGAGAGTGTGTGTGTGTGTGTGTGTGTGTGTGCGTGCGTGTGTGTGCATGTTTTACGATCTCGTTATTCGATTGAGCACTATAGAGAAAAGGGTAATTTCCAAAACAGTAGCTGCCACTGCTATTAAGGCACTGCTGTTCATTGAGCCCTCTGACTGCTGGCGTTTGTATACATCTCGTATATAATACGTTAAAATTTCCCTTTCTCTGCCGTGCACCGATAGCTTAGTGGTAGGATCTCTGACTGATGCCAAATCGGTCGGATTTCGATGCCGGCTTAAAGCAATCGGATACCTAGCCACATTGATGAGCTGTGATACAGCGAAACAGGCTTGTATGTGGATGACTATATATATATATATATATATATATATATATATATAGGCAGCAAATCTTCATTCAAGCATGTTTTATTAAATAATATCGACATATTGTGCCCATTTGTTTTTATAGTGATCCTTTCCAGTTCTCTAACCAGTTTCTTGATGTTGAGATGAAACAACGAGGACAGGACAACTTAAAACTCCCGAAAATAATCGCAGACTACAAACCAGAATACATGTATGAAATTATAAAAATATACAAGCCTAACTTCCCTCTCCGTCCCATCTAATCAGAATTTCCAGTTTACCATTTACCGAAAACCATCAACCAACTCATTGCACCATGCATCTACATAATACATGCCAATGTCAGTGTATCAGTGTATCATACTTTTTCAATTAAAGGGACACAACTCTGAATAGATCATCTCCTTCTTCTATATGCCAGTGTGTCAGTGACTCGCACTTTTTCAACTTTACTCCTAAAGGCCGTAGCCCAACATATCATACTATTTTGGAAACAGGCCAACTCTGTGAGGAAATTGAAAATATTACGGGCCGGATCCGGACCCGCAATCCTGAAACTTTGGATTCCAAAATTTTCATTACTTCGATTGTTTTCGGATTCCGCTATTTTGGCTTGTACTGATAAAAACAATTAAAGGGACACAATTCTCTAACTTTTAATAGCTCATGTTCAAATGAAAAAAAATGCTGATCTCCAATTACAGTGTTTCAAAATAAAATTGTCCATGTTTTCACCTTTACTTGTAGACGTATCATACCATTTTGGAATTAGGCTGACGCCGTGAGCAAATTAAAAACATTCCGAGCTCTATCCGGACCCGCAATCCTGAAATTTTGGATTCCAGAGTTTTCATTGCTGCGATTGTTTTCGTTGATCTTTTTACGTGATTTTTTGCGACAAGTTTTTTGTATACTAACATTTTTTATAACTTGGAAATAAATTCGGGAATAATGAAAATTAATTGCGAAATCCAACCAGTCCTCCCTGAAATAAAAATAATTGTTCGTACGGAAAGTAAGGACCTACGTACAACAAACTGCTTTTAAATTAAGTGGCAGCAGAAGAATTTTCGTTGAACTTTTAAAAGTAACCTTAAATATTAATGCAATACTTAAATGTAGCGATTAATTTTGAGTTCTTCTGTGGTTTATTGTTGCCTATCGCATCGACTACCCCCTGCCTATTGTGATGAAGACTCAATCATGGCCCTACCGCAGGAGCTAGCATAAATGCCGCTCAATAAGGCAGCTTTTAAGCTGGTACCTAATAAATACTGTATTAAATTGACTGATGAATTAATCCAAATCTTAAAACACAAAAACCTAATGATGAAACCATAGCCTTACTTGATGTCGAAAATTTATTTACTAATGTCCCAGTTAAAGAAATTATGTATATAATTATAAAGAATATTTAAAACAGCCCATCTCTTCCTCCATTAAAAATAAAACCTGACATATTACAGAAACTACTTTTGAGTCGTCCATCCTTTCCTGTTGTTAATCGTCATGTTGCTGAAAAAGGATCCGTGACACCACAAACTATGGATCTGTCAGTCAGTCTGACCACGAAGAAGACGTTCTACAGACGGTCGGAGGCGATCCAGGTATCAGCACACATCAAGTAGTCCTAGCATGTCGTACATCTCATAATAGCACGTGGAGGGTACTTCAAGAGCAGGTCCTGAACACGGAAGAACATTTGTCGGTGGTTTATTGAACAAACTGCCGATCCCTTGTTGGTCTCTTCAGTTTTGTGGATTGGAATTTTAGATGACTGTCTGGTAGTTCAATATGTTCTCCCTTGCAGGAGCTGTCTAGGCAGACTTTATTTCGAACACACTTCCAGACCTGCTTGGGGATGTACCCCTGCTAATAGGAAGATGCATACGGTTCATGCATGATGGGTATCCAGCACATTTTAGTCACATTGTTCACGATGAGCCGGCTGACATATACCATAAAAGACGGGTAGGTAGGGGAAGACCAGTTCCATGGCCAGCACGTTCCCCAGGCCTCAATCCTTTGTATTTTTTTATCTTTGGTGCCACCTAAAACAATTAGTTTATGCAGCAGACATTAATAATGCAGAGGCGCTTCATTAACGTGTCATGGGTCCCCGCGAAACCATTCGACACCGTGTGGGAGTATCAGGAAGTCTCCGCCAGTCAATGATCCGACGGCTGCATGCGTGTGTAGAAGCAATCGGGGGACATTTTGAACATTTGTTATTAATTGCTGTGTTGAGGTACAACGATGGCATTTTGTCCATGTTTTGGTGTGAGGAACCTGCTCCCAATGTTTGTAAAAGTATTTTTGTAATGTACATTTAATTGCGTCTACCGTAAAATTTAAACTAAAAAATGAACGATTTGCGGACATATATTTATATGGACTTTTTCGTTGTTTGGTGTGAGGAACAAAGTTTGTAAAATTATTTTTGCTACAACCTGCATATGACAAGTATTGATAACTTATTTTGCGTATAACGGGTTTTATTATGAGTATAACTTTTTAATTAAGACGAATCCCAAAAATATTGGCCGTAGAAATATATATTGGATTAACACAATGTCTCATATACCTGAATCAATTATTGTTTTTCTTATTTCGCATGTTACGATAAACGGCAGCAAAGGTCGGGTGACTCAGCTGCCTTCGGTCTAGAAACATAATCCGATACAGCCGTGCAGCCTCACATCCATTACTATTTGTGCTGTCCTTTGTTGAGTGCTGATGTTGTAATGCGATTTTTTCTCTGTCTGGATAGTCTAAACATTGAGCACTTTAATTTACTGTGTAGGTAGGGGTTTGCCTTGTGGGCTTCATTTTTTTCTATTTTCTTTGTTTTCTTTGCTTGTCTGTTATCTTGAAAAATTTCAGATGTAATTAAAATATATCTATAAAGGCATAATATGAATAAAGACAAAGCAACATTGTCGCAAAAGAATATCCTTACAATTGCCTTGACAAAATCCATCAGACAACGAAACGCATTGGCTAAGATAAGATTTCCTTTTTCTGTATTCATATATATATATATATATATATATATAAAGTGGATGACAAAAATATTATTATTTGTATGCTTATATTTTTGCATTTCTTTTTTCGTTGACATGTGGCAGCGCGCATTGGGTATTGTGGGAAATCACAAAGTTTTTGGTCACTCCTGCAACTTTCATTAGTGTTTGATATTTAATAGCGTTTTTGAACTCGGATGAATTTCAAAGCCAGCGGGGCGCTCATGGCCTCCGTGTAAGAATCACCAAACCAATCCTTCTTTCAGCTGGTGCACCTGATAAGGATTTGTATTGTCTCTTACACATTCCTTTATCAACATATATATGTGTGTGTGTGTGTGTGTGTGTGTGTGTGTGTGTGTGTGTGTGTTGGTTTTTTGTTTGCTTTGGGGATATACAATTCAGTATTTCACACATATTTACACGGACACACGGACAGATAGATAGATAGATAGATAGATAGATAGATAGATAGATAGATAGATAGATAAAGAACATTCTTAGATAGATAGATAGATAGATAGATAGATAGATAGATAGATAGATAGATAGATAAAGAACATTCTTAGATAGATAGATAGATAGATAGATAGATAGATAGATAGATAGATAGATAGATAGATAGATAGATAGATAAAGAACATTCTTAGATAGATAGATAGATAGATAGATAGATAGATAGATAGATAGATAGATAGATAGATAGATAGATAAAGAACATTCTTAGATAGATAGATAGATATATAGATAGATAAAGAACATTCTTAGATAGATAGATAGATAGATAGATAGATAGATAGATAGATAGATAGATAAAGAACATTCTTAGATAGATAGATAGATAGATAGATAGATAGATAGATAGATAGATAGATAAAGAACATTCTTAGATAGATAGATAGATAGATAGATAGATAAAGAACATTCTTAGATAGATAGATAGATAAAGAACATTCTTAGATAGATAGATAGATAGATAGATAGATAGATAGATAGATAGATAGATAGATAGATAGATAGTCAAAATAAATATCATGTTATTACTGTAGTAGAACTATATATACGAGAGAAGTTTCGAAAGTAATGTTTCTATTTCCACGAAAATTATGGCACCTACATGAGTCGCAATTGACTTAGTAACGTGTCAGCGACCAAAAAAACACATTTCCACAGAGAGTCACCACCATCCGCTATACATTTTCAAGGCACCTCTTTTATTTCGGGATTTGACAGTTAAGAAAGCCCGATCAGAACGTGGCTTGTCACAAACTTTGCTGTCACCACCGCCTAACTCTGCTCACATCCATTGTGTGATCTCTCAAAATGTGCCAATAAAATAGGTGCATTTTTCCGCATGGATGACTTCAATAAATCACCACGCGAATTTTCATGCCGGACGCTATTCTGCCAGTCTTCTATCCATATAAATATAAAATTCATTATGGATTTCAGGGGCTATTGGCGAGAAATTTCGTCTCCTGTTGCCTTACGAGCTGCATCTAGCTCTGATGTGAACTAGTATAAAATATGTGAGGTCTTGGTGTATATTTAATTCAAGGCAAATATTACATTAATAAATCGGGCATTAATTTCTCTCAGTATTTCTGAGGTTAGAAGTCAGTTGGGCATCGAGTGAATACGACTTTTTTACCGTTAGTTCATCCAATACAAAGCCCAAGAGCCACTCATGGTAGAGGGTTACTGGGTAAGATTGTAGGAAAGGGGAAGCAAATGAGTATTAGTAGGATAGATATCGGCTGGCCCTTGACTTAAAGAGACCAATATTCTAGTTGTCGAGAGAGCACCCTCTCGGGAGTTCAAAAAAATGGCAATAGCGATAGAGTAGAGTGAGGCTGGCAAGGTTTTGCCTGTGGGATAAAATGTTGGAAGGGGGAGAATGTTTCATCACCCACAAGGCCGCCGAAGCGCTTTTGCACTCTGCCGAATATGTACGAGGAGGATTGGTCAACTCCAGATCAAATATGGCAACAATACGCCATT
>OZ038479.1:139263727-139281227 GCA_964036315.1 Acanthosepion esculentum
CCTATCCCGGATAGATTGGGCTGCATAGCAATGGATGCAGTCGGTGAGGTGATGACACGACATCGCTCGGTCAGGGTGAAGGGTTCCCCTAATGGAATCAACTACCTCATCCTGCCAGCTTTAAAAACAAACACCTCTACACCTAGCCACGACGTTCCCTTACTTCTCCCGTTCATCAACGAATATGCATAATGCATAAAGATCTCTAGTGGACATGACCCAGTGGTTAAGATCAAGAAATGCTTTCCCGAACATTACAATCTAAATATATTCAAGTGGTTAAGATCAAGAAATTGACAAGTAAATCTGATAGTGAATGGAATATTTATTGTCGCTCATCTTAATTCCCCAAGACACGACATACACATGTTATCACCTCCAATCAATTAAGATCAAAAGTCATTCCTTGAGTCTCATCAGGGCATTTATTATTATTATTATTGCTGTTGTTGTTGGTTGTTGTTGTTATTGTTATTATTATTATTGATATTATTGTTATTATTATTTTTATTTCCTTTTGAAACTCCATTTTGAACTTGTTGGCTACTTTTATTACGGAATAAAGACGCTTACTACTTTCATCTTCTTTGACATATATCATCATCCAGTCTTCTGTAGTTTCCAGGTATCTTTGGAGGCCAATTGTTGTAGTTTTGTAGGACAGTTCTAGTTGAACTAATCCTCTGCCTCCTTCGGATCTGGGCACATACAGACGATCAACATCAGCTTTGGGATGATGCATGCGGTAGCAAGTGAGAAGCTTTCTCGTTTTGCCGTCCATTCGCTTAATGTCAGCTATGGTCCAGTTAAGTACATTAAAGCTGTATTGCACCACAGGAACAGCTAAGGTGTTTATAGCTGATATTCTGTTTTTTGAGTTCAGTTCAGTATTTAGTACCAGACGTACACGCCTGTAGTACTCCTTTCTTACCTTCTCCTTCATTTGGGGGTGTTGCATGCCGTCTACTTCGCTAATTCCTGGGTACTTATAGGCCTCATTTATCTAATCCGAAGTCCATGCCTATGTCGTCACTGAAACATTTTACAATATTGAGGAGGCCCTTCAACTCATTGTCGTATTTGGCATGTAGAGTAGGTGATTGAATATTTTCTTATTTATTTTGTAACCATAGCTACTGTTGTTCAGTTCATGCGTAAGGGGGATTAAGGACAAACAAAACAGAAGGGGTGAGAGAGAGTCTCCTTGAAAGATCAACGCGTCGGATATTCAGACGGTTGCAGATGGCAGTGCCTCTGGTGTGATTTAGGTATAGTGTGGTGTTCCACTTTTCCATGCTGTGCTTAACGAAATTTACTACCACAGGGGAAACTTTGTACATTTCCAAAGTCTTAAGGATCCAAGAGTGTGGCACACTATCAAAAGTTTTACGATAATCAATCCACGCTGCGCTTAGATTTCTACAACGTCTTATCCTGCATTTTTCCAGAATCATTTTGTTTATCAGTAGCTGATCTTTGCAGCCACATGACCCCCTCGCCTGCATCCCTTCTGTTCCAGTGGAAGAATGCTGTTTGCTTCGCAAAAAGAGTAAGTTCGGTTCGTCAGGACAGACGTGATCAACTTATACGTGGTGGAGAGATGTTATTGGCCTATAATTTTTCGGATCATCTGTTTAATTCGTTTTTGGCATGAGGTATGTTATGCCTTCAGTGATCCAATCCGGGATTTCAGTGGGATTATTTATAAGCATTGATAGAGTTTTTGCAAGGCTTTATTATTTTTATTATTATTTTATTTCCTTTCATTTCTGGTGTGTATTCATGTCTTTCCAGGTCCTGCCCAGAGGTCAAATGTCAGAAACATCTTACCAGAGAGTAATTTTAAGTGCCTAATTACCAAATTCCCTCCGGAGCCTGCGAGCAAAAAAGGCACTGTAGGAGAGTTGTTCATGCACAATGGGGATGTTTCGTTTAGATGGAGTGTTTTTACGGATGTAATGTGCAATTCCGCACAATCGTTTGTAGCTCAGGGATGCTAATGTATCCAGGAATTGTGCTCACATGATTTTCGGTGCCCTTTTTTATTATACCCAATGCGCCTATCCCAAGGGGAATAATCATAGTTTTAAGTTTCAACATTTTTCTTACTTCGATTTGCACGTCCTTATCATTTGACAGTTTTTGAATTTCTTTGTTAGAAACATTGAAATTCTGTGGGTAAATCATATCAGCTGGTAGGTTCCTTTTTTGGAAATCTTATATGACTATGTCTGGTGTATTTATGTATAGTTCCACCCAAGTAATCGTTTGTAGCTCAGGGATGCTGATGTGTCCAGGAATTGTGCTCACCATGATTTTCGGTGCACTTTTTTTTTTATACCCAATGCCTCTATCTCAACAGGAATAATTGTAGCTTTAAGTTTCCAAATTGTTACTTCGATTTGTAGGTCTTATAATTTGCCACCTTTTTAAAATTCATTTTTAGAAATATTGGAATCTATTATTATTATTATTATTATTATTATTATTATTATTATTATTATTATTTAAGGTATTTTCTTTAAAGTATTGTTCTCGCGGGTCACTAAAAGTAGAGCAAGAAAGGACAGGAAATTGTGGAGAGCCATGATCGCCCACGTCTTGAAGGGATTCAGTACAAAGAAGAAGAAGAAGAAGAAGAAGAAGAAGAAGAAGAAGAAGAAGAAGAAGAAGAAGAAATATATAGATTAATAAAATTAAAAATAAAATTTCAGATAGAGTTTATCTGTAAGAGGATAATATGAATAAAGACAAAAAAAAGCTTATCTCAGCCGACGTGTTTCGTCCTCAGGCGCATTTTAACAAGTGAAATGCAAGAGATCAAGAAGTCTAAAATGTTCAACGAAGTTATTATTTTCCGCCATCTTTCATTTCGTCTAATTTTGTAAATACCTTTGGCCATTCGGAAACCCCGCTCCATCCCTTAAAAATCAAGGTCGAACAGATCGACACATCTAAGCAAGTTCTTTTCAATTCCGTACTTGTAACTCATAGTTTACACTGTAGTTCAAATGCCATCAATACGCCCGGCCTCTCTTCCGTATTCAATCAAATGTTGGCAACATTGTCGTCTGGATGGTCTCATTTTTTCTACTGATCTATAATTCTTATAGCTTTTTTCTTAAACACTTCAAAACTATTCCCAGAGTTCTGATATATAATTGTAGCGGGTGAGGGGTACCTCGACGTAGTGTAATGGTTAACAAGCTTGTTGATTGATTGATTTGTTGTTTAACGGCATATCAACTCCTTTACGAGTCTTTTAATACCGAAAATGTATTTTCTTGTGGGCTTTAAAGTAATAAAAATATGATATATGTTATTCTGCTTTCACAATTGAATACATGGTAGATGATACTCAGCTTTAGCGCATATACAGATCTGTGTGGACATGATTACCGGAGGCGGTGATGAGTGCGTTTTATGTTGAGGTTTTTCAAATACAGTTTGATTTCTTTAAGAAATTGTCGGATATTACATGGAAAGTGTTCTCTCATGTTGGTTTCTATTATAAGTACGTATTGTTGGTCATTTTTTATATAAAAGTGTATTGCTAGTATTTTTAATATAAAACAAATGTTTTTATACTTTCATAGTGTTTTGTTTGAGGGGTACACTATTTGACCATAGCTGGGGCCCCCAACAGGTGCTACCACCCCGGGTCAGGGTGAATCTGAAAACAATAGCAATTAAGAGGTGGTTCCACGCTTCTCAAAACCTCCAATCTCCCGATCAGAGGCCTTGCCTCCGGATATAGATTATCGTCATGCCCAGCATGATAATAAGCTTGTATTGCTAGAACAATTACGACCGATGTGCATAAAAGGTCCGTAGACGAATGGGTAGTCTTCTTCTTCTTCTTCTTCTTCTTCTTCTTCTTCTTCTTCTTCTTCTTCTTCTTCTACTACTACTACTACTACTACTACTACTTCTTCTTCTGCTTCTGTCTACTTTTCCCAGTGATTATGGCTCTCCACAACTTCCTGTCCTTTCTCGCTCTACATTTGCGCATTCTCCCCGAATTCCACACTGCCTACTAACCATTTAAAGAAACTCGTTAGATAGGTTATATACTGTTTTCTTGTGTTCAGCTTGCCTTCAACATACCTTGTGAGTGTTAAATTTTCCAAGCCCACTTTCTTCATTATGTTTTCTAAAAATTTCAACGGTCTCTTTCTGGGGCTACTTAAAAGAGTCCCTTTATTTGCCATTTTCTCTCAAAGTTCGTAGTTGTTCACGTGTTCAGTCCATGGTAGTCTCATCATCCTTCTGTAGAACCAGATTTCGCTTCCCTCAAATCTTAGTTTCATCTGTGAGGAGATTGATCATCATTAACTGCTATATAGGAGGACCGATTTTGCATGACACTTTTGTACTCTTTTCTTTGTTTTCCTGCGTCTTAATACCTTGCTTAGCTTCGGTTTGCGGTGTCACTTTTTCCATCCTTACTAGATATTTGAATTTTTGCACTTGTTTAATTTGGGTATCTCCAATTTGTAATTTGCATTTTGTGTTGTCTCTTTTGCTGACAACCATACATTCTGTCTTTTTACAATTGATGTTTAGTCTTTTCTTCTCGCTTTCATTCTCTACTTCTTGTAGTTTCCTTTCTCTGTCTGTTATCAACACTGTGTCATCTGCATATCTTATGTTGTTAAGATTGTAGCCGCCAATAATGAATCCTGGTAGGACTTCTAATTCTCTTAAGATTACTTCACCATAAAATAAGTCCGGGGAGAAGGCACATCCTTGTCTTACATCCCTTCCTAGGCGTCGTTAAATAAAAAAGAGGATTGATTTCTATTTTGGCCTCAAAGGATATAACCAAATGATTAGACAGTCCGTTTCGGGACTATATTGAATAACTTTAGGCGCCTAATAAATGCTTGCGGGGAGGGGCATTTATGTATTTATTTATTTTAAGGATATTTTCCGATCCGGCAAAGCTCTTAAGACAACCCCCCCCACCTCCCAGTTTATTGATTTCGTGCTTTTTAACCTTTCGAAAGATTTTTCAACTTCACTTTTACTAAGACACCACGTTTAGTGCATATTGAAAAAAATCTGACTGACCCAATTATTAAGACCCTCTTTTTTTATTAGTTACTCAAAAATACCTACAAGTTGGTATTGTATCGTAGTCGTAGAGAAAGATCACGCGTGGAAAATATACACATTTATGAACAGTGATTGATACGAAAACTAGAGGGCCTCATAGCCATAGAAAGCGAGAAAAAAGGACTGTCAACAGGAAGAAAACAGAAAATACGGTCATTAGAAGAATAAAAAGCACAAGATGTAAGTTACAAATTGGAGATATTAATAACAAGTTAATAAGCAAGTTTAAATATCTGGAAAGTGGTTTAACAGCGAATTGAATCCATACATATATCTTATATCTAAAGTACAGTGCATGTGTATGTGTTTGTGCGTGTGTCCAAGCAACTCCTCCGCTCCCACTGGTCCTCGACACCCCACACTGGCTTCAGTGATTCATAGCTCATTCAAAAGCCCAAGAAAAGTTAGGCGCAGGGAACGATTTTTGTTTAGCTCAGATTCAGGTTTGCCAGATTATGCGAGGTTAAAAATATATATTAATATATTATACTAGCCATTATGCTTGCTTTCATGGTTCAAGGAGGGTAACTCTTATTTTCCTTTCGTAGCCAAAATTGCAGTGTACGTTTCATTATAAACTAGCTTAAAAGCTGTCCTATCGGGCGACATTTAAGCTAGCTCCTGTGGAGGACTCTTGGTTTGGCCATCATCATAATAGCTAGGGAGGAGTAGATGCAATTGGTATCAATAAACTACAGAAGAACTCAAAATTGACTGCTGCATTTAAGTAATGAAATAATGTTTAAGCTTACCTTTTAAAAGTTCTACGATAATTCTTCTGCTGCCACTTAATTTAAAGACGATTTGATGTACGTAGATCCTTATTTTCCGCACAAACAATTATTTTTACTTCATAGATGACAGAACAGGGGACAATTCATAAGATAAAATTAATATAGTGTAAAGATGGGAAAATAGAAATTAGAATTAGTTATACATTCAACATTTGAAGAGTTAGAGAAAGATAATAGCTAATTAAGTAAAACCTATATTATGGAATCTATATGAATAAATGCGAAATTGGAGCTCAATTCTCCCACGAATTCTGAGATTAAAAGGCCCCAGCTCTACTTTATAGTAATTTGGTATTTACTCGACCTCCCACGAAGTTGAGTTGTGACACAAGGTCGGTTTAATGTGGGGATCCTGAGCGCGTACCATCGGTTGCGCTGGCCTCGGTACGAGCAATGAGAGGGTGCGGACTCAGGCAGCTATTCCCCAGGGCTGGGCACCTTTCAGTATAATTTTCCTCAGTTGCGACTCTGTCCTTTGATGGACTCGCCCCCAAGTGCCCTCTGCCCAAAAACAGAGACGCAACTGAGAGATGATAAAGAAACGTGTTACGAACTACTCGAAAGAGTAATTTGTATTAACTCAACCTCCTCCCCCCACGAGGTCAGGTGGTGACACAAGGTCGGTTTAATGTGGGGAGCCCGAGTGCATATACACAGGCTAGGGAGAAAAATTGCCCCTGGGCGCACTCTGACAGACACCTGCTTCATCAGATCGGAGTTATAAAAGCGTCTGGTTAGCAAGGTTGAATTACTGCTTTTAAACTTCCTCCTCTGTAGCTAAAGGGTATAGCACGTCAGGCTATATGACGGTTCTGTGTCGGATACAGGTTCGATTCCTGTCGGAAGATATATATTTTCTATGAAATTTCTCGGACACTCAGGCCGGTTTAATATAGTTAATACTGTTTATTATAAGACAGAGCATTTACTTAAATATTTCTATGTATAAAAATAACGTGGAACCAATAAATATATTAAAATAATTGTCGGACTTAGTCCATTTCATAATATATATATATATATATATATATATATATATATATATATATATATATATATATATATATATATATATATACACACACACACACGTATATTATGAAATGGACTAAGTATAGTATATATATATATATTATGAAATGGACTAAGTCCGACAATTATTTTAATATATTTATTGGTTCTACGTTATATATATATATATATATATATATATATATATATATATATATATATATATATATATATATATATAAAATTATTTATTTGAAAATTATAACATAAATATATAAAATCACTACAAAAATAGCCATTTTGTTTCAACACCTCCGGTGTCTTATCAAGTGATGATGTTGAAAGTAGAATAAACGGTTTTAAAAGAAACTTTTAAAACCCTTTATTCTACATTCAACATCATCACTTGATAAGACACCGGGGTATTGAAACAAAATGGCTATTTTTGCAGTGATTTTATAACATATTTATGTTATAATTTTTAAATAAACAATTATATCTGCTCTACTCTGTATTGAGCACTCTTTTAAGAATAGTAATTGTTGGTTATTGGAATTTATTCCGTATACACCAATCCTAGACTTGTATGTATATATATATATATATATATATATATATATATATATATATATATATATATATATATATATATGTATATATATTCAGACTACCATATGTAATATTTTCGGCAACAATATTTTTCATCTTAAGGTAGAAAAATGATAAGCTCAGTACACACACACACCCACATACATATATATGTGTGTGTGTGTGTGTGTGTGTGTGTGTTTGTGTGTGTGTACACTCTCACACTCACAAGTATGTAAATATTTATTACCCCCCTCATAATTGTAGTTGTGTGTGCTGCATAAACATTTTGGCCATCTGTTGCCGAATTTCTTATGAGGCGAAATAAAAAAAAGGCATCTATTTAATTAAATGCAAGACATCTTCCGTGACCCACCCTGGTTTATGGGCGGTTCACTATGACCCACCCGCCATACATTTACCCCCAAATTGTCGATTAATTGTAATCAAGTTTTTTTCCAAAAAATAAAAACTAAAGAAAACAAGATTTCAATTAATGAAAAGTCAAGGTGGAAAGAGAGAGGAGGAAGAGGCGGAGGGAGAGATGATCAGAAGGAAGAGAGAGAGGAGGGAGAGAGAGGAGGAGGGAGGGAGAGGAGGAGGGAGAGAGAGGAGGAGGGAGAGTGCGAGAGGAGGGAGATAGAAAGGAGGAAGAGAGAGGAGGAAGAGAGAGAGGAGGAAGAGAGAAAGGAGGAAGAGAGAGAGGAGGAAGAGAGAGGAGGAAGAGAGAGGAGGAAGAGACAGAGGCGGAAGAGAGAAATGAGGAAGAGAGAGGAGGAAGAGAGAAAAGAGGAAGAGAGAGGAGGAGGAGGAAGAGAGGAGGAGGGAGAGATGATAAGAAGGAGGAGGAAGAGGATGAAGATGTAATAAAGAGTGGGGTACAAGTAAGAGATAAAAAAAGTAAGAAGGAAATAGAAGGAAGAGTGGGCGGAGGAATAGATATGAAATAGTAGAGAATAAAGTGTGGGTACAAGTAAGAGATAAAAAAACAATAGGAGGAAGAGTTGGAGGATAAAGTGATAGGGGAGGAGGAAATAATGAGCGGGGTACAAGTAAGAGATATCAAAATAAGAAGGAAATAGAAACGAGAGGATAGGGAGGAGGAAGGAATAGAGTGGGGTACAAGTAAGAGATGAAAAAGTAAGAAGGAAGTAGGAGAGAGAGAGATCAAGAGAATGATGTAAAGTGGGAGCAAGTGGAAAAGAAGGGGGAGAAAGGGGGAGGTAAAGAAGTGGGGGAAAATGTAAAAATTAAGTGTAGACCGAGGTAGGACTAAACGGCAAAAGAATTTAAATGTGTGATATGGTGAACGAGCTGATGAAAGAAATTGAAGCGGAAGTTGCAGTCGGAAATGCTGTGTGTATAAGAGTAAAAGTGGTGTGCGATAGAGAGTGGTTGACCGAGTGGGGCAAAGAAATTGAAAAGAGATATGTGGCATAAAATGTCACAGGATTTAAATTTGCACCTAAGCAAAATCATTTAATAAGATACGATGCAAAAAACTACTGGAATTTTTTAATTAGTATCACCCCAAGAAAGGCATTAAAGCCACTAAGACACAAGGAGTCATTGAATGAGGAAGAATTAGGAACAGAAACATTAATTATGAATGGGAAAAGGAAAGAGTAATCAGGAGGATAGTAGATAGCGACTGACATTGCATTTAAAGATTAAAGTTGGCTGAAAAGAATGAATCAGGATGGGAGTTCCACAAGCGAGAAAAACTTACGGCTCCATCTAGTCAGCTCAACTGCCAATTGATGAGATCTCGACGCCAGTCTAGTACTGCTCTTAATTTCATAAAGTCCAGGTACCATAGCGAATAGATCGTCCGAACAATTACCATGAAAGTATTATAATAAGAGTTTGGTTGCGAACGGTAACGAACAACGTGTATTTGTTTAAGGGTAGCAACGGAAATTGACCTATTTCTTGTGTTGGTTTGACCAATGTCACAAGATATGGTCGTTTGCGCATGTTGGTCAATGGAGGTCACTGTGATGGGTCGATTCATCGGTTGTCAAGGTAATGTTGGATTGGTGTAACTGGTACGCCTGTTGTATGAAACGGGACCGCAGTGACGACTGCAAACGGAATGCCTGTACCGAGTCGGGTATACCGAGGGGTGATGGCAGTAGGTTGCCGAGGTGACAAGTTTGGTGTAGCTGGTTGGCCGGAGTTCTACAAAACGGTGGTAACCCGAGTGGATTGCATGCTTGCTGAGTTGGAGTCGCTTGTTTGCGGAGTCGCTTGCTTGCGGAGTTGGATTTGCCAAAGTGACGCAGTTGGCGACGAAGAAGGCTTGTAGCCGGGTTGTGGCGACGTTCAGATGATATTCTGGATTCCATGTGTGAAGAGCCGGGTGTTTACTCAAGTCTGGGAATGGTTATGGCCGCTGAGGAGAACGGTCATGTCGGTGGAAGCAACCTGCGAGTCGGGAAGCGGACCACCAGCCCGCAACTGCTCGTAATCTTTAGGGAAGACCTGCTTTTAAGCAGATCCGGTAGTCCCCAGGGACATCTCTTTTCGGCGGGAACATTCGCGATTGGCCAATGTCGCTTTCATTGCGGGGGCTTGCTTCGTCTATCGAATGGGATGCTCGAAGCCTATGCGCAGAAAACGACTCTTTTTTATTTTGTTATCTGCCTTCACATTCCGTCGGCATGAAAAATGAACCAGAAAGAGAGTATAACGAAAGTATTTATAGAAATAACACAAAGAGGCAACCTTCCGTTGGTGGGCAAGTGGCAGAAGCCGAGACGCCAGGTCAGGACCAATAATGTTGCTGATTCTTCTTTGGCTTTTATCAAGGTGCTGAAGGTAAACAGCAGGGGCACCGGATCATATGTGGCAGCAATATTCTAAACATCAACGAATGGTAGACTTATAGATATGTAATATAGATTCTGGGGAGAAAAATTGCCTCGCAGGACTCAATGAACCAACTTTCTTAGCAGCTGACGTATTAATGGGATCAATATAGTCTTTCCACTTCGTGTCAGCTGAGAACGTTAGCCCGAGAAGTCGCGGAGTGTCACTTTCCTGGAGGTTAGCATCAGCCATGCTGATGGAAGGAAAGGGACCCGTTTGTGAAAGTGAACTGCCAAGTAATCACGACTATTTTGGTAAGATTTTCGAATAATCTGCAATATTTTATTCATCATTTTAATCAGCGCATTTAGAGCCACTGTGGTCACCATTCCCTCCATCTCAGAATTGTGGTCCATGGTGACATTCAAGGCAGAATTGTGCAATGGCTTGCTGGTTCCTTTTGCAGGGAAGATGTTGAGGTTACCAGAGGTGGATTCGTTTTTGAAGTTACCTACCTCTAGATTTCCTTCTCCTAGGTTGCGTGTCATGTAATGGATAGCACCTTGAAATAAAAAATCGGAGAACCCAGTTCGAATTCGAATCGGATTTATTGCATTCACTTACGCACAAATACCCTTGGGAAGGTTATGAACTGATCTCCCCTACCACCAGCTCCCAGCTATGGATTAAATAGTTGAGAGGGCTGGGCTCTTCAACTTTGGTTGGCAACTAGTCAAGAAGAACTGAATTTAAAAAACGTATTTCACCCTGAAGAAGTACATACTATATGCAATTAATGGAAGGGTCCTGGAGTTTACAATGACTTCATGATTCCAATAGCAATCAGGATTTAGATTAGGTTATTGCAAGTCAGTCAATCGGCTGATTTGCAATAACCTAATCTAAATCCTTTTGAAAATGTCTTGCATGAATTAAAAATATTGTGAATGGAAATATCCTAAATATTTTGCTATTAATTCACAAAGAATGGAGTCAAATGTTCAGAATTATTTGGATAAAGACGTTTGGTAAAACAATTCCAAAAGGATTCACAATGGATCTTTTTAATCATTTCACCCCAAGCAAAACAAGAAAGTCACTAAGACGCAAGGGGTTGCTGCTGAGTGTGAAAGAATATGAGACAAATAAAATTGCTATTAAGGAGAGAGAACAATAAAAGAACAAGAATTAAGAAGACAGTCGATAACGATTGACATTGCATTTAAATTTATAAAGATCAAAGTCAATAAAGCCACTAGGAAGCAAGGAGTTACTGAGTGTTAGAGAATATGAGAAAAACTACTATCAAGGAGGGAGGACGATAAAAGAACAAGAATTAAGAAGACAGAAGATAACGATTGACATTGCATTTAAATTTTTTGACGATAGAAGTTGACTGGGAAGCAAGAAGACAGAAAAAGATTTCCACAGGCGAAAAGTGCGACAGAAGAAACTATTAGTATAGAACTTACGGTTACATGGAGCCATTTCAACTATAAAATCTAATATCTTTGGATTTTATCAAAAATCGCTAAATACATAGCAGAAATTCTAAGGTGTAAAAAGGCCATAATAATTACCACTGTCCATTGTCGATGGCAATACAAAGCGGCCAGACGGGGATTAAAACTAAAGAATAAAGTGACCTCATGCTTATCTATCTATCTATCTATCTCTGTGTATTCATATCTATCTATCCATCGTTCTCTGTATTCATATCTAATCCTATTCATATCTATATTTGTCTATTCATATCTGTCTCTGTGTATTCATATCTGTCTATCTATCTATCTATCTAGCTAGCTAGCTAGCTAGCTAGCTATGTGTATTCATATCTATTTATCTGCGTATATTCATATCTATCTATCCATCTGCGTGTATTCATATCTATCTATCTATCTGCGTGTATTCATATCTATCTATCTATCTGTGTGTATTCATATCTATCTGTTTAAGTGTGTTCATATCTATCTATCTATCTATCGATCGATCGATCGATCTATTAGACTGTCGCAATGTGCTCGTATCTATTTATTTAACTTTATATATATTTTAATATCTATTTCTGTATTTTTATATATTTTTTATTTAATGCAGTACCCAGCTGCCTGTGTTCAGTATCGACTATCTTTCCCTCACAATATCTACTTTGTGTCTGTCAATGCCAGGCTTTTCATTATCAATATATATATGTATTTGTATATATATATGATTGCATATGTATGTGTATATTTACCACTAATATTTTCAATATTTGTATATATATATATATATATATATATATATATATATATACTCCCTCTTTCTCTCTCTCTCTCTCTCTCTCTCTCTCTCTCTCTCTCTCTCTCTCTTGCCCTGCATTTCGCTTACCATACACCTATCTACCTCTTAACCTATTTTACTCTCTTCACCATTCAATTAGCTCACACTGGTCAGTACTACTCTGTACCTTGTATGGTTCTCTTTAAATATTTCCTATCAGTTAAACTTAAAAAAATAAAAATAATAACAAAAAAAATGGAAAAAGGCAACATTTTACTCCGATACCGGAAGTCCTTAGAGCGCCTGTCCATGTCGTGAACGGAAGTGACATTAATTGGCTGCCATGTTTGTCTCTTTTCTAGCACCTGAGTCATTTTTCAAGAGATAAGGCCACGCCTCACAACTTTAGCTACCCACCACAGATATTAAAACTTTCCTTTATAGGTTCATATATATATATATATATATATATATATGTGTGTGTGTGTGTGTGTGTGTGTGTGTGTGTGTGTGTGTGTGTGTGTGTGTGTGTGCGTGCGTGCGGGTTTTATCATCGACGCCCTTTTTATACAGAAATATATATTCGCCATTGAAACAAGCCGATGGCTCATAGTAATAAAGGATTTCCTGCATTTAGAAATGATGTCGAAACAAGTTGAGCAATGACTGCCAAGCGCTGCTAAAAATAACATGACGTGGTATCCCTAGACATAGACTGTCATATACTCCCGTAGATCAAATAAAGTGTTTCATTTCGAAATTCCTTGAAGGACAACCAGACCATCAGACCCGTGAAAAAGACCGAAGGTTACGATGGCCGGAATGTGATTACAACAAAGATAAATAAACCCGTTTTCCATCACCAGTGACTATCTTTGTCCGCAAGTTATTTTTTTTCTGGGGCGAGCAAGGCTAGAAAGATAAATGAATCCTTAAAAATGACATTCCAATATCTGGCAAATTGGAAAAAACGGGTAAAACGTCATCCCTTATAGTTGGCACCCGCTCGAATCCGATCATCGGGATTGTCATCTTCTATCCTTTTTTCCCCTCTGGTGCCGGTGGTGGAGATGGGCTGTGAATGCCCAGCCTACTCCTAAAAAGTCATGGGCAGGAGTCACAGAGGAGTGTGTGTGTGGTGGACGCAGTTGGGCGAGTCTTTCCCCCCTGACAGCACGTCTCAGCTCCTCAACATGTCGACGGTTGGACTCAAAAGTCTCGCCCATCCTTTTCAGATGGTCATACGCCAGAAAGGTCGATTAAATCATTTTAAAATAACAGCAAAATCAAAAAACAGAAAGAGGCAAGTAATTCTAATAATGTTGCGGTAGTGATAAGTCATCGGCACCCGCTCAAATCCGATCATCGGGATCTTCATCCTCCCTCCTTACTCGCTGGGTCCCCGCTGGGTCCCCTCTGGTGGCGACAGTAGAGATGGAGATGTGAAGAGAGTGTCACTGATCGAACCTCGCATAATCTCTTTGTGTTGACGGTTGGACACGAAAACTTCGGTTTCTTGGAATCCGAGCATCTGGATCGTAAAACCTCACTCCTTACTCCTTGTGTCCCCTCTGGTGGCGGCGGCGGTGGAGATGGGCTGTGAAGGCCCAGCCTACTCCTGAAGAGTCACAGAGAGTGTGACTGAAAGAACCTCGCAGATCCTCTTTATGTTGACAGTGGGGCACGAAAGATTCGGTCTCCTCTCGGATGGTCCTACGCCAGGAAGACCGATCTGCAGCAACGGTTTCTCAGGTTTCAGGGTTGATGGTGGCCTGTGTCAGCGATGTCTTCAACCTATCGTAGAAGCGTCGTTTTGGGCCTCCGCGAAGGCCCTTGCCTAATCGGATGATACATGAGAGTCGAGTGGGACGCATTCTGGGGAGAGATGTTCGAGAGGGATCTCGTTATGCCTTTTCTAAAAATAATAATAATAATAATAATAATAATAATAATTCTCCTCCTCATTCTTCTTCTTCTTCTTCTCATTCTTCTTCTTCTTCTTCTACTACTTCTTCTTCTTCTTCTTCTCCTCCTCATTCTTCTTCTTCTCCTCATTCTTCTTCTTCTTCTTCTTCTTCTTCTTCTTCTTCTTCTTCTTCTTCTCCTCCTCCTCCTCATTCTTCTTCTTCTTCTCATTCTTCTTCTTCTTCTTCTTCTTCTTCTTCTTCTTCTTCTTCTTCTTCTTCTTCTTCTTCTTCTCCTCCTCCTCCTCCTCCTCATTCTTCTTCTTCTTCTTCTTCTTCTTCTTCTTCTTCTTCTTCTTCTTCTTCTTCTTCTTCTTCTTCTTCTCCTCCTCCTCCTCCTCCTCCTCCTCCTCCTCATTCTTCTTCTTCTTCTTCTTCTTCTTCTTCTTCTTCTTCTTCTTCTTCTTCTTCTTCAATATAACTAAGTTGAGAACTAGAAGCAAAGGAAACGGTTTTAAGAACATGCCTCCTTGAAGGTGGCGGGGACTTAAACTAAACCAGGTAAAAACGCAACAACCACTTGTAATCAGTGATCTCTGAACTTGAACTCTGAACTTGCGGAAATTGTGGGAAACAAGAACAAGAGATGTGCAATACTTTACAAAATAAAGCCTGTCACGAAATCTCCAAGGCAAAACTCCGTGAAGCAAATATTTAAGGCGTCATAATTGGACCAGAAAATATACATGAAAAATTTACTTTTCAGTTTGCCGTTTTTATAAAATATTAAAACTAATAATATAAACCAAGTGAATATCACAACTCTTCACTGTGATACAGCGACACAGTCTGTGTGTGGGTGAAAATATATATGCTCCCGGGAAAACCGGTTGAGCACTCTTGAGAAAAGAGTATCTTTAAACTTTAATAAAATATATTGAAACTACCTAAAAATTTAACTCAATCAAGATTTGATGTCTGAATTAATTGTTTAAAATTTGACAAAATGTTTTTCTGTGACTTGCATAATAACTTCAGATGAACTGTGCAAATGTATGCATTTTAATAAATAAGATTCTTTTAAAGTATCTTCATATGAATGAATTATTTCATACCA
The DNA here is from genome assembly GCA_964036315.1 of Acanthosepion esculentum. Taxonomy (NCBI): domain Eukaryota; kingdom Metazoa; phylum Mollusca; class Cephalopoda; order Sepiida; family Sepiidae; genus Acanthosepion; species Acanthosepion esculentum. The sequence goes on from OZ038479.1 coordinate 139,279,333, forward strand.
AAAAAAATAAATAAATAAAACGTACACAAAAAGGGAATCTTTGAGAAAAATGGAAAGATATTTAAATCAATGGAATTAGTCATTTCTTTGTTTCTTAAGAAATAAAAAAACACAAATGAAATGACTGATTGAATTAAGTTTTTAAAAAATCGTTTTTACAAGTGACATTTTTTATAAAATATTAAAGAATTACTATATTTTGTATCTATTCTTGATTTTTTATCGAGAGTTTACATGTTGCAAAGGTTAGTACGGACGTCTGGAACTCCAGTTCTACTATATATATATATATATATATATATATATATACATATATATATATATATATATATACATATATATATATATATATATATATATATATATATATATATATATATATATATATATATATATATATATATATACTTCGTCATGAAGGACTAAAGTTTATATACGTACATATTCAACTCAGGAAATATGTTTTTTTGAAATTGAGCCCATTCATAAGTGGCGACCGGCCGACGATTTCAAACTATTAGATTACACCTGATATTTCCGATAACGAGACACAACAAGGGTAAAATATGACGATCGGCCTGAAACTCTCACCCCCAAACCTCACACAAACACACACTCTTTATATATATATATATATATATATATATATATATATATATATATATATATATATATATATATATATATAAATATATAAATATACACACACACACATACATATATATATCGCTTTCTCTTTAGTTTTGTTCAATTTTTTTATCTCTCTTCTCTCTCCCTCTCTGTCTGTCGAATTCCATCCCTTATCCCTCTCTCTCTCCCTCTCTCTCCCTCTCTCTCTCTCCCTCTCTCTCTCTCTCTTTCTCTCTCTCTCTGTTATTTTACTTCTCTTGTCAGTTCTCAATTCCCGCTTCTTTTCTCGTTTTTTTTTTCACTCACTTTTTTCGTTTTTCTCTTTCTTTGTATCACATAAGGCCTGTCTCTATCTATCTATGTCAATCTGTTCACTATCTATCTAATTATCTATCTATGTCAATCTGTTCACTATCTATCTATCTGTCTCAATCTGTTCACTATCTTATCTATCTCAATCTGTTCACTATCTATCTATCTATCTATCTATCTATCTATCTCAATCTGCTCACTATCTATCTATTTTTCTATCTCAATCTGTTTACTATCTATCTATCTATCTATCTCAGTCCCAAGTATTTTCAATCTCATCTGAGATCATCTTCAGGAGTTGAATTTCTAAGACAAAAAGTTAGTATAAGGTTATAAATATGTGAGTGAGCATGAACGCTGTAGAATCCGAAAAAAAAATGAACCGCTATGTAAGGGAGGTAACTTATGTAAATTTCTTATTAGAATTGTAGTAACGAGTTTTCAAATATTTTTGATTGTACGTTTTAACAATTATAATTTAATTATCTTTTAAAAAACTTCGCTGTTAGAATTATTTTAGAATTTTATTGCTATATTCGTAAATGACTTTATTTTTGGCTGTAATATTTTTATATAAAGGGACTTCTAAAGTTTGAAGTTTTTTATTATTTTCGTGGTGGAGTATAGTTGTGTTGTTGCGTAAACTGTAAATGGCGACAGAAATATTCCTTTAAAAATGTTGTGAAATTGAGCTATAATCATTCAAATGAGATGTAAGTCTTCTTCACACAGTCTCCACCAATTTCCTACAAAACACAAATAAATTAATCCGTGAACTTGAGAGGATTAAAATTAATATGTAGTAATCCGTTGGAATATAATGCAAGTGATTCCTATTAACGTAGGTATGTCCAATTTTGACCTTTTTAGCGTTTTTTTTTTTTAGTTGTTTTTTTGTCAGTTGAAAGACACATTAATTTCGAAATTCTTGTAAAAATTAACTACTTGTTGGA
>OZ038479.1:139286227-139323727 GCA_964036315.1 Acanthosepion esculentum
TGTTTAGTTAGGGTGCTTCGGCACCCAGAAAGATCAACGGCAAGGTCCACCCAGTGGTCACTGTTGATCTCAAGGGCCTTCATGTCCATCTTACAGACATTTCTGTAGCGCAACTGAGGACGACCGGTGTCTCTTTTGCCATTTGTAGGTTCCCCGTAGAGGGTGTCTTTCCGAATTCAGTTATCCTCCACATGACGAACATGGCCCAGCCATCGGAACCTGTGCTGTTTGAACAGAGGGAACATGGTTGTTGGGCTGGCGCGAAACAGAACCTCGGTGTGCCCAGTATGTGGCAGATACACAAGTGACAAGTATTCAGTCTCTTCTTCTGTTTGACATATATCATCCATGTCTCGCTCCCGTAGAGAAGTGTGCTTATGACGCAGGCATTGTAGACTGCCATCTTTGTCTTGACAGAGAGCTTGGAGTTCTCCCACACTTGCGTGGTGAACCGAGCGGATGTAGTTGCTGCTTTCCCAATCCTCTTGTCTATTTCTGTGTCCAGAGTGAGGTCGCTGCTGATCGTAGACCCTAGGTACGTGAACTGGTTCAAAACATCAAGCGCGTAGTCATCAATGATGCTGATTGGTGGAACATCTACAGCCTGACCTTAGGGCATTCGTCTTTTCCAGGCTGAAAGGAAGATTATATTGCCTCAAATGTTTTTATAATGGGCGCTTCTTATTTGAAATAGACGTCCCATTTTTACTTATTAAACAGTGTGAATTTTCTCTATTGGCCTGAGTATCTGCAAAATCCTAGTAATGAAAATATGTTCTCCATCAGGGATTGAAACTGCGTCCCCTTTATAGAGGAAACCACTGTTTGATCTGGTGTGCTTTACCACTCAGCCATGAAGAACATCACTGTGAAGAAAACTCTATTTTCCCTATTTACGGAAAGCACACTTCCTCACCGAGATATTTCTTTTCGAACCCCATTATCTGCTTGGGATCCTATCCGAAACGTAAACAAAGCAATTTCTAAAGAACTAGTGGATTTATTTTTAATTCGAAGTTTTTATTATTTCCAACGTTATTATTTTAGTGGATATTCGCATTTGCAATAGACCCCCCATTATTATTATTTTAAATAATGTGTATTACATCTATCAGTATGCACATACGAGAAATCTTCATATATATATATATATATATATATATATATATATATATATATATATATATATATATATTACAAGTTTTACCAAAATTTTGAAAGTTATAAAAAAAAGATAAAGAAATATAATTTAATTATAAAGAAAATCCTTTGGTCTTTCCTCGTAATATTAACAAAGATTTTGACGATAAACCTTGATTTTATTAAGTTTGGCACATTTTTCTCATCGTGTATCCTTATTTTTAGCTAATCTTTGTAGAGGTACCACACACACACACACACAAACACACACATATATATATATATATATATATATATATATATATATATATATATATATATATATATATATATTCTCTTATTTTTTGATTTCTTACTCTTTAAACTTTTCTCTATATATATCTTTCCGCTTGTCATTCTCACTTTCTTTCATTCCTCTCTCTCTCTCTCTCTCTCTCTCTCTCACACACACACACACACACACACACACACACACACACACACTCGCTCGATCTATCTATCTATCTATCTACCTGTCCAAAAGTCCCGGCCGGTTTTAGACACAACAAAGATATTATCATCTCCGAAAAGTACACTTCTAATTAAAACCTATCTCTGTTTTGCTCACGGTCGGATGGCCAGAGAAAAGCTTTGATGTTCTGTTGTCTGACATTCTGAAGTTTGAGAGATGATGACAGAGATACAAGACGTCGTTTTCAGCTGAGCAAAGTGTAATAAACTTTCTTTTCCTATTTTTTTTATTTATTTATTTTATTTTATTTTTTATTTTTGTCTTCATTCGGAGCAAGTGCAACTGTCGAGAAAGACGGATAAGGTGTGGGCACAGGTAGTTAGACAAAATGAAGAATGGGTAGGAGGAAGAACGAACAAGGTCAGGGGCTATAAGCGGGCGAGAATGGAAGAGAAGAAGCAAGATCAGAAGATAACAGATAAGAAGAAGAAGAAGAAGAAGAAGAAGAAGAAGAAGAAGAAGAAGAAGAAGAAGAAGAAGAAGAAGAAGAAGAGGAGGAGGAGGAGGAAGAGGAGGAGGAAGAGAAGGAGGAAGAGGAGATAGATTACTATTGAAAAAGAAGAAAAACCGAGATGAGTGGAAGAATGTTTGATGAAGGAACAATAATCATTAGAACGAAAGAAAGAAAGAAAGAAAGAAAGAAAGAACAAACGAAAAAAGAAAGAAAGAACGAAACTTTACCACAACAAAAAAAAAAGAAATAAAAAGAAGAAAAGAAAGAAAAGCTAAGATAGCACAAACCTCGTTAACGAAGTCTTTCCTTTCTATCAAAGATAACATCGTTACGTCTCATAAACCTCAGACTGAAAACAATTTAAACAATACAAACAACCGTTGAGGAACTCAATCCAGCTATCAACACACACACATACATACATATATATATATATATATATATATATATATATATATATATATATATATATATATATATATATATATATATATATATATATATATATATATATATAACGTGTTGGTAACTTAATCCGAGAAAAAAGGAATTGCTACATTTTTTTAATAAATGCAGTTATATTTGGGCTAATTTCAAACCGTCAACTGTGGCAGGCGCCGTGGTACACCGAAGTCCCCTTTAATACCGTGTGAACTATTTGCTTTCATATCATGGTAAGTTTCAAAACGCAAAAATCATAATGATTTCCTTTACTGATTCAATGAGTAAAGTTTTTTTGCTATGTAATTTTCAAATTTTGGTAAAGTTTCGAATAATGAAAGTCTTGTGAGTGACATAGCGAAACCCGGCGAGATGTTTAAAAATACCTACTCAAGTAAAAATACCTACTCAAGTAAAAATATAAATTTTCTGTCAGTAGATAGATAGATAGATAGATAGATAGATAGATAGATAGATAGATAGATAGATAATGAACTGGCTGAGATAGATAGATAGATAGATAGATAGATAGATAGATAGATAGATAGATAGATAGATAGATAATGAACTGGCTGAGATAGATAGATAGATAGATAGATAGATAGATAGATAGATAGATAGATAGATAGATAGATAGATAGATAATGAACTGGCTGAGATAGATAGATAGATAGATAGATAGATAGATAGATAGATAGATAGATAGATAGATAATGAACTGGCTGAGATAGATAGATAGATAGATAGATAGATAGATAGATAGATAGATAGATAGATAGATAATGAACTGGCTGAGATAGATAGATAGATAGATAGATAGATAGATAGATAGATAGATAGATAGATAATGAACTGGCTGAGATAGATAGATAGATAGATAGATAGATAGATAGATAGATAGATAGATAGATAGATAATGAACTGGCTGAGATAGATAGATAGATAGATAGATAGATAGATAGATAGATAGATAGATAGATAGATAGATAGATAGATAGATAATGAACTGGCTGAGATAGATAGATAGATAGATAGATAGATAGATAGATAGATAGATAGATAGATAGATAGATAGATATTGTTATGATTTGCATGTTGACACTTGATGTGTGGTGTTAATGGCTGATCATCGTCAGTATCGATGCAGACCCCCCCTGCACCACATTGGAATGACCAATTTCATATCCTCGTCGTATTTCTATAACTCATTCAAATTCGATTCAAGTGGGGGGGGCATCGTTCTAAGTGCACTTACAAATACGCTTCCACTTTGATTGCCCTATTCCATATCTTTCTGTCGCTAGCATCATACAATCGAAACCCTAAAAAAAGAGGCGCCCTGGAAAAAAAAACACTCTGTCATATTTCTAGCCCGACCCCTCTAAGCTGAAAATGCCAGTGGAATTCGAATATTCACCAGTATACCCTCAAGTATTACAATGCCTGTTTCCAAACATAAACTATAAGGAACTTAATGGTGAAGAAGTAAAAAAAAGGCTATAGAAAAAAACTGAAGAATAATAAAGCAGCACTTGACATTGAGGCTGAATTTTTTAAAATAGCATACCTCTTCAGTTAGCTATGTGCCATGCGTGATACACGCGTAGGCGATCATATATCTTTCGATACATTGACGAGGTAGATTTTTCCCGCAGTAGGTTGCCATTTCTTTCTTCGGTAGACCAGTTGCCATCCGAGGCTATAGATCCCGTTCTGTCCTGCTTTTTACCCATAGCTGCGGGAGAAGAAGATTCATACCTTTCCCAAGGGTATTAGCCGAATTTAAAAACAACTTTCTAAATTTTATGAAAGAAGTCTGGAACCAGAATTTCATCCTCCCACCCACCAAAAAAGCAGGGTGTATTGCAGAAACAAAAAGGTATCTCTCAAGACCTACACTCATACGGAGGTTGCTCAGTTGGATGGTGAAGGACCCCATCGTTCTATGCAAATCGACTCCTCACAACCTAGTTTTGCTAGTAAGGGGTGTAATGATTGTATATGTATGTCATCAAACAACTCCAGGAAATTGCTTACCTCTCCGGAAGAAAATTTTATACCTGCTATGTCGATCTCACGGCAAAATATGACCAAATCAAGAGATTTCCTCTTCTAACCCGTTAAAAACCGTATAAGAAGCTCCGAATTTACAGAATCTGATAGGATAACCACATTGTTCCAGGTTGGCGAGGACCCCAATACCGAAACATTCTAATCATCACCATAATAAGGAAATAAAAGCTCCAATTTATTTAATCTTTTCCTAGCCTTCGCTCTGTGCATAACACAAGCACAAATGTGAAGAGAGAGGGTATACTGATCATTTAAGTATTTCAATCAAATCTACGAATAGAAAACAAAGTTCGTGCTTCCCCTTCCAAGTCGAATATACACAAGTCAGTTATACTGATGAGACAGGTATTTATAACTGAGATAAAAATTAATATTTTCCGAGAAATGGGACTCAAGATAAAGGTTTCCAAAAAATAAACTATTGATCCGCAATTGCATTGAAAACAATGGTGGCACCTGAATCCATCATGAAGAATTCAGCATGTAGAAATAGTCCATACTAAATATATCAAACACCTCGGTGTATGGATAAGTTATAACGATTTTTTGAAGATCTTTTCACCCCCAAGTAAGGCGATAAACCCACTCGAACTCATGGGGTTACAGATTAATAATGGGATCCCAAATTTCCAGGAACTGGTTCTATAAAGGCAGGTAATCTTTAGGAATCAATTCTGCTTATTTTCTTTTCAATCTGTGAATGGAAACAAATTGTTTTATAATATCAAAAAGAATTAAACCATTTTGATAATTTAATAGAAAACATTTATTTATTAAGATATTTCCAGATTGAAATTCTCTTCTCATCATATTTCTGTTCAGGAGTATGAGGCTCTTTGACTCTCATCAGCTGTGTTATGGTTTCCAATGGAAGACCTATCAAATTTATGACTAGAAGATTTGCCACATTTTTAACTTCAAGACAATTTCTTTTGTCAGAATAAATTATGTTCATCCCAAAAAATCCTCTTTCAGCCTCCACAGAACTTAAAGCAATGGTATTAATTATACTGTTAGCTATTATATATCGGCTATTAATATATAAGATAATTTTCGGATAATCCAAGAACCGGTTCGGCAAGCTTTTATAATTTTAAGAATCGGTTGACGTGAATTGGTGAGGACCGGTAGGATGCCACCACTTGTTACAGGGAGTGAAATTAAAAGAGAATGAGAATACTTGAGGATTGAGGAAAGGACAAAAAAGGAACAGGGTTCAAGAAGACGGAAGATGGCGATTGATGTTGCATTTAAATTATTGAAGATTGTAGTTATCAGGGAAGCAAGAACTCGGAAAAGAATTCCACAAGTGGGAAGGACGAGAAAAGAGACTGTTAGAATAGAATTGGTGGCTGCATCTAGCGAGTTTAACAGTAAAGCGGTGAGACCTAATTGCCAAACTAGTTGCACGCTTAAATTCGTGTAGTCGGGGCACCGGAGGAAAAGCTCATCAGCGCAGTTGCCATGAAAATATTTGTAGAAAAGACAAAGAAAAGGAAATTGAACATATAATAGGCTGTGCTAAGGATAGTTTCGCACAACACCGCAAGTTACTACAAGACCAAAACATTGACCTACAAACGCTAGGCATGTTCTTAAATAGTCCGGTCAGATTGAGAGTTCCATGTAGATGTCATGCATGGTGCCAAACTCGTTCAGAAATAACTAAACTGTCAGTTGTCTACAATCCCTTTATCAGGTCAATAGTTAAAAGTGGCTTCGAGCGAGTGGAACATGTGGGTCTTGATGAAAACCATAAAACAAAACTTGTGGACTGGCGCTACAGAATCACACTCAAAGAACTGTAGCGAACCACATCACTTCATGACTTTCAACAACAGCAACAACCAAAATGGTTAACACATTTAAGATAAAATAATGACATAATCAAGATGTTGATGTTCCACACTACATCAAATAAAAGGTTAGGAAGGAAATCCCCATCAATACTGGAAAGAGTGGTAACAGCTACTGGGCTCGAGAAGAAAAAATAATGACATAATCAAGATGTTGATATTCCACACTACATCAAATAAAAGGTTAGGAAGGAAACCCCCATCAATACTGGAAAGAGTGGTAACAGCTACTGGGCTTGAGAAGAGAAAATAATGACATAATCATGATGTTGATATTCTACACTATTTCAAACAAAAGGTTAGGAAGGAAACCTCCATCAATATTGGAAAGAGCGATAATAGTTAATGGAATTTAAAATCTATTTTCCTCAAAAATCGTTTTAAGAGAAAGAGTTTATAAATTTCAACGAAGAGCAACACTGGCAGCTCGGTCAATAATAATAAATATTTCCTTATAGGGAAACGGGTATTACCATTATTATTTTCATCTTCCGGGTAAAATATTTCTATAATCTCTCATTGTTATTCATGTTCACCCTGTGGTCCGCCGAATAGCCACGTCTTGATAAGTTTTTTTGCCTTTTTTAAGCCTGCCATCTTGCTTCGATAGGGTGATTGATTTGGGTGATCGATTTTAGTGTCGAAATACCAAAGTACTTTATAAATTTACCCTAGATGTCTTGGTATTTTACCAATATACTGGCTCGGTTGTGGCCTGCGACGACCTGATGACCACACTAACGGAGTCAGCAACCAGTTCGACCCGCCATCTGCAAGCTCGCAACGACAGACTACGCAACCGCTGGAAGGACGTCGTCTGCCACGACCTCCAGGTGATTAATCTAGTGTTGGAGGATGTTCCGATGCTCTGCCCAAAATGTGAAAGAGACCAGGTGCCTCTCGTCGGCTCAACGTCTTCATGCTAGGAGATTTAGATGCAGCTGCAACATCTTAGCAAAGTCGGTTGGTTAATATCAAATTTATTGTGAAAATATTCATGTATAATTAAATCTAACATTATCTATATTTATCGTTTAGCAGAAGAAATGACCTTCCTCACCAAAAAGTTAAAAACTAAACTTCTGTTCATTAATCATCTGAGAGACCCTTCACTGCCTTCCATCAGTATGGCTGATGCTAACTCTCAGGAAAAAGTTCTCGTTGCTAACGTTCTCAGCTGACATGAAGTAGGGCTATATTGAATCCATTACTAGGTCAGCTGCTAAAAAAGTTGGTTCACTCTGCAGAATCTATCTTACATATCTATAAGTCTACCATTCGTCTATGCTTAGAATATTGCTGACATATATTGTCCGGTGCCCCTACAATTTACCTTGTGATATTATTGATCCTGATCTGGGATCTCGGCTTCAATTTCCCACCGGCGTCAGGTGGCCTCTCTGTGTCTTTTCTCTAAATACTTTCATGGTAATTGTTCGGATGAGCTATGGTACCTAGAGTTTATTTTTTTAATTTAAGCGCAGTACTAGACTGGCGTCGAGATCTCATCAATTTACAGTTGAGCTGGCTAGATGCAGTCGTAAATGCTATGCTAACAATTTCTTCTCTCGCATTTCTTGCTTGTGGAACTCCCTACTCCCTCCATGCTTTCCAGCCAACTTTTAACTGCAAAAATTTAAATGCAATGTCGTTTGCCAATATACTGTCCTCCTGAGTACTCTTTCCTCTCCCCGCTCATTAGTAATGTTTCTGTTCCTAATTCTTCCACACCCAGTAACCCCTTTCTGTTTTTGCAGCTTTTCCTCTTTGCATGGGGTAATACCGATTTAAAAAATATATATAAATATTCAACACAATGTTTTCAGTAGTAACTGTGGTCATTCAGTAATGGGCGTGGTCGTATACACATGAACCCCGCCCGAAAAGAGATACATATCTGGACGCCTCGTGATACTAAAAATAAAACATGGACCGTAGAAACAATAAGCTGTAAGAAAAACTAAATTTTCACAAAATCAAATTTCTCGTAATCAGAATTTAATTTGGTTTTCCTTGGCACAAAATACAGCCTCAACACGATATTGGATTGAAGAATTTAACTCAAATTCTGCCGTTCCTCTTGACAATAAATCCAAAACTTTTGCAAGTTCTTTGGTTTTCTGCTATACGCTCAAGCTTTTATCCTTGCATAAGTCCGATTATGTTACGGTCAGCTCTTTGGGTAGACCAATCTTTTAATACTGAAACATCAACAGCAGTCACAAAATTCTTTGTTACACGCGATGTGTGGTCAAGTGATTCATCGTGTACTATATCTGGTAATATATGGAGACTTTAGCAAAAGTCATAGATCTTTTACTGTTTATTGTTTTGTGTTTTTTATCAATTTTTGTATACCATTGCTTTTGTTGTACCCGCAAACCATTAAATCCCTATAACGGAATGTTACTGCCTTTGCGTTACATAGGAATAAAGTATCGCTGCCGACACTTCAGTTTGAACATAGATCGCCATGAACAAACACAGGCGATCCCATTATTAAATTAAGTAGACCACGTGACCATAGAGAAAACGCATATATGGGAGGTAGCGTGACATGTAATTGATCTGCATTTCTAGTCTATCCTCTATTACTATACGGATCGATATTCTCTACTCTATTCGCTATACTATTTCTTTATTGGGATCAATACAGTGGTTACTATTCGAGCGAGTATTATCGAGCAAGTAATATTAGTGCGAGTGCTATTCGAAGGCGTCTGACACCAGTATGGTTCAACGGCGTTACTATAGTTATAATCTGCCATTACAAAGTCTCTACTACAATGGGCATTACGAAAGTGACAACGAGTGTTGGCATCACAAAAGTGTCAAACGTGTTTTCGTTGACATTATAAAACATTGTTGTATTCTTTGGCTTGTTTCTTGCACCAAATGGTCTTCAAAAATACGCTCCTGCATTAGAATTCAGTTCAATTTTGCTTCCGCCATTATTTATGGCGCTTGTCTGTTTATAATGCCATTATCCTATAGTAAATCTCCTTTTGCCAAGTGTTTCCGTTCTTATTCGATGTTTTTGGTTAATGACTTTTTACAGCAATGAATTCATTTAGAAGGCTTTTTCGCCGTGCCCTTAATATTTTATGAACGGTACGTTGTATGCTGATTTTATCCATTGCTGTTACTTTTAGGTTTGAACATAGATAACCTCACTAGCTTTCTTTCATCTCTTTTGTCTAATTTGGAATCTCGACCAATGTCTTTTCATATCCAAAATTCTCACAACATTAGCCTGCTGATTCAACGTGCCTTGGACAGGCGCCTCGTCTATTTCCCGTTGACTCATTTTTTTGTTGCTACAATTTTCATCCTCTTCTTCAAACTCACTCTTCCTATTTTGAACCTTAAATCATCTCCACTAAAAAAAAGACATGCCGAAGGCTCCAGACTTTTAGGAAAACTATGTATGATCATTTAACATGAGAAATGCGCATGCGTATCTTACCCTACAACAATGGTTCTTAACTAGGGGTGCGATATCAGTTCCTAGGGGGTGCGTGGATACTGGTTGATTTATTAATGAAAATCTAATGTAATGTTTGGAAATGACATAAAAGTTTACATTATAGAAATTTTACCAATTGTTACCACCATAATAGCTTTTATTTTTTTATTTTTATTTTTTTTTTGTTGATAATCTGAAAGTAATCTGGGGTTTTGTAATGCATTATTTTGTTGTCAATTATATGAATAAAGATTAAAGAAACACAATGGCTTTGATCAATGGCATGAGATCAATATTGTTTTTCATCAATTCTGGAAGATGGTGCGAGTACTGGTTGGTGGTTTGAAAAGGGTACTAGAAGTGGTTGGTGGTTTGAAAGGGGTACTAGAAGTGGTTGGTGGTTTGAAAAGGGTACTAGAAGTGGTTGGTGGTTTGAAAAGGGTACTAGAAGTGGTTGGTGGTTTGAAAAGGGTACTAGAAGTGGTTGGTAGTTTGAAAAGGGTACTAGAAGTGGTTGGTGGTTTGAAAAGGGTACTAGAAGTGGTTGGTGGTTTGAAAAGGGTACTAGAAGTGGTTGGTGGTTTGAAAAGGGTACTAGAAGTGGTTGGTAGTTTGAAAAGGGTACTAGAAGTGGTTGGTGGTTTGAAAAGGGTACTAGAAGTGGTTGGTGGTTTGAAAAGGGTACTAGAAGTGGTTGGTGGTTTGAAAAGGGTACTAGAAGTGGTTGGTGGTTTGAAAAGGGTACTAGAAGTGGTTGGTGGTTTGAAAAGGGTACTAGAAGTGGTTGGTGGTTTGAAAAGGGTACTAGAAGTGGTTGGTGGTTTGAAAAGGGTACTAGAAGTGGTTAGTGGTTTGAAAAGGTATGAGAACTGGTTGATGTTTTGAAAGGGGTGCGAGAACTGGTTGGTGGTTCGAAAGGAGTGCAACAATAGGTTGTCTAATTTGGAATGTTTTTTCATATCTTTAGGTCGTTTTGTAATTCCATTGGCTTTTATAAGAAACCCAAAACCCAACCTGCTTTTTCTTGTTTGTGTTCAAAATTTCCTGAAACTAAATAACGTTTTACGATGTTTGCCCTGAAAATGATTGCTTACATTATTTACATTATTCAGACTGTTATCCTCATCTTCATTGACATATTCACAACATTTTGGTCGTTGTACCCTCCGGCCTTCTTCAGATGATTGGAATTTCGATCGAACCCTTTATTTCGTCCACCGGGGTAGATTGTTCTGGTTCCACATGCCATGCCTCATCCGGATGTCTCAGTTATTTCCTTTCAACTCAACTCTCCAAGTTTGGTTCACTGTGGCCTGGTATTGTCCTCAAGGACACATGGTCCAGTGGATAAAGATGTTGGTTAAATCCAGTGACTAGACCCAAAGAGTTGTGAGTTCAAATGAATATCTTTCGATTCATAAATCCATAAATTAACAACATATATCAGTTGCAAGTGCATTTGTCTGTAGAGAAATTCTCTGTATTACAACATTGTACTATTTAATATAGTCTCCAACTTTGCCAATGAAGTTGTGTCGCATCTGAACCCACTTGTAAAATATGCACTGGAAAAACTCTTTTGGGTCTTCTTTGAACCAGCGTCGACCTTAGTTTGCACAGTTTATATTCAATATTCATTTTGATATCTTTAAATGTCTTCCCCTATCTTCACATCAATTATCACCTCACCAGACACATTTCTGAGTTTCTGGGTGTTCACAGCTGTACATTCCTCTTTGGTCAAGAATTCGATGACTGGTCTATGTCTCTGCTGTACATCCATAGATTCGCTAAACAAAAACAACATTAGTCATGTGATATTATGATTATGAGTTTCGGAGAAAATAGCAAACAGGCACAGTATTCAGGACAATGAGACATATACTCGAGTCAACAACAGAAGAATTATGAGAATTTGTGAGGTAGAAAATGCTACACATGAAAAAATGATATCGAATTCCGTTCGAGTGGGAAGACAGATAAATGTCTATATATACAGCGGTGAGTAAAAGAAAAAGAGTCACATAGGTAAAAAAAAAATAGTGTGCTTAATTTTTACTAAGAAGTTCTTACTTGTTTACTTATATTTTACTAAGAAGTCGACAATGTCCTGCTGTGACGTCAAATGCATTTATGGGTTTTGCAGATCTTCCTAGGTCGGGTTAGCCAGATCTGCGCCATCAATAGAGTAGTATCTGTGGTCATTCAGGGCTGTAAAGCAATTATCGTATTCACACGAACACATTGGTGTTGACCTCAGTATCCACTTTTATATTTACATTTGCTCTATATCTGATACTAGCAGCATGGCCCGGCGTTGCCCGTGCTTCATTCAAAAATCGTACAACTCATACAGCAATCGCTATCACTTGACTTAAAATATTTTTGCCCTTTCTTGCCTTTAAAGGAGTGCCCTTTGCCGTGCTGATGTTGCTACATGCCTTACTTCTTGCCTATCTCACATGCAAATTTTTTCTAAGCTCTATACTAAACATTAAATCTGTTACGAAAAAAAGAAAAGGCAAGGAAGGGCAAAAATATTTTAAGCCAAGTGATAGCGATTGCTGTATGAGTCGTACGATTTTTGAATCAAGCACGGGCAACGCCGGGCCATGCTGCTAGTATATATATATGTGGGGGGGGTCGTCGACTAGTTATTAATTGAGACTATTTTTGCTTATTTATCATTTTGTGCCAAGAAATGTCGTGAAGAATCACTGTTTAACTGGTACGGATCTGATGTGCCTAGAAAAATGACTTTTACACCCAGAGAATAATTTACATATACACTGACAGGATAATTACCTGTCGAATTGTTGTTACGAGTAACAGTTGCTGCCTGGATGCTGGAAGCTTGATGTGACATTTTAGAGCACCTGAGCTTTTAGACAGTTTCACCACATTCCACGCATCTATATTTGTTTTCAAAACGAATTCTATGTTGCTTGTCGTGCGATCGCATGTAGGAAATTAGCCTAACATATTAAAGTCAAGTTCAATTTCAAAGATTACACGGGTAAAGAGCCTTGTCATGTTCTGTTCATTTCAATTATATAGATGCTGGAGGGTCATTTTTCATATTCAAGTTCAGTCAAACATATTCTATCTCTCCTTAATGTTTTGCTTTTACCCTTCGCTTCCCAGTTTCCACAAGAAATGTTTGATTTCTTCAGTGTACCTTTTACGTCGTCCTTATGACATTCCTTTTGGTCTCTCTCCCTCTCTCTCTCTCTCTCCCTCTCTCTATCTCTCTCATTCTCTCTCTCTCCATCTCTCTCACTCACTCTCTCCCCCCCTCTCTCTCTGTCTAAACACTGGTTCCTCATAGAAAATTATTTCGGTATACATTCATTACCCAAGCGAATGATATGTGAAGACTGTCGAAGACGACTGAACATAATGACTGCATCTACTCACAGAAGACTTGCTTTTTGAGAGCATTTCAACATCAGGTACACATGACTGCCATCGTCTGTGTATAAAATTCCTGAGACATTTCTGGTTTGGTTTGGTTTGGTTTATGGCATATCAACCTCAATGGGTTATTTAATGCCGACAAGATTTTTACTGCTAGTTATATTTTAAAAATGTAATGCTAGTAATATTTTTCTTTCAATTTTCTTAAAAAATGTATACCTGGTAATCTTTTTTTCTTCAAAAATGTATTGCTGGTAATATTTTTTTTTTTTTTTCAAAAATTCATTACTGCTAATAATTTTTTTTTTTTTAAATTCATTACTGGTAATAATTTTTTTTTTTTTTTTTTCAAAAGTTCATTACTGGTAATAATTTTTTTTTTTTTTTTTTTTCCAAAAATTCATTACTTGTAATTATTTTTTTTTTAATTCATTACTGGTAATAATTTTTTTTTTTTTTTTTCAAAAGTTCATTACTGGTAATAATTTTTTTTTTTTTTCAAAAGTTCATTACTGGTAATAATTTTTTTTTTTTTTTCAAAAATTCATTACTAGTAATAATTTTTTTTTTTTAAATTCATTACTGGTAATAATTTTTTTTCAAAAATTCATTACTGGTAATAATTTTTTTTTTCAAAAATTCATTGCTGGTAATAATTTTTTTTTTTTTAAATTCATTACTGGTAATAATTTTTTTTTTTTTTTTTTTCAAAAATTCATTACTGGTAATAATATTTTTTTTTTTTTTTTCAAAAATTCATTACTGGTAATAATTTTATTATTTTTTTTCAAAAATTCATTACTGAAAATAATTGTTTACAAAAAAATATTATCAAAATCTATTTTTACACTTTTATAGTGTTTTGACCACAGTTTGGCCGTTAACTATTTGCCCATAACTGGGATCCTAACACATGCTACCACCCCGAGTCAGGGTGGACCTGGGAACATCAGCAATTGAGGCCTTGCTGTTGGATGTAGTTTATTGTCTTACCCAGGACGTCTCATGTGGGGTGGCGGTCAAACCCCTCTGCAGAGGTTCAGTCGGCGTATTGTGAAGCCGCAGCCTACAGGATGAGACATTTCTGGTGAAAGCGCTCAAGTGATAAGTATATGCCACCGTCCACGTGTGTCACATCCATGTTAGGAGGCTAAATGAAACAGACTCAAGCTGAATGATCATCTTGCTGGGCAGTTTGATCTCTAGCGGCGAGCAGGCCGCCTTCTTTCCATCTTCAGGTGTCTTTTTGGAATTTAATGATCAAGAGAAATACGCCAGAGAAAGGATATTCCCAAGATAAACAAAAACCTATCGAGGAGCTTTAAGGTTTCTGCTTTTACAAAGAGTGTTAATGGATGGGCTTCTTTACATACATGACAACTCCATTGACGGTCAATCCGAAAGCGTCTACTGGGCTGACAAATGCGTTTATGAAAACAGACTGCATAGTTGTTAGTAAAAGGATGAGTCCAAAGTGCGAATTGCAAATCAGAGATACAAAAATAAAACAACTTATTAAATATCCGGGAAGCGTTTTAACAGAGGACGCAGAGAGTGACACTGAAATCCGAAGTCATATTGGAATAGACAAGGAAGCATTCCAATTCGCCCTTGCATGGAGTGTTGCTGCCATATATGGTCTGGAGCCCCTGCTGTTTGCCTCAGGGTTCTTGATAAGATCCAGAGACGGATATGCAATGTAATTGGCCCTGATCTGTCATCTCATCTGAAGTCGCTCTCTCACAGACGCGACGTTGCCTCGCTCTGTCTTTTTTACAAATACCTTCACGGTAATTGCTCCGAGGAGCTGCTTTCGCTTGTCCCTAGGCCTCGTGAATTTAAACGTCCTACGAGGCTGGCATCCCGTTCCCACCCCTTCACCGTTGAAACTGTTAGATGTAGACGTCTCTTCTACTCCAATAGCTTCATGTCTCGCACATCTCGCCTGTGGAACTCCCTTCCTTATTCCTGTTTCCCTGACAAATATAATCTCCAACTATTTAAGTGTAACGTCAATTGACATCTCCAGTTGCCTTGATCTATCCACTTCCCTTCTCCACATCCTTTCCCCTTTCATTCCTATCTGCTCTCGCTCCAAATCTTCTGTAACCCCCTTGCCTTGATCGATCCACTATCTTTCTCCACATCCTCTCCTTTACCACTCCTATCTGCTCTTCCTCCAAACCTTCTGTAACCCCTTGCGTGCTAGTGGCTTCCAGCGTTGCTTGGGGTGATAAGCTTAA
Source organism: Acanthosepion esculentum (assembly GCA_964036315.1). NCBI lineage: Eukaryota > Metazoa > Mollusca > Cephalopoda > Sepiida > Sepiidae > Acanthosepion > Acanthosepion esculentum. Next base: position 139,301,829 of record OZ038479.1, read on the forward strand.
AAAAAAAAAAGCAAAGTCCTGAGAAAGAAGGACAATTTCGCTAGAAACAAGGACAACGAGTGCTAAGCTGCCATATGATATCTGCCCTCCTGTGTGGCAGTCAGTACTGGACAATCTCCTCAAAAATGAAGAGTATACTTGAATATCAGAAATGTGGTTCTACAGAAGGATGCTGAGGATACTGTGGACCGAACATGTGAGTAACACTGACGTTTTAGAAAAATGGAAACAAAAAGGAAACTAATACTTAACATCAGGAAGAAACGGTTGTGGTTTCTAGGGCACATAACGAGGAAAGAGAGCTTGGAAAATCTGACACTCGCAGGATAGATTAAAGGCAAGGAGGGGGGACAAAAGTAAGCACTGCATAATCTACCTAAGAAGCATGTTTTTTTATGAATTGCTGCTAATTTCACTACAAAAATCTATAGTTAGTAATTTTCTTTTTTTATATATAAAAATGTATTACTGGTAATTTTACTATAAAAATGAATATTTGGCAGAAGAGGTATCATGAAAGATAAGGAAAATACAAAATATACTAAGATATACTAAAATATACTAACAATTTTATTGATGTATTTGTGTGTGTGTGTGTGTGTGTATGTGTATGTGTATGTGTGTGTGTTTTACGTTACAATTGTGATAATGTTCATGTTATAAAAGTCACTTCGTAATATCACGTCATATCATAGAGGGAACTTACACACGTGTTGTCATCCCGACAGTTCTTGGGCGAAGAGCTTGAATCTCACATCTTTTGGCGAAATGTCTGTACTTCCGGCAGGAACAGTCCCTGTTGCATGCTGGGAGTAATTTTATTATTTATTTATTTATTTATTTAACTTATTTTAAACGAGGTTTAAATTTTTTCTTTTATTTATAATTTTCATCATTATTATTATTTTATATTTTATTTGTATCTATAATAATAACAATGTTCCCACAATACACAAGAAAATACGATAAAATATGGCGGAAATTAGAATCGAATTTTGCAAGATTTTTATCAGCGCTTTTGAAATCGAGAGGTGGGAAATACATTTCGAACTTTTGCATATTTTAAAACGAAGACATTTAAATGCTTTGGAATATATGAAGATGTTTCTTCATGTTTAAGCCTAGTAAATTAAACTTGGAGCGGACCAGAGAGTAATCTATCCACTACGAAGTTCGGATCATTGATCTAACAGAACTGATATTATTTAACGGATTAGAACCTAATCCAACAAATCCAGGTACATCCAAGCAAATCTCTATTCCTGGGTATGACGATAAACTACATCCGGCAGCCAAGCCTCTAATCGGGAGATTGAAGGTTTTGAGGAGCGTGGAACCACCTCTTAATTGCTCTTTCTTTCCAGGTCCAATCTGACCCGGGGTGGTAGCACCTGTTAGGGTCCTAGCTATGACCAAAATGCGCCCCTAAACAAGAACAAACACTATGAAAGTATAAAAATGTATTTTTATAGTAAAAATAACAGCAATCCATTTTATATAAAAAAAAACATTACCAACAATACATATTTATCATAAAATAACAAATTGTGTCGATTTTACGCAAATTCGTTTAAAAATACAATGAAACAACTAACATGAAGGAAAACAAATCAAACTGTATTCTAGAATATAACATTAACAAAACTCGAACATAAAACACCCATATCACTGCCTCTAGTAATTATATCCACACAAACATGGACATGCGCAAAAGCTGAGAATTATCTACCATGTATTCAACGGTGAAAGCAGAATAACGTGTCATATTTTTTATTACTTCCAAGAAAATTAAATTAAATGACCGATGAATAAGTTAATATGCCGTTAAACAGAGATCAATCAATGAAAAGGCGTATTTAAGCTCGCCTCTTTGTTGCACTTTCCGAGGGAAAAATCCAAACCCTGCCAGGTTATACTTGCCAATACTGATGTTGCACAGAATGACAATTTTATCACCAAAAGGAAGACCAGATAGCGCTGAGCTTTGATCGGCATAAAATATGGTTGATATATTTTAGAGGGATATCAACACGTCTGGATTATTTAGGAGGATATCAACAGCTCTGGGTTATTTAGAAGGATATCAACACCTCTGGGTTAATTAAAAGGATATCAGCACCTCTAGATTATTTCGTGGTATATCAACATCTCTGCGTTGTTTAGCGTCATATCAACATCTCTCTCTTTAGCGGCATATAAACATCCAACTCTTGTTTAGCGGCATATAAACACCTCTATGTGTTATTTAATGCCAACATCTAAATATTTTGTATACAATTTTATACTTTCGACTACAGATATTTTGTGCATAACTTTATATTATCACGGTAAGATTTTATACTTCCATATGTTTTTATTTAGACGATTCGATTTACATTGTTCGGACTACTGTCCTCATTTTTGTTGTCATATTCACAACGTTTCGGCCGTTGAATGGAATTTCGAACCGAACTAACCTATTTCCACGGGCCATCTTTGGATGGTTCAGTATCAGTTATCTCCCTTTTAACTCAACTCTCCAAGTTTTTGTTCACCTCTGCTGTAGCCAGGTATTGAACTCACAACTCTTTGGCTCAAGTCACTGGATTCAATCAACGCTTGTAACCACTGGGCCCTGAGGACATCAGTGCATGAGTTTTAAACTTAATATCCAACAATTTTTACCAGAGCTCATATTACAATTTTATTATATTATTTAGATATATACTTTGTAGATCATAAAATATATTGTTGGCAATTTTTTTAATGTATTACTGGTAATTTTACTTTAAGAATGTATTTTTATACTTTTTTTTAGTGTTGTATTGATTGTTATTTTGCTATAAAAATGTATATTGGTATTTTCACTATAAAATGTACTGTTGATTTTTGTTCGCTATTTGTTCATAGCTGGCACACTGACCTCCTGGGTTAGGGGGCACATAAACAACAGCAGGTAAGAGATGGTTCCACGCTCCCTAAAACCTCCAATTTCCTGATCAGAGGCCTTGCTGCCGGATGTCGTTTATCGTTATACCCAGGACAACCCTTTATACGTAAAAGTTCAGTAACGAAGCTAGATTTCATTTAAATCCCAACCCTATATTCTTTCCTTTCATCTCCGGCCTTACCTTTCCAGAATAATGCATAACCACAACTTTTCTCGGAAACGTGTCCTTTTCCCCAACAGCTGTGTCTCAGAGAAAGCAGCTATATCGCTAAGATGTCGTTGTAAGTTCTTTCATACAAGATCAGTGCATCTTTTAGTAGATTGAACGGACAACTTAACGCCATTGTTGTCTACAAGTGTTCGTACATTCTAGTCTCTTGTGTACGGGGGGAAGAAGTTTTCTAAACAGACTGCCAAAACCAGTTCCTAACTCGTTAGTCTAAGTAGCCATGTTAAGATAAGATCTAGACCGCCAGTGTGTAGGGGTGTAACTACATATTACCAGTTTATTGAGGCCTGTATATGTCCACTTATATGGTTCTAGGACATTTGCTCCCCGGACAATTGCGAACCAGACAATTGCGTCCCTAGACAAAAACGTCCATGGATAATTGCATACTTCTGGTAATTCTTTGAAGCTTTTAGAGGCAATTGCCATAAATTTTGAAAAAAAACGTAAGTAGTAATCATAAATGTTTTAAAAAGGAATAAATTTAAAAAAAAGGAATTTATTTTTGTTTAAAATGCAATGGCAGATTAACAGCGTTGCAAGATCCCTCTACATATCGCCAGTGTGTTTTTCTTTCATCGGCCTTTTTTTTCTTATGATTGTAGTAGCTCGTTCACAAATATTTTCCTACCAGTGTTTGATTTTCGAAACTTAGCCATGAGTTCCAAATAAAAATATAATCTATAAAATCCAGAATCTATTAAATATTTTTGGTACGCATTGCTGGAGTGAACTGAAATTGATAGCTTAATTTTCTCTTCCTTTCAAAAAGAAATGTTTTTCTCTTTTTATTTATGGTAACTACCCTTCTTCTTGTTGAGAGTAATTAAAGGTATCGGTGTGGAAATTTCTATATTAAATAACTCTTTTAAAAAAATGGTAACTTCAAAAAGTTATCAGCGGTAAGCAATTATCCAGGAACGCAATAATCTAGGGATGCAATTGTCCGAGACGCAACTGTCCGTCCACATGCCTCGTACACTTCGCCAGTGGACTTGGGGTGTACAAACTTCAAGCGAAGGTCTTAGGGTATGAGATAAGTCCTCATCCCCAATACCTGAACATATAAAGAATTTCGGACGCGCAACGCTTACACTGCATGATATGCACATAAATTAAGACGTCGTCATAAAAAATAACCAAGATTTGAATTTGGAGTATCCATCACGATGAGACGATGTGACCCGGGTTCGAATCTCACAAATGGTCAGTTTGTCAGTGCGGCATACCACACTACTGGTTGACCCAAGTAAAACTGGGTAGGCATTGGTTTAGCTCTATGGTTGTGCTACCATAAAGTCACAATCACAGTCATCGTGACCGAGAGTTCAAGCGTACTGGCCTTGCTCACGCCAGATAATGCGTTCTCTCCCAAAAACTGTAACTAAGGTCCGCTCAGGTGGGCGGTGGCAACAGGGATTGTTTTGCCACCCTAGTAGAAAAGCCGAATAGGAGCGGCCAGCCATGATTTCTAAACTGGATGATTTTACAATAACCAGGAATTCACCATTCGCAGAGGGCATATATAGATATATATATATATACACTAAAATTCACCTTCATCCCTGCCGTGCACCGACGGCAGTCGGGTTTCGATCCTAGCTAGAGGCAACCGGACGTCTAACCACACTGAAGAACTGTCTGTCTGTGGATGACATTATATATATATATATATAGAGAGAGAGAGATGTAATGAGAACGAGAATAATATAAATTCTAACGTTCACAGCATTAATTCAAAAGAGAGTTCAAGAGTAGAGCAATAATGATTTAGATTTTTATATGTGGACAAAAAAATACATTTTTAGTTTCCACCAGTCGAGATGCAAATAAGTCATCGAAACAAGAATGCATCTTTGTAGTGGGTCATTGTTTTTTGTCCACATGTAAAAATTTTAGCTCTTGAAAATATATTTCAATTGAGCACTGTTGAGTGATAAGCTAATTCTATAAACAACAGCTGCCTGCGTTAATGCGAAGCTCTTCAGTAAGATGAATGGAGCACTTCGGCTGATTGGCATTTGTCTCCATTTGTAAAAACAATATGCTAGATTTAGCTGCGTAACTCTGCCGAGTGAAGATGTCTCAGTGGTAGAAGCTCTGACTGACACCAAATCGGTTGGTTTTCAATCTTGGTATGAGGTATTCGGATGTTTAGTCGCACTGAGGAGCTGCGAAACAGTACTGTCTGCGAATGAAATATATATATATATATAAATGCACAGATCGTATCACTTTTCAAAAAAGTGCTCAAAACAAAGTAGAGCAAAATATTATTACAATAAAAAATTTTACATCGCTACACAAAAACTTTCATGGTTCGATACAAAGATGGCACTTTTTCAGGTGATGGTAGATAACTAATAATAAAAATGATTTATTAGGGAAATTTAAAAATCAAATCTTTACCTCTTTCCGTAAGTTAAAGAGGGTGTTTGGAACGATATTGTAAGAAATTGCATGAATTCGAAATATACCTCGACATGTGATGGATATAGTGCAGTCCTTTTCCACTTATGTTCCCATATATTACCCCCGAACTGATCTACCCATATAAATAACGTTTCCCGCCCTTTCTTCTGTCGGTCTCCTACTGACCAGAAGCCACAACAAGATTATCATCATAACATTATCATAACATTCAATGATTACATAAAACCTCCTGGTTCAAGCTCCTTCGTCATATCTTGAACAAGGTTATCTTGAACGGGAGTAGAGGTTTATCACTTCCTGTTTAAGACAGGCTTTCCGTTTCCAGCCTTACGGTCACCTTCTTTCTGAATCCTGATCTTTTAGCGTTCTGTATCTTTTCTCATTTTCTTTTCTCTCTCTGTAACCACTTGCGTCTTAGTGGTTTTATCGCCTTAGTGGTTTTATCGCCTTAGAAATATTTTTTTTAAAAAACGCAAGTTATAATCCAGTATCGTCTTAATGTGTCTATAAAGCTGGTGGGGTTAAAAAAAGGAATTTAACAAGGAAGTGCACGCCGAATTTCAGTTCCGTCCATCAACTAGTTTTACTGTCTACGCAGGTTGTACACATGCACGTCTGTAATACAATACACACACACACACACACAGAGACACACACGTATACACGCAGACAGAGAGAGAGGGGGGAGATAGAGATAGAGAGAGAGAGTAAGGATTGAGTGGACGCTTCTTGCAGGCGCGAAGACAAGACAAGCAGCAACCGCCCCCGGCTAATGTCAAGTTCGCATCTGAACTTCCGGTGGTTTGTTGATAACAACTGCAACATCCACCCTTTTCATACCCACAGCCGACCAGATACGGACTGATAGCGAGAGATTGGAGAGCTGAGACAGTGACTACCTGTGTTGGGTTGGGAAGAGAATGGCCGACAGCCAACAATAACACTACGAAACGATAGCCGAGTTAAAACGGGCGGCAGGTAAGAGAGGCGGGTGAAAGAAGAAGAAGAAGAAGAAGAAGAAGAAGAAGAAGAAGAAGAAGAAGAAGAAGAAGAGCAGGAGGGTGTGGTCATAGGTTGTCGGAGAGATGAAAGCCGTTGATTAGGACAAGACAAAAATATAAAATTTGAGGAGAATGATATTTTCACGATGACTTGTGGGGGTGGTAGAAAACGTTAGGACGGTGAAATTTGAATATGCGTCTTTTAATAATGTAAAATCAGTTTTCTTAGACACCATGGTTATCATAGATTTTTTTATTAGTTATTTAAAACACTATTGTTATTTAAATAAAAAATATTAATAAGCAATAGCTGTATGTCGATAAAATGAAAACTACAATTTGTAACAAATATTAACATTTTGTTATATTTTCTTGTCATTATCACCCTTTTATTATTGAAGAAAAAGAACTGAAAACTCGACACTATGGCGATGAAAGTAGATGTCCTGTCATTCATTATGAACGTCATATAATTCTGCTCGTTCTTTCCTTCCTTCTTTAATTAACACGTACGTTACGCTCTGTCAATACGTCGTAAATAATAAACTATTCTGTTTTCATTGCGTATAAAGACGAAAAAGACATATCAGAGACGCTGTCTGGTTCCAATGACAAAAAAGAAAGAAAGAATCTAGAGGAAGTGATAATGCTCTCATGTTTTTAAAGTCTGCTTCAGCAAAACAGAAAAACTTGTCAGTTTCGAATCTGTTCATTGTACCCTCTTACTTCTTTAAATAATGACCTGCATTCATACTTATGACTGTTATTGAGATATCAAAACGATACTTATACACGCCACCCACACACACACACACACACACACACACACACATATATATATATATATATATATATATATATATATATATATATATATATATATATATATATATATATGATAAAAATATAGTTTTAAGATATGCTATATTTATGGGTTAAAGTGTTCACTATCAAGGATAGAGTGTATGTAAATATAAAAGTGGGCATTGCGGTCAACACCCAGCGGCGACAGTTTGTTTCATGCTTAAACGCAATCTTCAGGCATATCTTAAAACTATATTTTTATCATATATATATATATATATATATATATATATATATATATATATATATATATATGAATATAAAAGTGAACATAGAAGTCAACACTTAGAGGTGATAGTCTGTTTCATGCTTAAACGCAATCTTCAGGCTACATATATATACATATATAAAAATAGCTATCATTACCTTCCCAGACCAAAATAAATTATTAAATAAAAGATCCGAGCTCATCTCAAAATGCAGACATGAAAACAAATTTTTACTACGTTACTTAAAAATCGAAAACGGAAAAAATGAATAATTAAACAAAATGACAATAAAATAAGCAAAATAAATTAATCCAAACAAATTACCAAATCACACTTGTTAGAATAAAAAATAATAAACAAAAACAATAAATAAAGTAAATAATAAACAAATTAGCAAACTATTATGACCAAAATATTGGTTAGACTATAAAATTCAAAACCAAATATCGGCCAAAAAAATAGCTATAACTGTTATATAACGATAAAAAAATGAATAAAAATAAAAATAAAAATATACTACGTTACTTAAAAATCGAAAACCAAACAGAGAAAATATACAGTATAACAAATAAATAATAACAAGTAAAATAAATTGATCTAAATACATCCAAATATATAAATAAAATAACAACCGATACCGATAAACTAGCCGTTAGAAAAAACAAATAAAGATAATCAATCCAAATAAATACATGAAGTAATAAACAAATTAAAAACTGTTCCCGCCAAAATAATAGTTAGAACAAACTACAACAATCAACCCCAAAATTAAACAAATAGCTTTAATTATCTTCCAAAAAAAACAAAACTATTAAATAAGCTATATAAACAAATTCTTACTACGTTAATAAAAACACCGATCAAAATAAAAATAAAATAAATAAATAAATGTATAAGATAAGAAATAAAATATAAAATAAAAATAAATAAAAACAAGCAAAATAATTTAACCCAAATAAATAAATAAACAAATAAACAAATAAATAAAAGTAAAATAACCGCCAAAATAGACTGCCCACAATGCACCACTGACCCGTATATATAAATAGCCGAGAAAAATAACAGCACTCGTGGCCTGACGATTGCATCTAGCATGAAACGGACTGTCGCCTCTAAGTGTTGACTTCTATGTTCACTTTTATATTTACACACGCTCTATCTGTGATATTGAGCACTTTATCCCATAAATATAGCACATCTTAAGACTATATTTCTTCATATATATATATATATATATATATATATATATATATATATATATATATATATATATATGCGGTACATATTGGAAAGTGTTCAATATCAGTGATAGAGCTAACATAGTCAGTGCTGGATATGGGTTTTTTCGCTCTCATCAGTTAAAATGGTTTATTTTTTAAAAATTGAATCTATTTATGTTTGTGTTTGATTGTGCTTGGTGGTGGAAGGGGGGAAATCTTCCTCTGTATCCGTTTTGGGATGACACTCACACACACACACACACATAAATACGTACATACAGATGTACGCATTAAAAAATAAACCAGTTCGTCTGATGATCTCAAAAGCGTGAGACCCAGGCTCATAAAGTCATATCCATACAATTGAATATACAAATATATATATATATATATATATATATATATATATATATATATATATATATATATATATACATACATATATATATAGAAGAGTGAAAAAAAATGAAAAAGAGTTCTTAGAGTCATTAAAAAAAGAATGGAATCATTGTCAAACTTTGAGAAACTTTTGCAACGAATGCCAAAGATTTCTGCTGCAGTAATCAAGGCTAAAGGAGGATATTTTGTCGAGAGCAAAAGCTAATGATAGTGTGTTTTTTCTTTATGTCATATTGAAATTTCTAATTAAAAAAAAGTCATGTCTCACTTTTTAACTGCATAATAATTTTCTCTTATTTAAAGTACAAAACAACTACCTTTGGGGCCAATTTAAAAAATTACCATGGGTCCCTCAAACTATTGAACTGTAGTGTATATACACACAGACATACACGTCACTGTCATACTGTTGTCACATCTGGTCTGATCTTATGTTCTTTGTAAATTTCGACAAGATTGTTCGCGATAATTTCAACAATACTAAATGCTGTGAGAAATTTTGCCAAAAAATTCTAGTAAAATAAAACACATTATTTTCTTTCAAATTGAACCCGAAAATATTCAGTATTTATTTTTTATATAATTACTTTTTATTTTTCCAATACTATTGTGAAATTCATCCCCTTTCTATTCGAAACAAGATTTTCATTTTCTCTAAAACTTCATCGTTGCTCACATATTCGGTCAGCATCCTTTCCATAGGCCCACATTTCTGCTCCTTCAAGTCTCTTCTTCATCTGTGAAAAGACTATCCAGCCATCAATATCATATGGGGAGACTGATATCACATTATAGTTCAGTACTCTTTTCTTTGTTTCTAACGAATTTTGTTATGTTTCTTAATACTTTGCTTAGATTTTGGAAGGCATCTTTCGCTATCCCGAATGCTCTTTCCGATTCCAGTATCACACTTTCCGTCCTCTAAAACACTTCCCAGATATTTAAATTATTGTACCTTTTTTAGAGTTTGGCATCACCGAGTTGGGATTTGCATGTTGGGCTTTTCTTTTAGCTGTTTGTCTTCATTCCCTCTGGGAAAATATATGGCATATTCCTTTCGATGCAAATTTCAACTTGTATATTTTAATTAGATCTGAATTGTCTTTCAGCAAATCTATTTCATCTGTGAAATATGAAATAATTTTACATGACGAAAGAAAATTTCTCAAGGGAGATAATTTTAATGAAGTTCCCTCCCTTATATTGAAAACTTTTTTTTTTTTATTTGGGTTGCATTTTATGATCGATCTGAAATTCGATTTCAGGACAAATTTCCAGTTATTATTTTTTAAAACAAACAAACCTTCCCTACTAAGGATAGGGGTACAGAATTTATATACTACTAAAATCTACAATGTAAAAGAAACTATTTTTACGTGTCTCGCAAAGAGTAACTATTTGCAAAAAAAAGTGTACAGGCAAATTCACCCGTCTATTGAATTCGATCCTCACTGGGCACCCCACTACTATAGCTAAATAAGGTAATCGCCGTAGACCGGCAGCTAACATGCGAGTTTTGCTTTGTTAATGTTGTGAGTTCAATCCTCACTAGCGGTCCTTACTATTCTACTAGATGAAGACATACATAGGGTGCGATGGATAAATTGTCGTCTAAATGATTCCCCCCCCCCCCCAAAAGAAAAGAAGAAAAAATGAAAATAACCCTGACATAACATTTTAAGAAATATATTTACCAAAATTACAGAAAAATTCTCTTGAAATACTAAAAAGTAAATTTCTTCAATATAATCGCCATTGTCTTCAACCACGACTTCCAGACGACTTTGAAACCCTCCGCATCTCTTCTGGACAGTCTCCTTGTTTAAGTTGGTGAATGCTGCCATAATAATCCTTGCCTTCACTTCATCTTTGGTGCTACAAGTTTTGTTGGTCTCTCGCTCAACTGTGCCCCGACACATAATAATCAAGGGCGTTGCAGTCTGGGGAGTTAGGTGACAAGATGTAAGGGGCTGATGTGGTCGCAGAAATTGTCTGACAGCCATGACTGTGTTCTCCTGCTTGTGTGGCATGGTGCAGAGTCCTGTTACCAAACATAGGCTCCTCCAGCAGCCACCCTCTTGACCCAGGGCATCACTACCTCCTCAAGGCACGATGTATGCTTTCGTGTTGAGTCTGAGGCCCTCAGCAAAAAAACTCAGGAGTTCTTTTCTTATTCGAACGATCAGAGTGACTTTTCCGAGCTGACGTACCTTTGTAATCACCATTAGACTCATCCAACTCTTTCTTTATCCTCTGTCCTGAGATTGACACCGAAACACTTTGAAATGTTCGTACTGAAGCTTCCGGTGCGAATGCCAAGCAGTACAGCAAGCCGTTCATCATACTATTACTGTTCATATCTATCTGTAAGACGATCCTTCATTATATCCTATGCTTTGGTGCTATACAATCACAAAGATCTTTACCAGATAAGACAAACTGCATCACTTACACACTTCGAACAGCAGTAACAACAATGCCGTTCGAATGTACATAGACGATATGATACACGACGATATTAAATTGAGGCTCGATAAGAATTTAAAAAAACAAATAAAAATAAAATATTAAAACAAAATTTTTTTAATTAAACTAAGGTTTCCTTTAAAAACCTAATCTCTCTCACCCTCTCTCTCTCTCTCCATCTCCTTCTCTCTCTTCCTCTCTCTCTCTCTCTCTCTCTCTCTCTCTCTCTATATATATATATATATATATATATATATATATATATATATATATATATATATGTTCTTCTTTTCTATATACATTTAATCTCAACTAACGAGAAGGCAACCCTCAAATACAAAAAGGAAGAAGAAAAGTCCTAACCCGGCTGACAAATCACCGGAAGTTTGCAGGAGCAGAGCCTACTTATTCATTTTTTATTAATTTTTTTAAAAAATTTCCAAAATACGCATAACTTCCGTTATAGAAATAAAAATGAAAAAAAAGGAACGACGGAAAATAAAATAATTTGGGGCAATCAAAAAAATTGACACAAAGAGACATCTAATGCTAGCCGAAAGCAATATTCGCGCCATATTCTCGAGCCTGGTTAAAAGGATGGCACGAGGAGAGGAGTGAACAAAAGAGCGCTACCGTGGAGAAATTAGCCATGCGTGAAGAAGTAGTTAAGAGTTCAACTGCTAATGATATTTTTGTTTTACTTAGGGCCGACAAAAAACACGTTAAACTAAGTCTCCTCTCAAGTGCTGACTCCAAACTCTCGAATACCGGACCAAAAGGAACTTTCTCCAGACGACCATCAATATCCGCCTTATTGACGAACTTTTTGCTGCCTCGAATGCCAAAGTACTCACCCATCACTGTGAAGAAAATAAATAAAAATATATTATTTATTTTAAACCCTTTAGTCAGTTCGTTTTATTCCAAAGTTTTCTCTTTTTTGGAAGTTAAAGGGGGGCATGAGGTCAGAATTAAAAATATACTTGTGGGTATGTCTAGATTAACCAATTAAAAGTCGGATCTAAGCTAAAATAGACAAATGAAGTCAGTGGGTGGAGGTGGGTCGGTTATTAATTCATGCCAAGAAACTGGCACTCAGACATGTCAGCGACAAATGTATTTTATTTGTAGCCAAGTATGATGTCCAGATTTGTTGAAGTAAACATAAAGTTAGCAGGAACAAAAAAAAATTTTTAATTTTGAATATTTTTTTTAATCGGGAAGCTTTTTAAAGGGGTCAATAGGTAAAGTTAAAAATATGAAACATCTATATACGACGCTAATTATACTGAATAGTCGGTAATATATATATAGAGAGAGAGAGAGATGTGTGTATTTGGGTACAAATCCTTTTTTAATACATATTTCTAAAACAAGATCCGCAAAGGTAAATCCATGAAGACATGGTACAGATACTTGATGAGGACTCCTCTTCCTATGCAACTGTGAAAAAATGTGTGTTGTGAAATTCAAGCGGGGTAGGGACAGCAGAGAAGATGACCCTCGGTCAGGTCGTCCATAAACCTCAACCATTGATGAACAAGTTGATGTCATTCACTGTATGGTTTGGGATGACAGATGGCTTGCTGTCCAGCAGTCAGCTAAGTCCATAGGCATTACTTCTGGTTCGCTACAGGCTGTTTGAACTGAGATCTTGGGGATGGGCAAGCTGTCTGCAAGATGGGTCCCAAGAATGCTGACACCAGAACAGATAGCTAAGTCCATAGGCATTACTTCTGGTTCGGTACAGACTGTTTGAACTGAGATCTTGGGGATGGGCAAGCTGTCTGCAATATGGGTCCCAAGAATGCTGACACCAGTACAGATAGCTAAGTCCATAGGCATTACTTCTGGTTCGGTACAGACTGTTTGAACTGAGATCTTGGGGATAGGAAAGCTGTCTGCAAGATGGGTCCCAAGAATGCTGACACCAGAACAGATAGCTAAGTCCATAGGCATTACTTCTGGTTCGGTACAGACTGTTTGAACTGAGATCTTGGGGATGGGCAAGCTGTCTGCAAGATGGGTCCCAAAAATGCTGACACCAGAACAGATAGCTAAGTCCATAGGCATTACTTCTGGTTCGGTACAGACTGTTTGAACTGAGATCTTGGGGATGGGCAAGCTGTCTGCAAGATGGGTCCCAAGAATGCTGACACCAGAACAGATAGCTAAGTCCATAGGCATTACTTCTGGTTCGGTACAGACTGTTTGAACTGAGATCTTGGGGATGGGCAAGCTGTCTGCAAGATGGGTCCCAAGAATGCTGACACCAGAACAGATAGCTAAGTCCATAGGCATTACTTCTGGTTCGGTACAGACTGTTTGAACTGAGATCTTGGGGATGGGCAAGCTGTCTGCAAGATGGGTCCCAAGAATGCTGACACCAGAACAGATAGCTAAGTCCATAGGCATTACTTCTGGTTCGCTACAGACTGTTTGAACTGAGATCTTGGGGATGGGCAAGCTGTCTGCAAGATGGGTCCCAAGAATGCTGACACCAGAACAGATAGCTAAGTCCATAGGCATTACTTCTGGTTCGGTACAGACTGTTTGAACTGAGATCTTGGGGATGGGCAAGCTGTCTGCAAGATGGGTCCCAAGAATGCTGACACCAGTACAGATAGCTAAGTCCATAGGCATTACTTCTGGTTCGGTACAGACTGTTTGAACTGAGATTTTGGGGATAGGAAAGCTGTCTGCAAGATGGGTCCCAAGAATGCTGACACCAGAACAGATAGCTAAGTCCATAGGCATTACTTCTGGTTCGGTACAGACTGTTTGAACTGAGATCTTGGGGATGGGCAAGCTGTCTGCAAGATGGGTCCCAAAAATGCTGACACCAGAACAGATAGCTAAGTCCATAGGCATTACTTCTGGTTCGGTACAGACTGTTTGAACTGAGATCTTGGGGATGGGCAAGCTGTCTGCAAGATGGGTCCCAAGAATGCTGACACCAGAACAGATAGCTAAGTCCATAGGCATTACTTCTGGTTCGGTACAGACTGTTTGAACTGAGATCTTGGGGATGGGCAAGCTGTCTGCAAGATGGGTCCCAAGAATGCTGACACCAGAACAGATAGCTAAGTCAATAGGCATTACTTCTGGTTCGGTACAGACTGTTTGAACTGAGATCTTGGGGATGGGCAAGCTGTCTGCAAGATGGGTCCCAAGAATGCTGACACCAGAACAGATAGCTAAGTCCATAGGCATTACTTCTGGTTCGCTACAGACTGTTTGAACTGAGATCTTGGGGATGGGCAAGCTGTCTGCAAGATGGGTCCCAAGAATGCTGACACCAGAACAGATAGCTAAGTCCATAGGCATTACTTCTGGTTCGGTACAGACTGTTTGAACTGAGATCTTGGGGATGGGCAAGCTGTCTGCAAGATGGGTCCCAAGAATGCTGACACCAGAACAGATAGCTAAGTCCATAGGCATTACTTCTGGTTCGCTACAGACTGTTTGAACTGAGATCTTGGGGATGGGCAAGCTGTCTGCAAGATGGGTCCCAAGAATGCTGACACCAGAACAGATAGCTAAGTCCATAGGCATTACTTCTGGTTCGCTACAGACTGTTTGAACTGAGATCTTGGGGATGGGCAAGCTGTCTGCAAGATGGGTCCCAAGAATGCTGACACCAGAACAGATAGCTAAGTCCATAGGCATTACTTCTGGTTCGGTACAGACTGTTTGAACTGAGATCTTGGGGATGGGCAAGCTGTCTGCAAGATGGGTCCCAAGAATGCTGACACCAGAACAGATAGCTAAGTCCATAGGCATTACTTCTGGTTCGCTACAGACTGTTTGAACTGAGATCTTGGGGATGGGCAAGCTGTCTGCAAGATGGGTCCCAAGAATGCTGACACCAGAACAGATAGCTAAGTCCATAGGCATTACTTCTGGTTCGCTACAGACTGTTTGAACTGAGATCTTGGGGATGGGCAAGCTGTCTGCAAGATGGGTCCCAAGAATGCTGACACCAGAACAGATAGCTAAGTCCATAGGCATTACTTCTGGTTCGGTACAGACTGTTTGAACTGAGATCTTGGGGATGGGCAAGCTGTCTGCAAGATGGGTCCCAAGAATGCTGACACCAGAACAGATAGCTAAGTCCATAGGCATTACTTCTGGTTCGCTACAGACTGTTTGAACTGAGATCTTGGGGATGGGCAAGCTGTCTGCAAGATGGGTCCCAAGAATGCTGACACCAGAACAGATAGCTAAGTCCATAGGCATTACTTCTGGTTCGCTACAGACTGTTTGAACTGAGATCTTGGGGATGGGCAAGCTGTCTGCAAGATGGGTCCCAAGAATGCTGACACCAGAACAGATAGCTAAGTCCATAGGCATTACTTCTGGTTCGGTACAGACTGTTTGAACTGAGATCTTGGGGATGGGCAAGCTGTCTGCAAGATGGGTCCCAAGAATGCTGACACCAGAACAGATAGCTAAGTCCATAGGCATTACTTCTGGTTCGCTACAGACTGTTTGAACTGAGATCTTGGGGATGGGCAAGCTGTCTGCAAGATGGGTCCCAAGAATGCTGACACCAGAACAGATAGCTAAGTCCATAGGCATTACTTCTGGTTCGCTACAGACTGTTTGAACTGAGATCTTGGGGATGGGCAAGCTGTCTGCAAGATGGGTCCCAAGAATGCTGACACCAGAACAGATAGCTAAGTCCATAGGCATTACTTCTGGTTCGGTACAGACTGTTTGAACTGAGATCTTGGGATGGGCAAGCTGTCTGCAAGATGGGTCCCAAGAATGCTGACACCAGAACAGATAGCTAAGTCCATAAGCATTACTTCTGGTTCGGTACAGACTGTTTGAACTGAGATCTTGGGGATGGGCAAGCTGTCTGCAAGATGGGTCCCAAGAATGCTGACACCAGAACAGATAGCTAAGTCCATAGGCATTACTTCTGGTTCGGTACAGACTGTTTGAACGGAGATCTTGGGATGGGCAAGCTGTCTGCAAGATGGGTCCCAAGAATGCTGACACCAGAACAGATAGCTAAGTCCATAGGCATTACTTCTGGTTCGGTACAGACTGTTTGAACTGAGATCTTGGGATGGGCAAGCTGTCTGCAAGATGGGTCCCAAAAATGCTGACACCAGAACAGATAGCTAAGTTCATAGGCATTACTTCTGGTTCGGTACAGACTGTTTGAACTGAGATCTTGGGGATGGTAAAGCTGTCTGCAAGATGGGTCCCAAGAATGCTGACACCAGAACAGATAGCTAAGTCCATAGGCATTACTTCTGGTTCGGTACAGACTGTTTGAACTGAGATCTTGGGGATAGGAAAGCTGTCTGCAAGATGGGTCCCAAGAATGCTGACACCAGGACAGATAGCTAAGTCCATAGGCATTACTTCTGGTTCGGTACAGACTGTTTGAACTGAGATCTTGGGGATGGGCAAGCTGTCTGCAAGATGGGTCCCAAGAATGCTGACACCAGAACAGATAGCTAAGTCCATAGGCATTACTTCTGGTTCGCTACAGACTGTTTGAACTGAGGTCTTGGGGATGGGCAAGCTGTCTGCAAGATGGGTCCCAAGAATGCTGACACCAGAACAGATAGCTAAGTCCATAGGCATTACTTCTGGTTCGCTACAGACTGTTTGAACTGAGATCTTGGGGATGGGCAAGCTGTCTGCAAGATGTGTCCCAAGAATGCTGATATCAGAGCAGAAGCTGAAAAGGGTTGACATTTCCGGCACACTTCTGATTTGCTTCCGGAAAGGAGTATACATTTTGTGGCGACATACACACACAATAGTCGATATAATCTTAAAGATCAGAAGATGAGGGAGGGAGAGGAAAAGAAAAAGGAGTGGGGGTGAGGGGGGTGAGGGGGTGCTGGAACTAAAACCTAAGTTCTCCGGTCTTTGTCTCCCCTCTTTAAAACTTCTCTCTGTTAAATTTTAATCCCCCCCTCATCTTTAGACCTTCCTGTCCTTCTCTCGTCTGTTACCCCTCCCTATAGCTTTCATTTACTCTAGCATTCGCCTCACACTCTCGTACATACACTCTCACTAAATTTAATTTTTTATTCCCGGAGTTGTTTTTTCTGTTTTCTTTTTGAATTTGTAGGTCTGATAAATTGGATCGTATTTACGATTCCAATGGAATAAATTATGACCATGGAATATTAGTGTTTAAGCCTTTTTATTATATCCTTACACTGTCCTGGACATTGAGTTCTACCTCTTGGAATTATTTTTTATAGATATGTATGTGTATGTATGTATGTATATATATTTATATATTTTAGATATATGATTACATATGTATGTGTATATTTACCACTAATATCAATATCTATCTATCGATATATATTATATATATATATATATATATATATATATATATATATATATATATATATATATATAATAAACACTAATATTATCAATATATATATATATATATATATATATATATATATATATATATATATATATATATGAGTATCCATATATGTGAGCTCCGATGCAAAAGGGCCAATCTATATGTAATTTTGATGGATATTATACTAATATATACAGTGCGGTTGAATACGTGATCGTACAGCATTGTTATTCTTACTTATAGCAAATGAAAACCTCGAATAACAATGTTATATATGTATTTCGGGGCATAGAATCAGAATCTGCAATTTAAAATTAGAAATTCATCGATAAGTGATAGTTATGCAAATTTTTATATTTCGAATAGTGGAAAAAAGTGTTCGTACAGTATCAATTTTTGCATTATAATACGGTACGAGTTTGGTTGTACTTCAAAGTAGAAGATTCTAAACTGTTCTAGAATATTCTCAGTAACTATTGCGACATTCCGTTCAAAATTGGATCATTCTGCAGTCACTGTTTACTGATAACGGTTCTAATAATGGCTAGACATAAGGAAAGGACTTGTGCTCAAAAAGAGCTAATTATTAAGCTATGGAACAATGGAAAAAGTTACAGAAACATCTCCAGTGACATGAACATACTTTTTTCAACAATTGGTTCATTTATTGCAAGATTTAAAAGACGTAATACTGTTGAGAACAAAAGCAGACCAAGTGCTGCCAGGAAGATCTCTCCCAGAATACAAAGAAAGTTGATGCGATACGTCCAAAATAACCCAATGGCCATCAGACAAGACCTTCAGAATGATCTGAGTTTGTCAGGAGTTAACGTAACTAAGCAAACAATTAGTAAAGAACTAAGCAGAGACGGTATAAAGTCGCGCTCCCCAAGAAAGACACCACTCTATCTGAAACGGCATAGAGATGCCAGGTTGAAATTTGCGACAGAGCATAAAGATAAGGAAAATTCTTATTGGGAAAGAGTTCTTTGGACAGATGAGAGTAAAATTGAGTTGTCCGGTCGCAATTCCCTGAATCCTGTATGGAGGAAAGACGCCGAAGCATATGCACCCAAGAACACCATACCAACTGTCAACTTTAGTGGGGGTAGTATCATGGTTTGGGGCTGCTTTTCGATGCGAGGTTTTGGCAAACTAGCAATTATAGACAGTAGAATGAATGCAGAAAAATATCAACAAATCCTAAGCGAAAATGTATCGCTTTCTGTAGAGAATCTTGGGCTTCCTCCTGATTGAATCTTCCAGCAGGACAATGATCCCAAACATACTGCTAAGAGTACGAAGAATTGGCTTGCTTGTTAACATTTTACAATGGCCCAGTCAGTCGCCGGATTTGAATCCAATAGAGAATTTATGGCGGTTTTTGAAAAAGAAGATCCGTGATAGAGGTCCAACAAACATCAAAAACCTGAAGACAATTACTCAGGAAGAATTGGACAAAATACCTACTAAAGTATGCGAATCGTTAATTAAAGACTACAGGAAGAGATTGGTTGCTGTTTAACTTAATAAAGGCTTTGCTACAAAATATTAAATGGAGAAAACATGTTTTTGTTCTGCTGTACGATCATTTCTTAAACCCCTAAAAATTTAAATATTGCTATATTTTCTTAACCGTGGAATATTATTTAGTTTTATATGCATGCATTTTTAGTATGCAATCTGATACAGTAGATATATTCCCGTTTTGTTAATTCAATATGTTACAAGTAAAAATATTAAATATTTTCATGTGTACGATAACTTATTCAACCCCACTGTGTATATATATATATATATATATATATATATATATATATATATATATATATATATATATATATATATGTCTGTGTGTGTGTGTGTGTGTGTGTGTGTGTGTGTGTGTGTGTGTGTGTGTGTGTTCTTAAAGAGTAAAAAGTTAGTATGATAAGACTACCGTTTTGTAATAAATTTTACGAATTCTTTCATATGCTATGCCATATCAGGACCTGAGCGCTCATGGTCCTCCACAACTTCCGCTCTTTCGAACAACTCTTGACCTTTTACCACCTTTCTTTGTTTTTGTATACTTGCTCTGCTATCCACTAATTCAAACTCTTGCTTCCGTTGGTTTCAGCTGGACCTGCGCGTGTTAACTTTTCCAATCTTCTGTCCTCATTATGTGACTCAAAAATTTCAGCAGTCTCTCTATGATTGTTCGCAACCTTGTAGTTCCTATTTTCTTGGAAACTTTCTGGCTACTCACATGTTCTTCCCATGATATTCTTCTCATTCGACGGTATCAAGTATTTTCATCATCTGTAAGAACATATCACTGCCATATAGGAGGTGATATGTTAGATAACAGTTCAGCACTCTTTTCCTTGTTTCTAAGAGTATTTTTCTACCTCTTAATACTTTTCTTAGTTTCTGAAAGACATCTTTCGCTATTCCAAGAAATGAATAAATAATCGAGGCCAAAAGGTCATCACTCCTAAATAGGTGAAGAAAAAGAGATGATCGAAGGAGTCACATTTTTGAACCAATCAGAAATCAAGAGACAATTCTCCAATGAACTCCTTTGTCTCTAAAAAGTGAACAAACACAGATGACCAGGAAAAGGGACCAGAGAGTCAATAAAATAATTTTGTCCGTTCTTCCTACATTATCAGGGCACCTAAAAATCCCGAAGAGAGCCTAAAGGATTCTACTATCAATGAGATACATATATATATATACACATTCACAGGAATCTCTTCTCTATCTTATACTAAAGGACTTAGAACTTTCGGATATGAACTTATTAACTCTTTAAATATTGTATATTTTATTTTAAGAGATAAAATTTTATCAGTACATGCAAAATATTTTTTTGTACTAATTATCTTTGCATGCAATTTTAAAAGACCAAAAATTGGTAAACCCACATAAACCTTCACATATAAAACCTACAATATACAGTTCTAATGAATTTTCCACCGGTTCCTCTAAACCATGTAACTTTGTAGAGAGCGAGACTTTATGTACCACCAGACTGTTTCCAATTGTTGTGTTTGGAAGGACACAGTTTAACATCTTGGTTTCCCAAACCAGTTCGTTCGTGCAATGAATACTGCTGCCATATCTGGTCTGGTGCTCCTGTCATATATCTTCAGATTCTTGACAAAATTCAAAGAAGGATCTTCAATGTAATCGATTCTGACCTGGCATCTCAACTTCAGTCACTTTCTCACAGACGTGACGTGGCTTCCCTCTGTCTTTTCTACAAATATTTTCACGGCAACTGTTCTGATAAGCTTTCATCCTTGGGGTCTCGACTGCGTGAATGTAATCGAGCTACTAGATTGTCAGTTAGATTTCACTGTTTTACAGTTGGGCGAATTAGATGCAACCACGTGTTCTATTCTAATAGTTTATTTTCTCGCACTGCCGCCTACAATCTTCAAAGGTTTAAATGCAACACCAATCGCCAACAGTTCTTTTATTGTCCTTTCTACTCACTAAAAATGTCCTCGTTACCTTTCACTCCCAGTAATGCCATCGCGTCTTAGTGGCATTATCACCTTGCGTGGGGTGAAATGATTTTAAAAAAAGAAGAAAAAAAAGGAATTACGATTTTTAGCATGCCCCCAAGAAAGGAGTTTCAAGTATTTTGCATATAAATTAACACATTTCTGCATTTTTTATGACCTCGGATCTATTATTTAGGTTATTTTTCAGAAAAGATAAGAAGACCGTTCAATTTATATGAATATCTCGATTATGTAAACAACAAAAAAAAAAAATTATTTAATCAATAAGACAGCAAG
>OZ038479.1:139336227-139341227 GCA_964036315.1 Acanthosepion esculentum
GTCGAAAGAAAGTGTTTGGTGTATAGCATCTTTTCTTTTCATCTGTTTAACATCTTTTCTTTTCATCTGTTTAAAGAAAGTCATTCCAGATGCAAATATTCAGGCAAATATTCAGGCAAATAACTATATTCTCGAAACAAGGGTGGTCAGAAAGAGATTTCTGAGGGTTTACATATTTAGGGGTTCTATTCACATCTATCTAGCTATCAATCTCTCTCTCTCTCTCTCTCTCTCTCTATATATATATATATATATATATATATATATATATATATATATATATATATATATATATACCCAAGTCTAGGATTGGTGTATACGGAATAAATTCCAATAACCAACAATTACTATTCTTAAAAGAGTGCTCAATACAGAGTAGAGCAGATATAATTGTTTATTTAAAAATTATAACATAAATATGTTCACACACTTGTAATTAAAATGTATCCATTTTGTCAGGAAAACCAGCTGATATTAGCGTCTATTCAAACGTAATTTCAATGAAAAAATAAATTGAATAACATATGTATTTTTTCTTTTCTCCTCAGTAATTTTATAATTTTAAACTTAATAGAGATTAAATTTAGATTATAAAATTGGTAATTTTTTACTTTTAATTTTAATATCAAATTTTATCATATAATTTAATACTTATTGGTTAGAATAAATTCTATTTTAGTATAACCCCAACCTTAAAGCTTTTAATAGCTATTATAACCTTACTTCGTTGTCAAGTTTTTTGAATTCTCGTATACTTGTATTTTGATTAGTCATTCCTGCTTATGTAACAGTGTTTCCCCTTATAAAGGATCGTTAATTAATTTGAAACTTTTAAAACCCTTTATTCTTCATTCAATGTCATCACTTGATAAGACACCAGAGGTGTTGAAACAAAATGGCTATTTTTGTAGTGATTTTATAACATATTTATGTTATAATTTTTAAATAAACAATTATATATATATATATATATATATATATATATATATATATATATATATATATGACATCTATATATCTATATAACATTATCCCATACCTTAATTAGTTGAAAAACTGGATGCAGTTCTTAGTTTTGATATCACAAAAGATGAAAGTTATATGAAATAGTCCACAATAGCCTTCAAGAAAAGTACATGAGATTGACCCTTTCCAGGCAAGCTACTCAGTATAAAGATTCTAACTTGTAACAAAGTAAAACTCTCACAGTATTCTTATTTCCAGGCCCACTTTTTAGAAATGACTTAATTAAACCCATCTCTGGTTTTTCTGTCATCGCTACCTATTTGTAGTTGATTTTTAAATAAGTTGACCATCTTTTTATCAATTCTGAATATTAAGCACGTTTTTGGTCCTATCTTGAAGGCCTCTCTGGTCTGTGTTTACATGTGATTTAGCTGTCATATAACTAAGAAGAGGATTTAACTAGATAAATGATTATTTTAATGCCCTCTCTGGGTAAAATAAAATAACAATATATGCTGAAAAAGAAAACCAGAATTGTTCCTGTGATAAAACATCTGTTTTTCAAAGAGAAGTTTGTACTGGATAATATTTGCGATATTAATTTTATATGTTGGTAACAATATATTAGTGTCAAAATGTAATATCAGTATTTACTTTAATTAGTCAAGTAATTTAATTTGTTAACCATTTTTCTAGCACCAAATACAACTTTTGTTTATATTTGGAAAGAATGTCTTATTTTTTTATTAGTTTTCATAAAATATGACTATAAATGAAATTTTTGTTTACAGCTGAGACAGTACATATATAAAAATATGACTAATAAATTGTCTTGTATTCTCAGGAGTGTCGAAAATGGCTCTGAGCAGATGAAATTATCTAAAAAGAATTAACTTGGAGAATTAGTTTACTATTAAGGTTATTTTGCAGGTGATAAAAATGTCATTCAAAAATTAAATTTCAGACACTTTTCTTAGCAGCATTTTCACACTAGGATTTCATTTTACTAAAAGATTATTAATCATTATTTTATAAATATAAGATACCTCAGAATGATGTAATGGTTAACAAAGCTAATTTGGTTGATGATTCTACAAATTATTGACTTCAATACTCATTGGCCGCCCAAAATAAATTTTGAAATTAAATAACTCAACAAGGGTTGACATAAAACCAAGCATCTTGGCATAAACTGTTTTTATAAATATGATATTTTCAATTTTATTTATGAAAAAATATTTCTCCTGCTTTTGTCAAGACATATTTTGCTTACATTAAAATCTTGATAATTTTTTTTAATCTTTATCACTCTGTATCTAATTTCATTTGCTGTACAAAAAGTTTATCCTGCCACCAAATCTGACTCTGATCCCTAAATTGGAATTTCATAGTTGTGTTGTCATATCCTGCTATGGCAACAGATAACACCTTTGAGTGAAATTAACAATAAGGTTATTGCAACTGAGGAGCTTTGAAAAAGAATGCAGTGGAAAGGGATGTAATATTAGTAATGCAGAGTGCTAATGATTAAAAAACAAAAACTGCAAGATATTTATAATATAGTAACGGTCTTCAGTAGAAGCTTATGAAGCCTTATTTGACTCATTTTCTTCAGTGCTGAAAAACATTTATTTTATTGTGATGGATGGTTACAAGTGAGAGGGGAGATGGGATGTGCTTATTTTATTACCCCAATATTTTCAATTATCTTTCTCATTAATTCTAAATTAATTTTCCCCATTTTCATGAAACTGATTTAACAAACTTTGTAAAGAAAAATTAAAATTAAATTTGTAAGCATTTTAATAAATTTTTAAATATGTATTGGGCCAAAGAAATATTTAAATCATTTGAAATAACTTTGATGAAAATGATATTATTAGAAATTGAAATCCATTTTTCAGTTTAATATCTTTGGAAATATGCATGTTTCTTGAAAACCAAAAAAAATAATAAATGGAATGACTGTTTCCATGAATAATTTCAATATATATATATATATCACTTGAGATTCACATCGTTAGGTAATTAATTATTGATGATACATATTTTGAGTTATTTATTGATCCCAAGAAACATTTTATCAGATATGCTAAACAATTTAATTAAAAATGCCAGGTTAGTGAGTTTCAGATAAAGAAGAAACAAACTGAATCAAAAAAAATATATATTTAGTTTACTACTTGAAAAGAACTACAGAACTACTATTTCATGATTATACTTGTAAAATCTATAGAACTACTATTTCATGATTATACTTGTAAAATTCACAGAACTACTATTTCATGATTATACTTGTAAAATCCACAGAACTACTATTTCATTATTATACTTGTAAAATCTTTTATGGTTATTGACAGGGAGAACATAGAGTGGTAATATAAAAAGTTGCCAAAAAAAAAAGCAAAAACAAAAAATTCCTGAAACTTTTTCACTAAATTTTTTAAAATTATGGAAGGCTATCTTGGGGACAAGCCAATTCCCTGTGATTTTCTGGGAGCCCAATTTCCACAAATTTATAGCCTACAAGCTACTCATATGATCAGTGGACCTCTAGGAGAGAAGCCCTTCATGGCGGCGGCTGATTTATACCAGGGCTGTTATTTGCAGACACCAACCGATGTTTACACCAAACAATTTGTGCAAAATTGTTATTTGCAAGCACAATGCATGGGAACTAATGAGAAACAAGTGTTGACATCAACCGGAACTGGGAACATGAAAGCCGGATTTAAGGGTCCACACCATGGTCAGCTAACCCAAGGGTACAATGCAACCCAGCAACAGCAGCAACCCCACCACCACCATCACCAGCAGCAACAACAGGTGTACAGACAAAAACTTCACCACCAACAACCGCAACAAGCAACACCACTTACATCGTCTTCACCATCTTATGGTACCCCCACAAAAGCCCACCCAGATACTACTTTCAGAGCTAAGATCCAGTCTCAACCCTCACCAACCTTTGCCTCGTCCAAAACTTCACATTTGAACCAACAGCAACAGAGACCGTCTTCATCAACAACAAATGACGTTGCCCAGACATCTAATGCTAACAATACCCAACCATCTGGGATGTACCCTCTTTCAAAGATACAACATACACCATTCCTTGGCAAAGCACCTCAAAATCAATCAATGATGTCTCCCTTTGGATCTCCCGCGGTGGTCCCACACCCCAACTCCGCCCAACAGGTTCTAAGCAATTTGCAAATGCAGTCTTTTCCCAACGTTGCTACTTCCAGCAACAATGATGTACCGAAATCTATCAGTTCAGCAGATATGACAGGACTTCAAGACAGCACCAGAACAAACACATCGGCTACTAACAATACCACGGGCAATCAACTGCTGGTCAACAAACCTTATCAGTGTACGTCGTGTCCAAAACAGTTTGCCCGCCGAGATACGTTACAGATCCACACCAGAACTCATACAGGTATTCGACCATATGCCTGCGAGTTTTGTTCGAAGACGTTTACACAGCGAGACAAACTGCAAATTCACCGCAGGACACACACTAATGAACGGCCATACCCTTGCACCCTTTGCCCAAAGAGATTCTCTCGCGGCGATAAGCTGAAACTGCACCTGCGCACCCATTCGGGGGAGAAGCCATTTGCTTGCGATCTCTGCCCCAAAAAGTTTGCACAAAGAGACAAACTGAAAATCCATGCACGTGTACACACGGGCGAAAAGCCCTACGCGTGTGATGGCTGTCCAAAAAGCTTCGCCCGACGGGACAAGTTACAAATACATCGCGCCTCTGTACACTCAGGCGTTCGACCCCATGTTTGTAGCGAGTGTTCCCGCTCCTTCTCCCAGCGGGACAAACTCCGACTGCACATGCGGACTCACACAGGTGAACGACCGTTTGCCTGCCATCTGTGTCCGAAAAGATTTGCCCGAAGTGACACCCTTCATGTCCACTTGCGTGTGCACTCGGGTATTCGCCCGCACGCGTGCGACGTGTGTGGTCGCCGCTTTTCGCAGCGGGATAAACTCAAGGTGCACCAGCGGACCCACACGGC
>OZ038479.1:139346227-139463727 GCA_964036315.1 Acanthosepion esculentum
GTAGAGAAGAGTTGCATTTATACATTTACCAAGGGTATCAGTACATAAGCGACTGTAATGAATTTGACTGGAATTCAAACTTGGCTCTACGATTCCTCAATCGGAGCCAAAATCCATTACCCTACCGTGCTTCCTACTCTATTGTAGCAGTAGGTAAATTTTAACCTTCTACTGTAGATGAGCGAGGCAGAGGCGAGTGGTGGTTAACAGTCTAACCGGCGCATTTTCCTTTTCCATCCGTAACAAGGCAGTCTCTTGTCTGTCTCTCTGTGGCTCTCTCTGGATTCGGCTGCTAGTGACCAATGTCTTATAGAGGACAGCGTTTTTTGTCTTGTCATCTTTGTCTAAAAAGTAATTTTTCAAGAACCCAGGGTCTTGTTCCACCCAGTGACCTTCTTTGTCAGAGTCATTTGACATGGTTCTTGTGAGGCCCACTTCACTTAGCTGATTATCATCAAAACAATACCTGTCAAAATAATTCCTGTAACATCTTTCAGGTGTTTTCATTTAACAAAATATCAGCTGACTCTGATGCCTCTACATTTACATGTGAGTCAGTGCAACTGCACACTCTGTCTAGAATCAAAGTGTGACTTCCAATGTGATCTCAACAGTATGAAAAGTGCTGCAAACACATCGGTTCACTCCAAACATGGCAACAGATCTGGAAAGGCGTAAGTAACAACAAATCTAGAAAAAAAAGCAAAGAATGAAGGAGGTAAAATAGTGGGGAAGAAAGCTAGAGACAAATGAAAAGAAAAGCAGACGAAAGGGAAAAGAAAAGAGACAAAAGAAAGACATGAACAAGATAGCTGCATTGTTTCATTACTCTTTTACCCCTTTGATCTTTTCAACTGGGTGAAGCTTTAATATTATTTTCTTTTTGGAATATAACACATAGACAGATATATAGGAACAGACTGAAATAGTCATTGATTGTTTGAAAAATAATCTCCGATTTTAGAATAAACCTTTTCATTATTATTATTATTATTATTATTATTATTATTATTATAGTTGCACAAAAACATTACTCATTTCTAATGATAAAAGTGTCCTCTTTGTTCATTTTATATCAATCTCTTTCGGAATTTAACTTAGAACATTATATACCAGTCATTTTGGACATGACAAAAATCAGAGATACGTTTACGTCCTGGGTATGACGAAAAACTACGTCCAGCAGCAAGGCCTCTGATCAGGAGGTTTTGAGGAGTGTGGAACAGCCTCTTAATTGCTGGTTCCCAGGTCCACCCTGACCTTGGGTGGTATCACCTGTTAGTGTCCCAGCTATGAGCAAATAGTTAACACTCATATTACATTCGCATCCTGGGTATGACGATAAACTACATCCGCGTCCTGGGTAAGACGATAAACTATGTCCAACAGCAAGGCCTCTGATAATACGTTTTTGAAAAAATAATGTTGCCAGCTGTATGTTTTTGAAAGAAAGAAAATAATATTATTACCAGCTATACGTTTTTGAAAAAATAATATTACCAGCTATACATTTTTGAGAAAAAAAATATTAACAGAAATGGATTTTTGACAAAACAAAAATATTACCAGGAAAAAAAAAGTTGTCGGCATTAAATGACCCATTGAGGTTGATATGTCGTAAAACAAAACAAACAAACAAACAAACAGAAACACGTTTAATATTTTTGCATGAGTTTAAGATTGATCATAACGCTTCTCAAACTGCTACCAAAAATAACAGAACCTGAGGTGAAGGATCCACTTGTGATCGGACAGTACGTTTCTGATTTCTGAAGTTTCACACTGGGGATGCGTGTTTTGAAGACCAAGATGGAAAAGGACGTCAACCTGCAATTGACAATCAAAATCTGAAAACACTAGTCGAACAAAGCTCTCGTCAGAGAAATGCCTCAGATAATAGGCATCAGCATTTCAATAATATTGAACTATCTCAATAAATCTCTCGATAAATGGGGCCCACATGAACTCAGCGAAAGTCAGAGTTTGACGAATTGAAGTGTGTTCTATGAAATTCCAATGATCCATTTTTGGATCGCATAGGGATTTGTGATGAGAAATGGATCCTTTATGACAACCGTAAACGATTGCTTGATCGTGACGAAGGACGCAAACACTTTTCAAAATCGAAGTCGCACCAGCAGAAGATTATGGTGACTGTCTGGTGGCCAGCCATTGGCGTTATCCAGGGCAGCTTTTTGGAATCAAACCAGAAGCATCACTGCCGAAGTTTACTGCCAGCACTGGTTAATTGACGGGTTTCAATTTTCCCTCATGAAAATGCTCGGCCACCAGTTTCCAGGATGAAACTGCAAAAGTTCACCGACTTGAAATACAAGACTTTGCCACACCCAACCTATTTTTCTGATCCCCCACCCACTGATTACCCCTTCGTAACATTCTATGAAGTTGAATTGAAAAGTTGTTTTTTTTTCATATTTCAAGCTTAGACTAATAGTTAAAATAAATGACATATGAAAAGCGTTCATTCACCTAAACATATGCGCCTCCCTGATGATTACAATTTAAAAAGAAATTTAAATGCAACGTTATTCGCCATTTTCTATCTTCTTCTTAAACCCTGTTCCTTTTTTTGTCCTCTCGTTAACCCTCCCCATCTTCAATCGTCTTATTCTATTTTCTTTTACCTCTGCGTCTTCTTTGAAGGTGAAACAATTAAAAATAATAATTATATACATGTGTATAGTACGACATTTTTATAATATAAAAAAAACTCATGTTTATTTTGATTATTTTATTGTTATACTACTGGTTATAAAAACTTTTTTGTGTTTAAGTATTGTTATGTTCCAAGGTTAGGACCAAGGAAGAACAACACGAACACAAGAGTAGAAATAACAAAGATATATTACATAGAATAATAATACAAGATGTGGAAGGTGTTAGTATGACTGTCAGTCTGGTATGGAGTGAACTACTATTGGCTCGACTTGATTCCGTCTCGTCCCTCTCTCTTGAGGGTGCAGTATTCATAGTGTCAAGAAGAGTTCACTCTGTCGTTATAGGTAAGGTCCCATAACAAGTATAGTGGCATTTCTTATAGAATATTTTTTATTGACAAGCAAAAAACAGCTATTATAGTTCAGTTAAAGAGGAACTAGCTGAATTACCCGCTCCTTGCTGCGTGTCACACATTTTTTTGAAAATGATGATTGATTTTAAATCATTGTTATAATTTGTGGAGGAAAATGATGAATTTCAATATTACTCAATGATCTTGCTGATGTGACTTCAATCTTCTAGCATTCTCGTTCTATATTTTGGGTAGGAGTCATTCCTTTGTTCAAATTTTTTAAAATTTAGTTGGGATTTTGTGTAAAGACAGCTTGATCTGGCCCCTTTGATATGCATTTGATGCAAGACTTGATTGAATGAATTGATGAGCAGATTTCAACATTGATATGACAGTTTAATTGTTGCAACAAATATGTATTGCAAGGCACTACCCACTGATTGGTGATTTCTTGCTCAACTTGACGTCCATATTGTCTCATTTTGATCTTGCCGATGTGGCCTCCATCTTCTGGATTTCTCCTTCTATATTTTGGATAGGAGGAATTCCCTTGTTCAAATTATATTCTATTGTCTGTTGCCATCTTTGCGGCAGAAGCTTAATTTGGATTTTTTAGAGGCAAAAAATTTCTTGCGACCATTTTCGATCTCATTCTCATTGATGAACCTCCGTCCGAGCAGAAGATGAGCCATGACTTGCAAAATATGGTAATCTGATGGAGCATGGTCTGAACTTTAAGCAGGTTGCATCACCCTCAAGTTTGCACTTGCCTATATTGGCAGTGCATGCAGGTGCATTGCCGTGTTGTAGGAGTGCGCGACTTCGATTGATCAAAGCATCGTATACTCGCTACAATTATTGAGCAGAAAAGTTGGTGTTCACAGCATGGCCATTTGGGACAAGCACAAAGTGCAAGCTCCACTTGAAATTCCATTAATCATGCAACATGGACTTCTATTGACAACAGGTTCTGAAGCCTGACCAGAATGAAACCACTGAGTTCACGCATTAGAATTACGAAAATAGATCTATTTTTCATCCCCAGTTACAATTCGACACTAAAATCTGACATCTTGATGACTTGCCAGTAATTATTTGCAATTGTTCATATATCATTAAGCCTGGTCATTGATCTGTTAATGAGTAACTTCTTGACAGAATCTGTTCACAAGGCCAAGCTTATGGGGGTGTCGATTGATGGCAATTAGGTTCTGTCAACAATGCACAAGTGCTTGTGTTTAACCGTTGTCCAATCATTTCAAGCAAGGCCTCATCTTGCATAACAGCAGGTCTTCCTAACCTTGGTTTGTATTCGAGGCTGATGTCACCTTCCTTGAAATGTCTGAATCAGTTTTGCCCCACATATTCGTTGACAGTACCTGGACCTTCCACATTATTTTTTTTGCCGCTACCCTTGCACTCTTTCCTTATTATATATCCCAGAAATTTCAACTTTCTGTTTTTGATTCTAGGTGATTTTTGTCCCCATTTTCTTTCAATCTTTCTCATTCTCAGCATCCTTCTGTAGTACCACATTTCTGTTGCTTCAAATCTCTCCTTCACCTGTGAGGAAATTGTCCAGCATTTACCGCCATAATAATTTCTTAATTCATTTTTTTATCTCCCCATTAGTTTAAATTACAGATATTCAAGAATAAAAGTCCTACAGTAAATCAGTATTTTTTTCGCAAGAAAATCAACTGGCGTTTAAAATAAAAGTATACAATACGCCCACGCAGGAGAAATCATTTTTAGTCTCTTCATGAATTTACTGACAAAAAATTATGCAGAAAATAGCCTCCTGGGGGATTATTCCAAAAATAATTCATCCATAGTAAAAAAAAAAAATAAAATAAAACAATTGGCAATCCACGTTTTTTTCACATTTTTTTTCTTTTCTAAATTAAGTTACTGGACTGATGAAAAACAACTGAAAATAAATAAAAATATAACGAAACTGAAAAACTGTATCTATGTAGAATATTTAACAAATGTTTTATATATATATATATATATATATATATATATATATATATATATATATATATATATATATATATACTTTTTAAAAAATCATGATGCCGTAAACTGGGGTAACTTTAACCTTTGGGGTAACTTTGACCTTTGGGGTAACTTTGACCTTGGGGTAACTTTGACGTTTAGGATAACTTTGACGTTTGGTGCAACTTTAACCTTTGGGGTAACTTTGACCTTTGGGGTAACTTTGGCCTATTTTGGAAATTTTGAAAAAAAATGACCACCACTGTAGTTTTATCAATGAAATTGCTACTTTTGTTCTTTTACTTGTGGGAGTGGCCATTTTTGTTAGTTTAAAGACTTAATTCATTTTCAAAGACTTTCCACATATAAAAAAGGGCAGCAAATTTGCACGCTGTAATTTCTGTGTATAAACTGTGCTTCTCAAAATGGTGTGAAGTCTTTAAAGCAACTTTATAGGAAAAAGATAATGAGAAGCTTAGAGGTCAAATATCAAGAAACAGATGTTTTTGAAGGTCAATGGTTGTCAGGGAACTTGTCAACTAGGGTGGTCAAAGTGGCTCCAAGACAATCAGAACTTTTGGGGTAACTTTGACCACTAAGCTGGAAGCAATTTTTCAAATGCCTGGGCACTAGCTATTTCCCAGAATGCATTTTTCTGACAAGACTGTACATGTCTTTCCTTTCTTGTCAAGATTTCAAGGAAGAAGGTCACAGGAAAACTAAAGTGAAATATTTTTTTTTATTTATCCTTTTTGATATCATCAATCAATCATAAGATTTCTTTTCCAAGTAATGTACTTGATGCAATTTATCTTTTAGTTTCAACATTTGGAATTAAATTGAAAGAATATATGGAAATCCTGCAATAAACGTTGTCAGAAAGAAGCCTTATTTTATAGATGGTCAAAGTTACTAGTCCAGACACAAGTGCAACAAGGGCTTATATACATAGTAAAGCGGATATAACCAGCTACAGTGGTGAAAGTTACTTCATTGCCGGGTAACATTTGTTTTATTCCAAATTGTTTTCTATACTGACTACACTTTTGAAAATGATCATTTTGTACCATTACTAAACCCTGAGCAATGAAGTTGTAGTAAGTGTGAAATAATAATAACTCATGTTACCCGCTCCCTTCACATTCGAGTAAGCTGAGAGAAAAAAAAAGGAAAAAAAAATTGCGAGCCTATGTGAAATTTTCTTTGGACCATTGAAAAACTTGCCTTTACAGCAATCGACCGGTGAACTGAAAAAGAAAGAGAATTTAAATTTGAGAGCCTATGTGAAATTGCTTTTGCACCACTGAAAACCTTGTCTCTACAGAAATCAGCCGTTGAGCCAAGAAGAAAAGAAAGTAGCAAATTAATACAAAATTCCTTTTAATAGAAAATGAGGGGAAAATGAAATTAAAATGAGTGTCTGAAGTCATGTGAAATGTTTCGTTTCTGTTCACCACATCCAGCGTTAAAGTTTTCACCAGTGTAAAATTACTCACCAATTATATTATCGGCTTTTAACCAAGCACACGACACTTCAAAGAATTTCAGAAAGTTAAGGATTTCAAACTATCTCTCTTCGTCTATTTTTCAATGCATACAATCCTGTATCCCTTCTGCGAGCAATGAACTCTCTTACCTTTTTGTTATAAACACTTTTGAATATTATTTTGTGTCAGATCATTTGATCTGTTGTATGAACATTTCCTCTTTAATGACACTCCGTTAAAACTACGGACTTAATGAATTACTTTCCTGAAACAAGCTACTGACACAATTTCAAGCGTGTAAATTCGTAAATAAATTCCTTATCTTGTTTTGTTAAAATTACCCGTGTGTTTCCTCGTGATTACCATCTTTCATTAATCTTCTTGGCATGAGTAAATCAACTGTTCATTTTCAGGTTATTTAAAGCCAGAAAATATTTTTAGATTGCAAAAATTTATTTTTTGGAGATAATAATGGTTAGGGAGAAGAAGAGGTGAATTCATACCATCCCAAAGAGTATCCCAAATACCATCACAAATGGTACTTGCGTGTTAATGAATATAATGAACCTGACTGGAATTGGAACTCGGTTCTCCAAATAACAATTTCTGAGCCATTATCCGTTACACCACCTGCACACCCAAGATTATAGCACCTGGTATTCTCAAGCAGTCCCCCGCCTAAGTACCGAACAGGCTCAAAGTTGCTTAACTTCAGTGATCATACAGGAACCAATGTTCAACATGATGTGGCCTTAAACATGTAGCATTTTAAAGCTTTTCTTTATTCTCCTTGACATAATCTTACAACATTTCTTTAATCAAGAAATTGCTTCTTAAAATATTTCATTTATTCTAATCTGGCATATTTTTCCATATTCTCAGGAATAAAAACATTATTCCTTGTTTTATTCTCCCTCAGAGAATTTTAAAACTTTTCTTTATTCTCTTTGGTAACATAATAAAACTTCTCTTTGTCTACTTGGTTCATCCAATATTTTACTTTGTTCTAATTTTGTAGCAGGTTACCAAATAGTCTTTAATCTAGCACAAAGTTCTCAACCTTTTTAAGCAACGGCACACCTAAGAACAAATGAAAATATCACCGCACACTTAGCAAAATTTTTAAAGGGTATATATTTAAATGTTATATAGTATGAAATTTGTGGCTGGTGTCTTTAAGCGATTTCTTCAATGTTTGGTCGAATGTGCGATAAGTAAACCCTCATTTCTTCTTCAGTTGAACGTAGTCTTCCTAGCTTCTTATTTTTTTATGTTATTTAGGGTTGAGAAGCCTAATTTACATAAGAACATCGTAAACTATGTTTAGAAAATCATTGGGCACTTCAAAGAATTGCAATGGATAACAAGCTTGTCTCATAAAATCAATTATGACTGAGTAGTGTGTTTGATCCTCACTGTGTGCCTCACGCCCTAACCTTGTGCCATATTTAATATAAACTTAGAAAATCATTAGGAACTTCCATGTGGTATAAGGATTAACAATCTTGTCATTCTAGATCAATTACGACAGAGCAATGAGTTTAATCTTCACAGGGTGCCTGGAACTTTTGGGATATCCTTAGACAACTACTATAAGAAAACTGAAGGTGAAATTCATGCCACAGTGAGAAATTAAAAATACAAAATCTGTTTTCAATAATTCTATTCTTTATTCACTGGCCACGTGTTTCA
The DNA here is from genome assembly GCA_964036315.1 of Acanthosepion esculentum. Taxonomy (NCBI): domain Eukaryota; kingdom Metazoa; phylum Mollusca; class Cephalopoda; order Sepiida; family Sepiidae; genus Acanthosepion; species Acanthosepion esculentum. Next base: position 139,354,439 of record OZ038479.1, read on the forward strand.
AACCAAACATCGCACTCCCTCTGTAGATAAGTAGGTGGTACCCAGGTCCCAATTGAATCCCCAAGTGAATGCGACCAATGTGATAGGTTGAACGTACAGATATTCTCCCAACACATTCTAACAAGGATTCTGCTTATATATAAGCCTACTAAAAAATATGTAATATACTTTTAGTATTTTTCTACTATTGTTCTCATCTTTAATATTTGTCTATATCTCTGAAATGAGGTATTATGATTACTTACATTATTACATATGACTGTTATCCTCAACTTCATTGCGATTATTCATAATGTTTCGGCCGTTGTAAGTTCCGGCCTTCTTCAGGTGATTGGAATTTCGAACCGAACCACTTATTTCGTCAGCTGAGGTAGATTGTTCTAGTTCCACGTGCTATGCCTCTTCCGGGGGTCTCAGTTATTTTCTTTTAACTCACTTCTCCAAGTTCTTTGTTTCAACACTGATGTAGCTTGGTATTGAACTCACAACTCTTTGGACCTCGTTACTGGATCTAACCAGCATCTTTATCCACTGGGCCACGTGACTAGACCCAAAGAGCTACAGCAGTGGTGAGCCAAACTTGGAGAGTTGAGTTAAAGGGAAATGACTGAAACATCTGGAGGAGACATGGCACGTGGAACTAGAACAATCTACCCCCACCAGTGGATGAAATAAAGGGTTTGATTCAAAATTCCAATTACCTGAAGTAGGCCGGGGTGTACAATGGCCGAAACGTTGTGAATATGACAATGAAGATGAGGATAACAGTCCGAGTAATGTAATTAATGTAAGTTCTCATCTTGGTTGATCTAGATGTTAATATAGACATAACGTTCCAAATATTGGTCATCATCAGGTTCCATTGATTTGCTATCGGATATCTGTTGATCATTGTGATATTAACAACGCAGACATGTCTCAAATCTGGCTTCTTGTCCGACCCTCTCCAACTTTAGGTAAATAATCTGCCTAAGAGTATATTCCAATCATTTGTGAATAACTATGTTGATGATACGATGGTTGTATATGGGTTCACCTCCCAAACTCTAGATGACCAGAGCTTGGTCGTTGATCTCTCCTCTGACTTAGCTCAAGCCACTCAGTGGGGGAAGAACTGGTTGGCCACATTCATTGCCTCGAAAACCAAACTAGCGATGTTCCATCATCACCGAGCGGACCCAGAAATATCACTGATCACGATCTACGGATGCTCCGGGGGGGGGGGCATGCCTTGAGCGACTATTGAGAATTAAACAACCCAGACATCAAAGGGAACTTGTACATACGATCCACTGCTAAAGAAAATAACAGACACTACATTTATTCTACCTACCAACATCTTCCAAAATTTCTTTTAACATACTTAGCAGGAAATTGCACAATTCTCTTTATTTTACTTGGACATTTTCTTTCAACTTATACAATTTCATTTAGAATACCGTGGAGAAACTTGCAATCATTACGATTCTGCTTGCAATACAATTATACAATTTCTATTATTCCACTTGGTTGTATCACACAGAAATTCATTTCTTTTACATGGAGGCAAATTAAAACATTTTCAATATTCTATTTGCTAACATATTTAACTGTTAGCAACTTACACCGTTTGATGTATTCTACTTGCCTACCACGAACAACACGCCTTTTGTCCTAATTGATAACATCTTACACTGTTTCATTCATTCTATTTGCCTGCGTCCTTACTCTACTTGTCTCCCACGCACATAACACCATTTGTCCTAATTGATAACATCTTACACTGTTTCATTCCTTCTTTTTGCCTGCCTCTTTACTCTACTTGCCTGCCACGTACATAACACGATTTGTCCTAATTGATAACATCTCACACTGCCCTCATTCATTCTATTTGCCTACCTCCTTACTCTACATGCCCATCACGTACGTAACACCATTTGTCCTAATTGATAATATCTTAAACTGTTTCATCCATTCTATTTGCCTGCCTCTTTAATCTACTTGCCTGCTACGTACATAACACCATTTGTCCTAATTGATAACAGCTTACTCAGTTTTATTCATTCTATTTGCCTACCTCCTTACTCTACATGGCTGTCACGTACATAACACACTTTGTCCTAATTGATAACATCTTAAACTGTTTCATTTATTCTATTTGCCTGCGCCTTTACTCTACCTGACTGCCACGTACGTAACACCATTTGTCATAATTGATATCTTAAACTGTTTCATTCATTCTATTTGGCTGCCTTTTTACTCTACTTGCCTGCCACTAACATAACACCATTTGTCCTAATCGATAACATCTTACACTCTTTCATTCATTCTATTTGCCTGCTCCTTTACTCTACTTGCCTGGATGGTACGTAACACCATTTGTCCTAATCGATAACATCTTACACTGTTTCATTCATACTACTTACCTACCTCTTTACACTACATGCCTGTCACGTACATAACACCATTTGTCCTACTTGATAATATCTTAAACTGTTTCATCCATTCTATTTGCCTGCCTCTTTAATCTACTTGCCTGCCACGAACATGACAGCATTTGTCCTAATTGATATCTTACACTGTTTTATTCATTCTATTTGCCCACGTCCTTACTCTACTTGCCTGCTACGTACATAAAACCATTTGTCCTAATCGATAACATCTTACACTGTTTCATTCAATCTCTTTGCCTGCCTCTGTACTCTACTTGCCTGTGACGTACATAACACCATTTGTCCTACTTGATAATATCTTAAACTGTTTCATCCATTCTATTTGCCTGCCTCTTTAATCTATTTGCCTGCTACGTACATAACACCATTTGTCCTACTTGATATCTTAAACTGTTTCATCCATTCTCTTTGCCTGCCTCTTTACTCTACTTGCCTGCCACGAACATGACAGCATTTGTCCTAATTGATATCTTACACTGTTTTATTCATTCTATTTGCCTACGTCCTTACTCTACTTGCCTGCTACGTACATAAAACCATTTGTCCTAATTGATAACATCTTACACTGTTTCATTCATTCTATTTGCCTACCTACTTACTCTACTTGCCTGCCACGTACATAACACCATTTGTCCTAATTGATAACATCTTACACTGTTTCATTCATTGTATTTGCCTACCTACTTACTCTACTTGCCTGCCACGTACATAACACCTTTTGTCCTAATTGATAACATCTTACACTGTTTCATTCATTCTATTTGCCTGCGTCCTTACTCTACTTGTCTCCCACGCACATAACACCATTTGTCCTAACTGATAACATCTTACACTGTTTCATTCATTCTATTTGCCTACCTCCATTACACTACTTGCCTGCCACGTACATAACACCATTTGTCCTAATTGATAACATCTTAAACTGTTTCATTCATTCTATTTGCCTGCCCCTTTTCTCTACATGCCTCCTACGTACACAACACGTTTTGTCCTAATTGACTTCTTACAGCTTTTCTTTTATCAAACATGCCTCCCTCGTTCACCACACTCCTTATTGATATCTTACACTGATGCCTTCATTCTACTTGCCTGCCTCATGCACCACGCTTTTTTTCTGTTGTCTAATTTATAACATCTTACACCTTTTCTTAATTCTATTTGCCTGCCTCGTACAACACATCTTTTGTTGTCCCAATTGATAACATCTTACACCTTTTCCTTTATTCTATTTGCCTTCTCGTACAGCACATATTTTGGCCTAATTGATAACATCTTACAGTTTTTCCTTGACAGAAAATGTAAATTTTGGGTAGAATCGTGCGAGATCGTATCTCAATTGTGAGATAAGCATGAAATTTGGCATGAATGTTCCTGATAGGTGACTTATTCAGAAAAAAAGTTCTATGCACGAAAAAAGTTCAACATCGCGGCCATTTTTCATGATGGCTGCCAAACGGCCCTCTGTTTTATTTTTTTTGCTCAAAAACTATAGTGCAAATTGTGATATAAACATGAAATTTGGCATGAGTATTCCTTGTAGGCCACTCATTCAGGTGAAAGTGCTAGCCACGAAAAAAAAAACAATATGGCGGCCACTTTTTCAAGATGGCTGCCAAACGGGCCTCTGTTTTATGATTTTGATCTGAAATCATTAAATTAGTTGAATTTGATGAAATATTTTTGATTTATTGTCGTATCAATTGTAAATCTGAGTGAGAGAACTCAATGATTGCACTGTTTCAATTGATTTGGCATGATATAGCGCCCATACCCTACGGTGGATATTTACATGAAATGATTTCAAGTCGACATTTACAATCCTGATTAAATGTCCAATTCAACATCAAAATTACTTTCTGTGCTAATACCCAGCATGGAAATTGTCCCTATCTGGGAAAATATCTACAGGTCATATATATCTTTACAACTCTCTGCATTTGAATTTCAATAGGCTAACCTTCCAAGACTCGGCGACAAAAGGCCAGCCCGAAGTTCATCCGTTGTTGTTTATTAAATCTCACAAGGGCAACTGCAAAGCGGAGTACAGCCTGTTCCAACCTTTGAGCACTTGCATCGTCCTCCACCACATTTTATCTTACATCCGTCAATTCACGACAGCTTTTAGAAATTGGTTCCAAGGAAGTCCCGGCAACTTTCCATTTGTTACCGTCTTTCAACCATCCACACTTGGAAGGACTCTGAAGCTCTGGATCACGAACGACGGACTGCCCCCAGATATGTCCTGCTTGGAAGACAGCACGTTTGGCATGTTCCTTTAGCGCTCCTTGTGTTGGCGAGATTAATTCGTATGACCTCTGCTTCCTGGCAAAGAGATCTAACTTTGTTTCATCTACTGTAGTAGCAGCACTTGATCGGTCGTACATCGGGACAACAAATCTCTCTAGAACTTGTAGATCAGACTCATTAATTTCAGGAGGACAGTGACTGAGTTTCGCAAATGTAGCCGAGGCATCGTTGCAAACATTCCATGTCTTCCATGCTTTTTTCCCCTTTGCCATTGAATCCAGATACCACATCACATCCGGAAAACGCATGGAAGAATAGTATCCCTTCGGTTTTTTCCGGTCGCAAAGAAGATGCAAGGTCGTGTATTGGGATCCATCGAGTGTGCTCCCGCTTGCCATAGGCGATCCACATCTTCTCCATGCCCATTGCAGTGAATGATGACATCAGGCTTAAGCCTATGACTACAATGTCCGTGTCATTGGTTTCAATCATGAGAGACTTGTGTCCATCCTTAGCCGCATTCTAGGCATGCAAAAACATCCGGGTATCTGCCTCTTCATGTGTGCAAAGAGCCAATTCGTCTATCTTAGTATCAGGATGGCTCGAACTTGGTAGAGCATTTTCCTCTCGTGTTACAATTACTTCATTCATTGTGGTCATTTTACCCACTTCGTCAGCAAGGAAATTCAACATCTCTGTTTTGTTAGCGCTGTTCCTTAGAAAGCTCTTCCAATTAGTCGGTGTTTTTCTCTTTGCCGTTACTCTCCTCCTGATAGCTTTCCCGCGTTTTGATCGTGCTTCAGACTTCAGACTAGACTCGTGATAGACATCAAAAATGATATCTGTCCTCTTGTGATTGCTACTGTAGTATTGCACCTTAGGAAGAATATCCTGTCTGGCATATTCTTCAAACGTGTTCGGTGTCCTAGGCGTTACTGTATTGACTAGAAATGCACCATCTACTATGAGTACGTCAGTTTCTGGCGTCGTGTCTGGAAGCTCCACCTTGGTTTGCAGGACGTCCACGATATCAGACTTGGTAGCGACATGTAGTTTGCCTTGCTTGCTGAGTGACGGAGGGAAAGATTGGTTCTCATGTTTGAAAAACTCTGGTAAATCACACCCTCTGCTTTGACAGGAGAACAGTTGACAATCCTCCTTTAGTAGCTGTGTTTCTGATTTCTCTGTTTGATCTGTGCTTGTTTTGAAGAAGTCTTTATTATTCCGTTTGATTGGCTGATAGAAATGCTGACTGTCGGTCTTGAGTTTATCCATGAATGTTTGGAATTGCTCTTTCCCTTTCTCCAGATGAGATGCAACCAGCAGCGCTTCTGTAGGATCAGCAATGTCCTTAGTGTCAATCGACAGTAGATCAGTGGACTCCTCCGAAAATGGATTGCCCATTTCTTCTATCACACTTGTAAGTCGCTGAACCTTTTCAAAGAATGCCTTCTGAGCAGTTGGCGACTGTTCATGGTGATGACTTCCTTTCTTCGCCTCTTTGCTTCCTGATACGGCTTCATAGTCAGCAACGAATTTGCTAATTTCTGGACAAGCCACCATCCACCTCCGAAGAGCTGATGGGTCTTCTGTCAGACCAACATGATGACGGCATTGTTTTGTTCATGGGCTTGGTCGATTTCCATTGCGGAGAACTTCCGGTCAGTTTTATGAACCACAAAATTCCCATTGCGGAATTCTCTGGCGATCTCGGGGTGCTGCTTCTCTAACGATATCATATCACGCAGATGAATAGGAAGCCAACTTGCATAGTTGACATTGTTGTTGCCAAAGAGGTAGGGTATCAGTTCTGACAGTGATTCTCGATACAGATTGAAATTCCCTTCTCTAAATGCTCGCACCAGTGTTAAGATCGTCAATTCCATGTTCAGGATAGAGAACCAAAATGCGAACCGTGGACTCTGCTTCTTTCGACTATCACACTATTCCACAAAGCTGCAGGCCTCCTCATCGCCATCAGAATGTTCGGCAAGGTACGAACTGTAGACTTTCTTCAGGAGCTGAAACAAACTGCATGCTGTGACCTGATGTGCTTGACGTGTTTTAGTGACATTGGTTACCGACAGGAATGAATCTGCAGTTCGGGAAGAGGCTACATCAGCTTCAACAAGTGCACTTGTCTAACCACTGTCTGCTAGCATCGACCCAATAGAATTCAGTGCTGTCATCTCAATGTGCAACCCACCAAACATGATCACAAACTTGTCTTCTCCATATTCCTCTGGCCAGTACCACTGTATTTCTTTTGTCATGGCATAGAGTGGTTGATCAGCTGCCAGGACGGGAGTTTGCCCTGGGTTAAGAAATGCTACAGCTTCCCTTACTTCATGGCATGCTTGATCTCGGAGAAGGGGTAGCAAGGAAGCGATGATGGTTTCACATTCGCTAGTCCGTTTCTGGCTCGCATGATGAGCTGACCATGTTATATTGGATTCATCATCTACATCGGTGGTACCTTAAACTTTTCCCAACCATTCGTATTCGACTCTTACGTTCCTTCGGAAGAGACTGGGGTCAGGCAGTGATACTTCATCTACTGAGGCTGGGGTTGGGTTCTTCTTGAAGTAGGCTGGCGCGATGTTTGTATAATGCTGTGGAAGCTCAGGAACCTTTCTTGTCCCACTGTCTGTTATTTCCGGTGAAACCCGCTGTTCTCCTCTGTTTTCATTACGTGGGTGCTGGAACATGGAAATACTTGTACCATGGAATGACGTGCTAGCTGTGGTGTCCGTGGGATTGTGATCAATGTTGTCGACAGCGGCTGTGGTGAACAGCCCTTTTCGCAGCACTGGTGGCCACACAAAATCTTCTTCGAAATACTGTTTTATCACAGCTTCACCAAACTTGCCGGATATCTCTAATACCCTGTCATACGATATGCTTAGTCCATGCTCATGGAAGTTGTCTATCAACTCTCTTTTTCGTGTCTGGGCGTACACCTTCAACCCAACATAGGCAGCAAAAGGGGTCTCACGGTCTTTAGAATGTATTTGGGTTGTCAATCCTTCTCTACGTTTTGAGTAGCAGTTGAACTGTAAAAGCTGAGCAATAGCTAAGCCTGACTTCGCTCTTCCGTGCGTCAGATGTGATTTTATATCAACACCATGTTCAATGCTGCACACGAACTGAAGAAGTGCAGGTGGGATAGCCTCCTCACCAAAGCCATCTTTGAGCTCGTTGCTGAATTTTGTCTTGTGCTGGAGCATTTCTTTTCTCAGAATATCTGCTGCCTTAGATAGATGGAAAGCATTGCAATACTGGCTAGCTTCATGGAGCACTGGGCCTATGTCCGCTTTGAAGGCAAGGAGTACATCACGTCCCTTCTTATGGGCTTTAAGTTTTGGAATCCGAGCAAGTAGCTGTTCCTTCAACCTGGTAGAGTGGTCATTCGGGGAATCAACCCCAAGCTGTTAAAAGCGAAGCTTGTAGAGTGAGGCTAGGCCAGCAAGCCGAAATACAACCGGTGCTACTTTCGTGTTGGTGACTTTGCTATCCATGATGCAGATAACTAGTTCTGAAAAGGCCACTGGGTATAAATCCTTCCCTGGATCACTACTCTCTGCTTTCTCTAGGGAATTGAGGTACGCTCTTTCAGCATTGTACAACTTTTGGAGGCATCGAAGGTGGTACTTAACCTCCAGGGCAACAACGTCTCCGCCACTTAACTTTGCAAGGAACTTTCCATAGTTCAGGGTTCTGGCACATTGATTGAGGTGTTCATTTAGTCTCTCTGTCATCCCCTCTTGCAGATACGAAATAACATCTTCACAGAAGAATTATTCCACTTTTGGAATGTCTGCAGATTTTCATCTCTTGCTTCGAGGTTCATCTGTTGCTCCGGGGGGTGATCGGGACCGCTCTTCTTTGCTGTGCTCTTTCTAACTTGGTGTTGTTGAACAGCAATCGGCAACTCTGATGATATTTAGCTCCATTTCGAACCTTCACCTTCATCAACCCTTGAAGAGTCAAGTGCTATCGGCATATCATTAATGGCATAAAACAATGGTACATTTCTTGCAATATTACTGTAACCAGCATAATCTTGCTTCCTCTGGAATGAACTAAGAGGTGAAATAAGGGTTTCTTTGCTTTTTTCCTGCTGACAAAGGCAGCATTTGCTCCAATCAGTTTTCGATGTGGAATCTTTATCCATCATTTGACAGGAACAGCCGAGGGTTTATCCTTTTACCACCGTTCGCTCACTTTGATGTATGGGATACAACTAGGTTCACGCAACTGTCCTACACCCAGCCCGATCGTTCATTCAATGCCATTTGAATCCCGTGCGATCTGTACACCATCCAAATAACTTCAAAAGCCCCTGTTATCCTTGGCTAGGCTCTCCCGCGTTGGCACAACCTGTCCATTCAGGTACGTCTATCTAATATATTAGGGGCTTACTAGATAGAATTTGGGATACTAAACTCCATGTTTAGCTTACATTGAACGCCATGCTGAGTTCCACAGCAGTGTCTGTCACCAGTGTGCCTTGGTAGTGAGCGACATACACTCTCTTCATATCTCCTCACATTTCAATTTGAATGTTGTCTCCTGGATGAACTGCCACTACTCGACCTTATCAATTAACTGCCCTGCTCTGCCTCCTCGATGAACTGCCACTATGAGGCACTGGCTGCCATCTTGAAAAAATGGCCCCCATGTTGAGTTTTCACAATGCCAGCGCTTTTATCTGAAAACAGACCTGCAAGGAACACTGCTGCCAAATTTCAAGTTTATATCACAATTTTTAATATGGTGTTTGAGTAAAACCATGAAACAGAGGCCCGTTTAGCGGCCATCTTGAAAAAAGGCTGCCATATTGAAATTTTTTCGTGGCTACCACTTTCACCTGAATAACCTACCTACAAGGAACACTCCTGCCAAATTTCATGTTTATATCACAATTTGCACTATGATTTTTTAGCAAAATGCATAAAACAGTGGCCCGTTTGGCAGCATCTTGAAAAATGGCAGCTATATTGGATTTTTTCGTGGCTAGCACTTTTTTCTGAAAAAGTGACTTATCAGGGACAATTATGCCAAATTTCGTGCTTATCTCACAATTTGCACGATGGTTTGCATAATCTGCTCCACTATTAGTCAACATACCTGCGTCGTTCACCACATATTTGATCCTAATTGATAACATCTTATACTGTTTCATTCATTCTCCTTCCCTGCCTCGTACACTACTTATTTTGTCCCAATTGATAACATCACACACTTTTAATTAACTTATCTGCCTCATCCACCAAACCTTTTGTCCCAGTTGATAACGTCGTTTTACACTGTTTCATTCATTCTACTTACCTTCCTCGTATACCACACATTTTGTCCTAATTGATAACATCTTACACCTTTTCCTTTATTCTACTTGCCTGACTCGTACACCACACCTTTTGCCTAATTGTTAACAGCTTACACCTTTTTCTTTATTTCTAACTGCCTGCCTCGTACAGCACAACTTTTGCCCTAATTGATAACAGCTTGCACCGTTTCATTTATTCTACTTGCCTGACTCGCAAACCACACATTTTTTCCTAATTGATAACATCTTACAGCTTTTCCTTTAATTAATATGCCTGCCCCGTTCACCACACATTTTGTGCTTATTGATAACGTTCTGCACTGTTTCATTCATTCTACTTACCTGCCTCGTACACCACACATTTTGTCCCAATTGATAACTTCTTACACCTTTTCCTTTATTCTATTTGCTGACTCGTACAACACCTATTTTGGCCTAATTGATAATTTTCTTTCGCACGTCGGGGTTACCAATTTTGTTGTGGATGCAAAGAATGAACTAAGATTTTTGTTTGAGTGTTAGAATAAATCAGAAGGATTTTTCGTCAGGTTGCGTGATCTTTTCATGCATCCACAAAAATAAATAATTCGCAATATAAAACAAGACAAAACACGTATGCAATTCAAACAAATAAATGCATTTATATACAATTCAAATATTATTTACAAAATGTTATTGCAAGGTATTATATGTCTTATGTTTGTTAGTGGACGAAGATTTTGTTTGCTTTTTGGTGTCTTGGTGTATTTGTATTACAGTCTATAAGAAATCGGAATTAGTGTTTAAACAGCGTTATTTATGTCCGTATTGTTTTTGTAATGTTTAGAATTGAGTCATCAGAAGTAGTCTACCCTTAACCGTAGGTATGTAATATGTACGATAATAGTATTTACTTAAATTGTAGTGAGTGTTAATAATTCACTTTAGATAAGTAAAGTCTTGAAAGTTTGAAGTTCTTTGTATTCACAGAGTAATCTTCGAGTCGAGTTTGTGGGTGAGTCAGTTGTGGTTTTTCGCGCGGGAAAATTATAATCGCAAGTTACGTGGATTAGATTAGCGCTTCTCTGTGTTCGCTGGACTGACTGATTTGGTCAGTTGGAAATCTTCCTTATATGAGGTTTTAGATGTCAGAATCGGCTCAAGTACGTTTTGGCGCAATTTAACTTCCTCGCATAGAGTTTTTGAATTATCACGTTTCGAGCCAATAGAATTCGCTGCTTAGCACAGTAAGGTTTTTGATTGGTTAAGTTGATTCACGTAGGCGTGTAAAATGGAATGTTCCTGTTGCTAGGGGTGATAAGGTAAATGGACGAGTCCACATTCACCTTCCCCCAGATTAATCGCCATGCCCAATGGGCATTAATATGTTATGTAAGTGCGAAATTTCGCTGGCCAATGAACGTGTCTGCCTGACTTCGTGCGGGTAGGCTGTTTTGACGGAGAAATTTTGTGTTCTCGGTTCCTCTGGTACTTTCGAATTTTGCGGTGCTGGAATGACATCATCACTTTGTATGTATGCCGGTTTCAATCTGTCAACACTGACAGTATTTTGCCTGCCGGTAATATCAATTACGAAACACTTGGGCGATCTGGAGATCACTAAGTGAGGACCGGTGTAATTTAGCGTCAGTGGTTTTCGAACTGCGTCACGACGCAAGAAAACATAGTCTGTGGAATGCAAGTTCGCTGGTATATAATACGGTTTCTTGTATGTCCTCGTGGGCGTATAAATAATTTCTGTCATTTTTTTTTTTCAAATCAGACACAAAATGACTAGAAGGGGTAGTATCTGTAAAGTTATGAAAGATTTGTCCTGGAAGAGTCGATGGTTTTCCGAACACTAATTCTGCGCTAGTGCATTTCAAATCTAGCTTGGCAGCGCAAGCATCACAAATGGTAGCTTGTCTACCCAGGTACGACCACAGGTAGACGCTGTTAATGCGTACTTGAGCTGTCGATGGAATCGTTCTACCAATCCGTTGCTGCAGGGATGATATGCCGTGGTAGAAATGTGCTTTATACCAAGTAAGTTGACAAATTCGGTAAATAACGTAGATTGAAATTGTGGGTCGTAATGACCGCAGGGCACCCGAAAATAGAGATCCAATTATTGAAGATGGCACTGTCTACAACTTCTGCTGTTGTCGTTGATAGTGGTACAGCCACAGGCCATCGCGTGAAGCGATCTACAATAGTCAAAATGTATTCGCATCCATTAACTTGGTCAAGAGGACCCACCAGGTCGACGTGAATATGTGTGAAACGTCCGTCAGGGGCCGTAAAGGTTGATGGTGGTGCTCTTGTGTGTTGACTTATTTTTGTTGCCTGGCAACGCTGGCACGTGCGGGACCTCTGTTTCACGTCGGTAGCCATACCGAGCCAGACGAATCGGTCAGATATGGTCCGCAGCGTAGCCTTCGCGCCTGGGTGAGCTGGCGAATGGAAATGTAGGGAGGTAAGGGTGAGGATTGCCACAATAAACGAGCTTGTTGGTGAACGGAAGTGGACGCTTTTCCAGCTTTAAAGAAGTATCTGATTGAACTGAAGTAAATGTCTCGTCACCTAAATCGAGTGAAGGTGATTGTATCGCATCGAGTGTAGGTCTGGACAACGCGTCAGCAACAGTGTTGTTCTGTCCTTTTAAGAATCGAATGTCCAACGTGAATTGACTGATGTAGTCAAGGCAACGGGTGTCTCGAGGATTGAGTTTGTCAGACTTCGCGTGTAGTGCGTAAGTCAGCGGTTTGTGATCGGTGAAAATAGTAAAGTCTCGACCTTTTAGGATGTGTCTATAATGCCGTATCGCCAGGTAAACAGCAAGTAATTCCATAGAAAAGGTACTGTACTTCTTCTGGGTAGAGTTCAATTTAAGTGAGAAAAACGACAAAGGTGTCTCGATGGCATTCGTAATTTGGTGTAACACTACACCAACTGTATCGGCTGATGCATCCGTAGTCAAGGTGAGTTTAGTATCCTCTGATGAGATGATATATGTCAATTTAGCAGTTCTGAAGTGCATCTTTCGCTTTTTGAAAAGAATTAAGTTCGTCTCGGGATAGAGATATCTGCGAATTTTTCTTTTTATGCTGGGATAAAATATTTGTTAGTGGTAATAGTATCGCCGCGCAATTTGGGATAAACTGTCGGTAATAGTTTATCATTCCCAAGAATCTTCGTAATTGTTTTAGCGTTGAAGGTGGAGGATAATTCGCTATCGCAGTAATTTTCTGATCAAGGGAAGTCAATCCATGTTGGTCTAAAACATGTCTGAGGAGCGTTAAACTCGGGACTGCGAAAACACATTTATCAATGTTAATTTTTAATCCGTAATGCTGTAACCCTCGGAGAATCGCATGTAAATGTTCACGGTGTTCTTCGTGTGTTTTACTTGCTATCAGCACGTCGTCAATATAAGCATGCGCATAGGGCATTCCACGTAGAGCTTCATCGATCAGTCTTTGAAAGGACTGCGCTGCGTTACGCAGACCAAAGGGCATTCTTGTGAATTCAAAGAGGCCAAAAGGTGCCGTAATGGCTGTTTTCGGAATGTCAGCTTCCTCAATGGGGATCTGATAATGTGCTTCTTTTAAATCAAGTTTAGTGCCTTCCAACGAAAGGGCGAAATCCTTAATATGCGGGATTGGGTACTTGTCCGGGACGGTCTGTGCATTTAACAATCTATAATCGCCACACGGACGCCAACTGGCTGAGTCGGCTTTAGATACCATATGTAGGGGCCTGGCATAAGGACTAGCTGAAGGTCGAATTACGCCCAATTTGAGCATATTGTCAAATTCATCACGAGCTATTCGTAGTTTGCTTGGATGGAGTCGGCAAGGTTGAGAATGGACTGGAGGTCCTGTTGTTTTAATAGCATGAGTAGCATGGTGCTTCACAGGTTCGGTATGGGTTGACGGTGAAAGCAGTGATTGGTACTGACGTATTATCTCTTCGTAGCCATTGGCTATAGGTATAACAGTAGTCAGACCGACTGTTGAATATTTAGAAATAAAACCGCAACGTTGTAAGTTAGTGTTAGTGTCGGTTAAGGTACGTGACGCTAAATCGACAGACAGTTTATAGTGAGTTAAAAAATCCGAACTGCATTTTCTATCGTGGATATAGAAGAGACGATTTGTTTTAAAATATCTGGCGTCCAGCGTCTCTACTGGGTGCCAGCGTCTCCGTTTCCCGACTGTTTGTTCAAAGGTACCTTTCCGTATGAACATGGTGGTCGGCTTTTATTCGCGCGCGCCAAAATTTTCATACCAGCAATTAGCATGTTGGTAGTAATTACGGCGGTGTCGGTAATCATGGCGAGATGTCGATCGTGAACCACGGTGTCTGTGTCGAGCAAAATTATTGCTCCGACTTTCATGTGGTTTCTTTTGTAGATCTTGAAGTTGTAAAGACATTTTTTTGAGTTCCAGTGACAATTTTTGTATTTGTTGATTGACGTCTGGCACAAGGCCATCTATGGTATCGGTAGAGGAAATTTGTCGTACTGGGGCGGTATCAGCTACTTTGTCGGCTATGATCGCTAATTTTTGGATGTCGACTTCATCTGATAGTGCAGCTAAGATGCGTACTATCGCTGGCGGTAATTTATCTAGCCACATTTGGCGAAACACTGTCGCGGATATGTTATTATCACCTAAAAGTTAAGTGACTGCATGCGTCGTAGCAACTGGGATGGTTTCGAATCACCGATCGTTACATTAGTTAGGAGATCTCGTATTTTCCTCTCTTCTGAAAATCCAGTTCTATGAAGAATAGCCTGTTTAAGGGTTTCATACGGCTTATCGGTCGGTACAGAAGTTAGTATGTCAGCTACTTCGGCTGCTACCTCCGCAGGCAATTTCTCCACTACGGACGCAAACTTTGACTGTTGGGAAGTTACATGCCTGGCTTGAAATATCGCGTCTAATTGTAGAAACCAAGTTTGAACATTCGGGTTGAATGCAGGCATTTCAAGCCTAATTGCTGTTTCTGTAAGAGGAACTGGGTCTGCCATTTTGGTAGTCGAGGTTTTGGAGGGAAAAATGTCTGTGTATCTTCCTCCTTTTCTTTTTGGAAAGTTGCTGGTGCCCGTTATGTCGCGAATATTAAAGTTGTCAGTTTACTGGTATTGGTGTGCTTTCTCAGGAGATTAGTAGTTCTAGTTTACTGGGAACTTTCTGAGTCCCTTGTAGAAATTTTTCATCAATCTGTTGGTGCGAAGACACGTGTTGGCTTGCTTTTCTTTTCGCGCGTTGAGATCATCAATTTGTTGGGTAGCTCCCGTTGGTTTCGTATGTGGTGGATCACCAGTTTCATTGGGTTTGCAGAGGAAACATGCTGGATGTAATAGTGTTTGAAACGTCGGGTTAGCAATTTGTTTCACACGTCGGGGTTACCAATTTTGTCTCGCACGTCGGGGTTACCAATTTTGTTGGGGATGCGCAGAATGAACTAAGATTTTTGCTTGAGTGTTAGAATAAATCAGAAGGATTTTTCGTCAGGTTGCGTGATCTTTTCATCCATCCACAACAATAAATAATTCGCAATATAAAACAAGACAAAACATGTATGCAATTCAAACAAACAAATGCATTTATATACAATTCAAATATTATTTACAAAATGTTATTGCAAGGTATTATACGTCTTATGTTTGTTAGTGGACGAAGATTTTGTTTGCTTTTTGGTGTCTTGGTGTATTTGTATTAC
Source organism: Acanthosepion esculentum (assembly GCA_964036315.1). Lineage (NCBI taxonomy): Eukaryota > Metazoa > Mollusca > Cephalopoda > Sepiida > Sepiidae > Acanthosepion > Acanthosepion esculentum. The sequence goes on from OZ038479.1 coordinate 139,370,156, forward strand.
AGTCTATAAGAAATCGGAATTAGTGTTTAAACAGCGTTATTTATGTCCGTATTGTTTTTGTAATGTTTAGAATTGAGTCATCAGAAGTAGTCTACCCTTAACCGTAGGTATGTAATATGTACGATAATAGTATTTACTTAAATTGTAGTGAGTGTTAATAATTCACTTTAGATAAGTAAAGTCTTGAAAGTTTGAAGTTCTTTGTATTCACAGAGTAATCTTCGAGTCGAGTTTGTGGGTGAGTCAGTTGTGGTTTTTCGCACGGGAAAATTATAATCGCTAGTTACGTGGATTAGATTAGCGCTTCTCTGTGTTCGCTGGACTGACTGATTTGGTCAGTTGGAAATCTTCCTTATATAAGGTTTTAGATGTCAATATCGGCTCAAGTAAGTTTTGGCGCAATTTAACTTCCTCGCATAGAGTTTTTGAATTATCACGTTTCGAGCCAATAGAATTCGCTGCTTAGCACAGTAAGGTTTCTGATTGATTAAGTTGATTCACGTAGGCGTGTAAAATGGAATGTTCCTGTTGCTAGGGGTGATAAGGTAAATGGACGAGTCCACATTCACCTCCCCCCAGATTAATGGCCATGCCCAATGGGCATTAATATGTTATGTAAGTGCGAAATAACATCTTACAGTTTTTCCTTTAGTCAACATGTCTGCCTCGTTCACCACACATTTGATCCTAATTGATAACATCTTACACCCGTGCCTTTCTTTTACTTATCTGCCTCGTACACCACAACTTTGGTCCCAATTGATAACATTTTACACCTTTTATTTTTCTGCTTTCCATCATCTTTTTAGCATCATAGTCTATTTCCTTCATCTTCTGCTAATGTTGCAGGTGTGTTTGCGGGGGGGGGGTGTTTGTGCTCAAGCGTCTGGAAGCAAAATTGTGCAAAAGATAGTTGACAATAAGCTCAGTACAAAACAACAAGGCAGTTGTATTTGATTAAAAATAAGGTCAAATTTTATTTTGGCAACAAAACGAGAATACATACAAAAGATATTCAAGTGAAATAAAGATACGTGATTTTCTAGGATGTGCTATAAAGAAATTACAATTATAGTCCTACTATTGTGTAAAGGATGGTTATGCAATATCCTTGTACGAAAAGGAGTGTAAACAATTGCATGCAAAAATGTCCTTCGTAAGTGTTCATATATTTGATGTAGTCTTTGAAGAAAGATTGAGTCTGTATGAAAGAAACTCAGTAACATTAGTGCTGAAGTAATGATAAGGAAATTCGAGTTGTGATGTTATCCTGAGCAAAAGAAGTTGTGTCGCAGTTGAGCAATATCAATGAAAGAACAAAGCAAAGTCCTGAACAAAGGAGAAAAGAGTTTGTAGCAAAAACTTATGGACGTTAATATCAGTACAAAAGATTTAAATTTATCTTTCCTGTTAGCAAATGTTCTGAGTTGTATCTAGAAAAAAAAAAGGTTCATTAAGACTTATTAACAAGCATCAACTTTGAAAAATTGAGTGGTTTATAAATTTTAATTTTTCAAGCAAGGGAGCTAATCCAACAATAACTTTGGTTGGTGGTCAAATAGACTTTATACTTTACAAATGGTCTTTATACTTTTTTGGTAACAGCTTAAACTATTTTTGAATCTTTATCCTATTTACTAACACTATATCTACCATTCTAAATGGTACTATTGCACACCATTTCCTGTCTTCTTCTTCTTCTTCTTCTTCTTAACATCTGACATTTTATCTTTTATTTGACTTTGCAGCATCATATATCCTTTCTTTTATTTCCCGTGCCTGACTGAAACACCAGCACAGGTTATTCAAATTCGTAGTATCTTATACCATTTCTTTGATTGCATTTTGTAGCATTGAAACCATTTCCTTTCTGCTAATTGAGAATTTTTTTATTATAATTGCTGGCATCATGCAACACATCTTTTATTACAGTGTAACCCGGATATAAGAGAGTTGTTGGGACTGGAGAAGAAGTCTCTTATATCAGAGTTTCTCTTATATCCGGGTTTGGTCTTATATATATACATTAACACAGACTCTAATTTGGGACCAGAAAAAATCTCTTATATCCGGGTCTCTTATATCCGGGTTACACTGTATATTGATGTAGATAAATAAGACAAAGATGACTCTTGTTGGGACTGCTATGAAATGAGTGTGAAATCAGAAGGTTTTTTGCTGGAGATGATAGGTGTGAAAAGCATGTTCTTCAAATTAATCACAACAATATTAAGCAGAGACATACAAGTTGAATAAATCTCAAGGCAATATTGAACAAAGAAACAACGGTAGTCATGAATTCAATTAGAAAACCACTGAACATTTATATACAATTATTTGGAAAAGCTTGTGTTTGGGTTATAAGGATGTTTGACGAAATGTGAATTAAGTATCTAAATGAGTTACAGTCCAGGAATGTTCCTTTGTTTAGAAAATGTTCACATGTAATATTAAGGAAAAATTTATCGAGGGATAAATTTTAAAGTAATGTAATGCGAGATTTTTGTTTGTTCTTGTTTTGACAGTTATTTACCCTGGACTGTATTTTTGGTCTTATGCTTGAATTACAGTTTCTGTTTAGTAGTGTAGATAACACTTTTTTTTAGAAATGTGCAATGAATTCAGAGAGAGACAGAAAGAGGTTGAAAGTTGAGTCAAGTGTTAATGCGCAAAAAGTCCCTTTAGTAAAAATGTCACTGACTAGTGAATTGGGAAAATTTTTGGCGATGGATACACATTCTGGGGTCATCTCAACCAATAATAAGCCGAGTTTCACAATGTGTGGTGTTGATTGGTTGAAACTAGCTTTTATGGAATAGTCTATTTTTTAACGGTGGTGAGTGGAAAATATGGACGATTCCACACTCTTCTCACCAGACTGATACAGTGACAGGGATTCTGAAGGAAGTAGAAATACTAACAGGATTCATTGTTGACAGCCACCACCTTAACATTATCTATGCAGATGAATATGTCGCTAGCAGAAACAGAAAGGAAGCACACAAGAAAGTGAGAACAAGGGACTAAACATGAATTGCAAGATCGAATGCATGATTGTTCGCAAAAGGAATAACCCAAGATACGAATCAGAAATTGGGGATACCAAAATTGAGCAAGTACAATTGAAATACTTGGGATATTTTTTAACAGATGCAAAATGTGTGAGACTAAAATACAAAATCATATTGGGATAAGGAAAGATGGATTTTAAAAGTTAAGCGAAGAATTCAGAAACAGGAAAATTTTGTTAGAAACAAAGAAAACAGTATTAGACTGTTGTGTAATATCAGTCGTCCTAAATGTCAGTAAATACTGTAAACTCACATTACAGATAAAGATGGGTCTTGAAAGAACAGAAACAAAGAAAACAGTATTAACCTGTTGTGTAATATCAGTCATCCTAAATGTCAGTAAATACTGTAAACTCACATTACAGATAAAGAGGGGTCTTGAAAGAACAGAAACAAAGAAAACAGTATTAGACTGTTGTGTAATATCAGTCATCCTAAATGTCAGTAAATACTGTAAACTCACATTACAGATAAAGAGGGGTCTTCAAAGAACAGAAACAAAGAAAACAGTATTAGACTGTTGTGTAATATCAGTCGTCCTAAATGTCAGTAAATACTGTAAACTAACATTACAGATAAAGAGGGGTCTTGAAAGAACAGAAACAAAGAAAACAGTATTAGACTGTTGTGTAATATCAGTCGTCCTAAATGTCAGTAAATACTGTAAATTCACATTACAGATAAAGAGGGGTCTTGAAAGAACAGAAACAAAGAAAACAGTATTAGACTGTTGTGTAATATCAGTCGTCCTAAATGTCAGTAAATACTGTAAACTCACATTACAGATAAAGAGGGGTCTTGAAAGAACAAAAACAAAGAAAACAGTATTAGACTGTTGAGTAATATCAGTCGTCCTAAATGTCAGTAAATTCTGTAAACTCACATTACAGATAAAGAGGGGTCTTGAAAGAACAGAAACAAAGAAAACAGTATTAGACTGTTGTGTAATATCAGTCGTCCTAAATGTCAGTAAATACTGTAAACTCACATTACAGATAAAGAGGGGTCTTGAAAGAACAGAAACAAAGAAAACAGTATTAGACTGTTGTGTAATATCAGTCGTCCTAAATGTCAGTAAATACTGTAAACTCACATTACAGATAAAGAGGGGTCTTGAAAGAACAGAAACAAAGAAAACAGTATTAGACTGTTGTGTAATATCAGTCGTCCTAAATGTCAGTAAATACTGTAAACTCACATTACGGATAAAGAGGGGTCTTGAAAGAACAGAAACAAAGAAAACCGTATTAGACTGTTGTGTAATATCAGTCGTCCTAAATGTCAGTAAATACTGTAAACTCACATTACAGATAAAGAGGGGTCTTGAAAGAACAGAAACAAAGAAAACCGTATTAGACTGTTGTGTAATATCAGTCGTCCTAAATGTCAGTAAATACTGTAAACTCACATTACAGATAAAGAGGGGTCTTGAAAGAACAGAAACAAAGAAAACAGTATTAGACTGTTGTGTAATATCAGTCGTCCTAAATGTCAGTAAATACTGTAAACTCACATTACAGATAAAGAGGGGTCTTGAAAGAACAGAAACAAAGAAAACAGTATTAGACTGTTGTGTAATATCAGTCGTCCTAAATGTCAGTAAATACTGTAAACTCACATTACGGATAAAGAGGGGTCTTGAAAGAACAGAAACAAAGAAAACAGTATTAGACTGTTGTGTAATATCAGTCGTCCGAAATGTCAGTAAGTACTGTAAACTCACATTACAGATAAAGAGGGGTCTTGAAAGAACAGAAACAAAGAAAACAGTATTAGACTGTTGTGTAATATCAGTCGTCCTAAATGTCAGTAAATACTGTAAACTCACATTACAGATAAAGAGGGGTCTTGAAAGAACAGAAACAAAGAAAACAGTATTAAACTGTTGTGTAATATCAGTCGTCCTAAATGTCAGTAAATACTGTAAACTCACATTACAGATAAAGAGGGGTCTTGAAAGAACAGAAACAAAGAAAACAGTATTAGACTGTTGTGAAATAACAGTCATCCTAAATGTCAGTAAACACTGTAAACTCACATTACAGATAAAGAAGGGATTTGAAAGAACAGAAAAAAATGAAAGAGTATTGAACTGTTGTGAAATAACTGTCATCCTAAATGTCAGTAAATACTGTAAACTCACATTACGGATAAAGAGGGGTCTTGAAAGAACAGAAACAAAGAAAACAGTATTAGACTGTTGTGTAATATCAGTCGTCCTAAATGTCAGTAAATACTGTAAACTCACATTACAGATAAAGAGGGGTCTTGAAAGAACAGAAACAAAGAAAACAGTATTAAACTGTGGTGTAATATCAGTCATCCTAAATGTCAGTAAATACTGTAAACTCACATTAAAGATAAAGAGGGGTCTTGAAAGAACAGAAACAAAGAAAACAGTATTAGACTGTTGTGTAATATCAGTCATCCTAAATGTCAGTAAATACTGTAAACTCACATTACAGATAAAGAGGGGTCTTGAAAGAACAGAAACAAAGAAAACAGTATTAGACTGTTGTGAAATAACAGTCATCCTAAATGTCAGTAAATACTGTAAAATCACATTACAGATAAAGAGGGGTCTTGAAAGAACAGAAACAAAGAAAACAGTATTAGACTGTTGTGTAATATCAGTCATCCTAAATGTCAGTAAATACTGTAAACTCACATTACAGATAAAGAGGGGTCTTGAAAGAACAGAAACAAAGAAAACAGTATTAACCTGTTGTGTAATATCAGTCATCCTAAATGTCAGTAAATACTGTAAACTCACATTACAGATAAAGAAGGGTCTTGAAAGAACAGAAACAAAGAAAACAGTATTAAACTATTTGTGTAATATCAGTCATCCTAAATGTCAGTAAATACTGTAAACTCACATTACAGATAAAGAGGGGTCTTGAAAGAACAGAAACAAAGAAAACAGTATTAAACTGTTGTGTAATATCAGTCGTCCTAAATGTCAGTAAATACTGTAAACTCACATTACAGATAAAGAGGGGTCTTGAAAGAACAGAAACAAAGAAAACAGTATTAGACTGTTGTGAAATAACAGTCATCCTAAATGTCAGTAAACACTGTAAACTCACATTACAGATAAAGAAGGGATTTGAAAGAACAGAAAAAAATGAAAGAGTATTGAACTGTTGTGAAATAACAGTCATCCTAAATGTCAGTAAACACTGTAAACTCACATTACAGATGAAGAAGGGACTTGAAAGAACAGAAACAAAGGAAAGAGTATTGAACTGTTGTGAAATAACAGTCATCCTAAATGTCAGTAAACACTGTAAACTCACATTACAGATAAAGAAGGGACTTGAAAGAACAGAAACAAATGAAAGAGTATTGAACTGTTGTGAAATAACAGTCATCCTAAATGTCAGTAAACACTGTAAACTCACATTACAGATAAAGGGACTTGAAAGAACAGAAAGAAAGGAAAGAGTATTGAACTGTTGTGAAATAACAGTCATCCTAAATGTCAGTAAACACTGTAAACTCACATTACAGATAAAGAAGGGATTTGAAAGAACAGAAAAAAATGAAAGAGTATTGAACTGTTGTGAAATAACAGTCACCCTACATGTCAGTAAACACTGTAAACTCACATTACAGATAAAGAAGGGACTTGAAAGAACAGAAACAAAGGAAAGAGTATTGAACTGTTGTGAAATAACAGTCATCCTAAATGTCAGTAAATACTGTAAACTCACATTACAGATGAAGAATGGACTTGAAAGAACAGACAAAAATGAAAGAGTATTGAACTGTTGTGAAATAACAGTCATCCTAAATGTCAGTAAACACTGTAAACTCACATTACTGATAAAGAAGGGACTTGAATGCTCAAAAATGTGGTTATCATCCACCTGATCATCATCATCATCATCTTTTGGCCTCCCTATCCACGCTGCTCAGTCCTGCATTTCTTTTCCCATTTCACCCTGAGTCAAGAGCCATGGTGTACTGGAAAGTCAACTTTTGCTAGAAGACGCCTCCAGAAGGATGCCACTGCAGTAAGGATGAGATGACCCCCCCCCCGTCTACTCAGGGCAGTAGCTGACTAACTGCAATCGATTTTGTTTTAGCTTAACAGAGATTTGTTTCAGTTCTTCATAAATTGTGTTAAGCGTTGCATGAGATCTCCGACTGATGTTCTGGATTTTTCTAAGATTTGTGTATGCTCCATCCAGCCATCTTTCAAAACAAACAGATAATGTCCAAGTTTCTACTCCATACAGTGAGACTACAGAAGAATGCTGAGAATATCATGGATCGAAAATGTGAACAATGACAGCGTTTTAGAGAAAATGGACATTTAGTTTACATTAGGAAGAAATAGTTGAAATTTCTAGTGCACATGATGAGGAAAGGAGGGTTGGAAAATTTGATACTGACAGGATGAAGGCAAGATGGACAGAGGAAACAATATATAACCTACCTAGTGAGTTTTAGTAAATAGATGGTGGAACAAGGTTTAGGAGAGATAACAAAAAGACAAAATTTATTAAGAGCTACAAAGTACAGGAGATTGCGGAGAGCCATGATCTCCAATGTCCCGAACAGACTCAGCACATTGAAGATAGCATTTTGCATTATTTCTTGTATTCTACTTGGATAGTCTATGTATTCTTTCTTCTTTCTAGCATTTTACCCCACATTTTATTATATTTTGCAGCACTATATACAACACTAATACCAATTACTGATTGCACAATACATTGTACTTGGTAGAATATCACACATTATCCTTTAATTTGCTAATACCATCCACAACAGAGCCCCTTTTATTCTGTTTGGTAACAACTTGAACCATTTTATTTATTACATTTCATAAGATTTGCACAATTTCCTTCTAATGGTAACATGGTAAACTAAATGTCCGTGTGTGTAAAAACGGTCTTACTTTCTTCATGGTCCTGCTAGTATTCTGTACTACCGTCACTCCATTGGCAATGTTTATTTAGAAAATTATAAAAGTATGTGACCCACTGTGATATTTATTATAGCGATTTTCCAAGTATAGCTTACATGTGGCACAAGGCCAAAAGTATGGGGCACCCAGTGAGGATCGAACTCACTATTTAGTCATAATTGTTCTAGCGAGACAAGTTTGCTAACCATTACACCGCCTCGAGTTGGTCTATGTGATATTTATTATATACCATTTTATAAAGATATAAATGTGAAAAGGAATATTTTTATTCAAAAATCTTAAAATAATCACAAAAGTACCAAAAACTTGTAAATCATCAACAATGTAATATTTATTACTTATCATTTCATGAATAAGTATGAAAACAGGTTTCTTTTTATGCATAATTTTATGAAAATACCAATAAACTATTGGAAAGAATTGACTGGAAAATCAATTTTTTTAAAAAATATACTCCAGTTATTCATCATTACGTGTTTATGTAAATTTGCTTGCTCACAGACATTTTTGCATATTTATGAATAAAAATATTATTTTCATTTTTATTTCTTTATAAATTGATGATAAACATTCCATTGTATTAGTTAGTTCCCATTTTTAGAATGTTGTAAATATTATATTATTCTTGAAATTAACCAATTTAATAGTGTTTAATATTTATGTTGTGAATTCTCAACAAAGAAAATCTATAAATGCACTTTCATATGTTTGGGTTTTATTAAAATTCTAATCCTCACCTCATAAAATAACAAACATTGCTGAGGAAGTAAAAAGGTAATTAAAATAATAGCAGTGTCAAAGGAAACACTGTCCTTTTGACACACAGCATTTTTGTTTTTCATTTTTACTGGCACGAAGGTTAAAGATTGTCCCCCTAACATTTTAAACGCTTTACTTTCTCCTCCTTTCTAGCACTATAGACAATTCCATCAAAATCTCTGTGGTAGCTTTCTATGATATTTCTTTGCTTGTACATGAGGACATCATAGAAGGCATAGTTCAGTTTAATTGATAACATCTTACATCAGCATCAGGCATTTCCTTTATTCGATTTCATTCTATCTTACACCATTCCTTTTGTTTTATTTGCTACACTTTTGCTTCTATGTACCGTATCCCTTAGGATGTTGGCAATCATGGCTCTCCACAATTTCCTGTCCTTTGTATCTCTTAGTAAATTTTGTCTTTTCACTGTCTCTCCTAATCCCTGTTTGCCATCCATTTACACACCCTCATTAGGTACATTATTAGTTGTATTAGTATTCTTTATAAGCCAGCCATAATTTGCTGGTTATTTAGCACTAGGAAGAATAATGATTTACTGTACATCGAATGCTAATATTAGCATTAGTGGAGCCATTGATACACTAACACTGAATGTGAATATAGAAAGATGAGATACACTCACATAACAAACAAAACATTAAATAAAGCAAAGCAAACTTACATACACATATAAAAAAAGATTTACACATGTCCCAAAACAAATGATTGTTCATGCTGTCCAAAGGACAAGAATGTTTAACAGAACAACAAACAAAGAAATAACATATCAGCCTTATGGACTTTGGCCATCCGTAGCTAGGTGAATAAAAGTTACTTTGTTTTTTCTCCACATTAGGCCATGCACATGTTGTCCATTTTCTACACATGTGGATGTCCAGGTGTTTAGGAAGATATTCACTGTTCCCCAAATGGAAACAAAATAAAAAAAGAGAAGCACAGTTCTATCTAAAGGGACTGAACTCCCATGTGTTCAACTCAAGGAAAAACAACTGTTGTCTCCCTAAAAGTACCACCTCCCTAGACAGGTTCATTAACCTGTACAAGAGATACCACTAAAATGTACTGAAAGCAAAACTACATAACGTGTATTGTAAATTATAAAATCAAAGAAAAATGTTCTTGCAATGTGAATGAAAGAGGAAGATTTCCTTTAGGAGGGAGAAATAATCCTTCAGTAATGGTACTGCGGAAACTAAAACATGCAAAAAAATTAGGTCAATAAATGTTTGGGCCATCTAACACGACAACCAGATCTGGTCACAGTCTCTTTTACTACGTCAGGCACTACTGGTGTCACTGAAGTGTCCATGCCAAGCCAGGTATCATCCAAAAAAGCTTCAATCTGTCCATAGCAATGTTCTGTGTTGCATTGTTGATGCTCACCATAAAATATTTTGAGTGTCCCTTGAGGCCTTTGAAAAGGCCGCGGGAAAACATGTGTGCATGTCTGCAGGAGTTTAGGCACATATATTGGCCTCTGAACCTGTGCATAAGAATTATATGCTAAAAGCCAATCAATAAACGAGGGCATGTCCAAAACCTTTTGTGGAGATTGTAGGAAAAACTGCCCCGGGAGTCTGAGTGTGATGCCATCCATCATCTCAATGGCTGAACAGTTTAGGTTGTCTTTAAATGCAGTGTGGCATCCCAGAAGAACCAAAGATAGATGCTCCAGTCAATTTGTCTGATCCGTCATGGCTCTTAAGGCTGACTTGAGTGTGCAATGAAATCATCCCACTAAGCCACTTGCCTCAGGATGATAAGCAGTGGTTTTGATTCTCTTACTCCCTAAGATCCTCATCCTCATCAGCTGGATGAAGAGTTCCAACTCAAATCGCTGCCCTCTGTCTGTAGTAATTACAGCACAGACTCCAAAAACAAGACACCCATCTTGCTGCCAGATGTAGTTGTGCAGATTTTGTCCAATATTCAAAGGAACTGATATTACATAACAGTTCAGTAATCTTTTCTTTGTTTCCAATGATATTTTACTTTTTCTTAATACTTTTCTTACTTTTTTCGAATATATCTGCATTATCTGTAATAGTGATGCTTACAGAAGACTTGAATTTGATGAGTGCTTCTTAGTGAAATTTGATGAGATAAAAACAATTAGTAAAAGAGATCACGTCCAAATCTCAAATGAATAATCTATAATCTTACCCAGGACTGCTCATTTGTGGGAGAGGGGCGTCTTACTCTTTGCAGAGGTACAGTTGCCGTATTCTGAAGCCCCAATCAATAGGGCATGTAAAAGAATATGAAAAAGGAAAGATTATAAAGCAGTGAGAAGAATAACAGAAGATGAATCAAAAAGACAGTTGATATACGTGATTAACATTACATTTGAATTTTTAAAGATCAAAGCAAGAACCTAGAAAAGAGTACTGCAGGTGAAAAATGCACTTTCGTGAGTCTATGTAAATTATTATTAGGAAAATGTGGACTGAGTAATGCCAGCCTTGACATGGCTTCGTTATTCATTTTTGGCCTAATCTGATACAAAGAGAATTTTTAGAGTGGATTTTTATCACTTTCAATTTTTTTGTAGTGGATACTCATATTAGTTTATGTTCATTTATTTATTAAACAGTATATTTATTTTTATCTACCGGCTTGAATGTCCAAGTAATCTTTACCTGACTGACTGCTCTTTGGCCAAGTTGGTTATGGCTTAACAGTAGATTCCTCTGCAGGACTCAGGTTCAAGTCCTACCAGAGAGTGCAAATCTTCCTTTATTATAATTTCTTGAACTGTCATGCCGGTAGACACAAATAAATAAATATAATGTTTAACAGATAAATGGAGCACCTACTCAAATACAAGTATCCATGAAAAATAGTGTTTTTTCAGTGATAAAAATCTCTGACACTTATAAAGGTAAATCCTGACTGGAGAAAACTGAAACTTACTGGAGTGATAGAATGAGCTGTGTTCATCTGATAATAAATTGAACATTTAAGTTGTACTTGAGGTCTGGGTGAACTTGAGACTCAGTTGAAACATGGAGCTGTTCATCATGACTGGAGAAAGATCAGAAAGCTTTGTTTTTGAGGTAGAAACTATTTCCTCCTATTTAGCTGTTGGGGCTTAATCAGAGGAGAGTTTAGCTGCAAGCCTCTGATCACTTTGACTTTTAAAAGTGTCTCCATAAACTTCACCCTAACCCTATACTGCATAGATGCTTACTAATTATTTGAGAATATTTCAATGTAGATACCTAGTAAAAAAGAGAAACTTGAGATATGTCAGAACATTAGAAGACTGTCTATTCACAATGACATTTATAGACCTACCTGAGAAAAAAAGGACTTGACAATTGCATAAATTCTTCCGGAAAGACCATAGCTGGAAATTTTATGTCACAAACTCTTATCCTACATCTTTTTGAAAGCTTCTAATGTACACTACAGTTCAATAGTTTGAAGTGACCCCTGGTAAGTTTTTTAAATTGGCCTGAAAGTGGTTGTTTTTACTTTAACTAAGTGAAAAATACTATACATGGTTAAAAATGTGAGATATGATTGTTTATTAGAAATTTTATAATGAAAAAAAGAAAAAAAATTTATGATTAAATTTTGCTTTTCAAATATCCTCCTTTAGCTTTGATTACTGCAGCACAAATTTTTGGCATTTGTTGCAAAAGTTTCTCAAAGTATAAGTTTGATAATTGATTTCATTCTTTTTTCAAGGACTAGCTGCTGTTTTTCATTTTTATTTTCACTCTTCTGTCAAGTTAATCTAATGCTAATTCTGGGATGGCTTCAAACTTTTGAACTGTAGGGTATATCTAAGGCAATCACTCTGTCAAATCTATCATCATGTGCTTCATTGATTCTGAGGTTGAGGACTTTTAAAATATCAGGAATAGACCTAAAACCCATAGAGTTTGTCACTCAGGAGGTTGTTTCTGGTGACGTGGCCAGCTACCTCGTTGATAGCTCAAAGATTTGGTAATAACACTGAGGATACTTATAGGGTGTGATACTGTGATGGACATGAATCTCGCTAGTATTCTTGGAAACAATGCAAACAGTTGACAAATCCTATAATCTTTGGAAACATTTCTTTTCCAGACAGCAGGAGTGGAGATACAGGGCTAAGATTGTAAGTACAACAAGAGTGATTTTACCTAGACCAGTAACCTTCAAAGAGTCAAAGTTTTTGATGAGTCTTGAGATTTCAAAACTGAGATAAGTCTTAAAGCTTGTGTTCCATGTGAGGAGGAAATCCTGGTAGAGGGGATGGGGGCTCTGGATCAATTCATGTGGAGCTTGAGGCAAAATTCCTTACAAAAAACTTGGAAAGACAAAAAATGCAAGCACATCATTAGAACTCCAACTGCCAGCCTAGAAATCAAAGCAGCATTAGTTATGCCTAATTGGGTTGTCTAAGAACAATAGACAAGGTTGCTCACATGTAAAGACTAAAGGATCCATTGGGAGAAGAGGGTGTTGCAAAACTGTTAAGAAATGAGAAACCATGCACCCAGATCCAAGGGTTAATATTGGTCACAAGACACAACTATACACTGGCTAATGCTAACTGGGTATTCCTAAGCTGCAAAGTTCTTTCTTTTTTATTTTAATCATTTCACCCCAAGCAAGGTAATAAAGCCACTAAGACACAAGGGATTTGTTACATTATTGTTTAATGCATATTCCTTTATCTTACAGAATGTGATTCTTGCTCTTTGATATGTCCCTTTTCTCTCTAACCTCTTCCTCATTCTTTCTCGTCCGATACCGAATAAATGTTGGTCTTAAACTTGAATCTCTCCTGTTTTCCATGACTTAATGTAGCATGTTGAAGTGAATAAGTTATTCATGCTTTACAACCCTGCAACTGATGACTGATTCTAACAAAAAGGCAGAGTCCCATGTAAGCTGTTCCAGTGGCATCTAGCATCTGTAGTGATAATACAACGGGAAAAATAAGTGACCATGTGTATGAAAATAGCAGAAGGATTCCTGTCAAACATATCGCCACAGGGCAAGCTGAAAACTAAGACTAATGCTTCAGAAAGTTGGAAGCTCTGCAAACAGGTGTGGAATAATTACAGCATTGTGACTAAACTGCACAAAACAAGGAATACCAAACAGCACTATTTCTTCACACTATTGGTCATTGATAGTTTACAACTGGTTTCAATTTGCTTCAATGAAAAACAAAGATGACTTGAACATGGTAAAAGTCAAGTGTGAACATTTTATTTGACAGGTCAATATCATTAGAAACAAGGTGAGAACATTGATTCATATCTAACTATACATCATAACCTAGTGAAGTCTTGTAATTTTTGTGAATGCTTACATGATACTTTGGTACATGACTGCATAGTATTGGGTGTAAGAGACAACCAGGCACGCACAAGAATGCTACAGATTTCAATACTAAACCTCAAACAACGTAGTGACATATGCCAATTCTGTGAAGCTGCAGCTACACAGTTGAAAGCTATGAGAGACCTGGACATGACAGATGAAATAAACAGACTGCAAAAACAAAGTTAACAATAAAATACAGGGTTGAATAAACTGTAATTTCTGTGGCAAGACTCACGAAGCATGTCCCACCTGGGGCCAAAAATGTAAATTTGACAACAGTAGAAAAAGATTTTGTACAGAAATGTCTGAGGAAGCATTCTATGGGGGAAAAAGCAGAGGTTCGAACTAAGCATGAAATTGTGTTTTTTCAAATCCTTCCAGTGACACAGAATGTTAATGTGTTATGTGTAAACTCTTACTAAAAATGAACAAGGTCGACGGCAAGTCTGTGGAGGACCCCTGGAATTTTTGCACGCCCCTGGAGTGATTACCTTCGTGAGGGATACCGGAGGCTACCTCAGTTTGGACCCACCTTTTTGATGCCAAGGAGGCCTATGCAAATTTAAGAATTTTTGAACTGGAGAATCCCAATCTTAAAATGTTAAGACATTTTTGCTTTGGGAGGGTTCCTGTATTGCTCCATCCCTCTCTATATAGAGCTATCAAACTAACATACCCCACAGACGTCGGCAGTATTGTCTTGGATGGTCGTATGATGGCCGAGTTGGGCACAGGGAGTCTAGGACAATCCGTCGGGGTCCTGACATCTGCAGATTTCTGCCCAGTATGTGAGTAGGTTTTTTGCTCTTATTCTTTTTATTTTTTGCAAATTTAGAAGATGTCTATCAAGATAGCTACTCTGAATGTGAAGGGCCTGAGGGATCGGGATAAGGCGGCCCGCCTGCTCCGGAATTTCTTATCCTTTGGTGTGGATGTTGCCGCGATCGAAGATACCCACTTTGTTTGCAGTTCTGATGCGTGTGTGCTGTCTAGCGACTTTTTTGTCTATTCAGTCTATTCAGTCTATGGGGACCGGGTTGCCAGAGGAGTTTCTTTGCTGGTGAAGCAGACTCTAGATGCAAAGGTGGACCTTGTGCATACCGATGCTGAGAGCCGGTTGATCATGGCCAATATTGCTGTGAAAAGTGGTTCGTTTCGGGTCGTTGCGGTTTATGCGCCCAACAACTGGGAGGAGTGGGTTTCGTTTTTACGGTGGACCCAAGTTAGATCGAAGGCAGGGTGCTAGCTGGAGAAGGGGCGATCGTAGCTTGGTTGATCTGATTGACGATTTTGGTCTCGTCGATAGATACCGTGTCGATTACCCCAGGGGGAAAAATGTGGACGTGACGAATATTTGGCGTCCTGACAAGGTAGTTAGCTACATTGACAGGATGATAGTCAGAGCAGCTGACATAGATCTGTTAGATTGTCCCACGTTCCACTGGGTAGGCTATATGGACCACAAACTCGTTTGTGCCCATGTGGCATTAGACCATCGGCCTAGATGGCTGGTTACTGGAAGTTCAATCGGTCTTTACTGGACAGGCGGGACTTCCAGGATCAGCGAACTAGCTTAGTGCAGCGGAAGCTAGTGGGGATTGAGAATAGGTGGTGGGACCGTCTTAAATGTAGAATTAGGTCTTTCACCACGGATTTCAGCAAACGGCTCGCCCTAGATAGAGCTGAAAAGGTGAAGACGCTTAGAACTAGTCTTTCCCGGGCGGTGGCTGGGGGGATCCCCTAGAGATAGCCTTAGCTAGGGAGGCCGTGGAGTGTTTGAATAGCAAGCGCTACATGGGCCAGGTAATTAGGCATAGGTTAAGAAAGATGTCTTCCGAAGCTGTAAAGATGGGCGCAGATCTGCGCAAGGAAGAGGTTCGTCGAGGTGGCGATCGTTACATTCCTGAAGTCAAAACCCCAGGAGGACGTACTCTTTGAGGCGTTTTGGCGGCATTTCGAGAGCCGGTTTACCAAGGAGCCTGGTTTTCATAAGGACGGCTTTCGCAGCTATTTGGCTGACTTTTCTTGGCGTTTGCAGACTGAAGCAGCTAGCTGCGAGGGAGAGATCACGGAGGGCGAGGTCTACGCGGCATTGAAGAAGGTCGGCAGAGGCAAGTCGCCTGGTCTGGATGGTTTGTCGTATGAATTGTACTTGAGGCTGTCACACATCTTTGTCTCGATTTTGACTGTGGTGTTCAACAACTGGTTCGGGCAGGAGTCCCACCCCAACTGGTTTTCCAGGGTTGTGATCACGCTGTGGAAAAAGGGCAAGGATGTTGGGGGAAAACTAGATGACTACAGGCCCATAACTCTGCTAAACACAGAGTTAAAGATTTTGGCCAAGATCCTGCAGGAGCATTTGCAGTCAGTTGCCGAGTCTCTGTTGGGTCCAGAGCAGACTTGAGGGGCCGAACAATTCAGAGCAACCTGCATCTGATCCACATGATCATAGAGGGTGTAAAAGACGATGAGGCCGCATTGATCAATTTGTATCAGTCCAAGGCATTTGATAGGGTTGACCACCGCTACCTTACTACTGTCCTGCAGGCTGCCGGGTTCGCACCCAACTTCTGCCGCTGGTTTAGCCTCCTGTATCGCTCCCCCACTGCTGTGGTACAAGTGAACGGGAAGCTGTCAAGCGCTTTTGCTCTGTCTAGGTCAGTTCGTCAGGGTTGTCCACTGTTGCTCTACTTTATGCTTTGATGTTGGAGCCTCTCCTTCGCTGGCTGAGGGACAAGGCGTGCAGTCCAGCCCTACGCGGAATCGCCATTCCTGGAGGGGGTCAAGCCAGGGTTTCTGCGTACGCCGATGACATATCTGCTTTCATGTCGTCCTGCAGCGACATCGAAGCAATACAGAAGGCGCTTGACTGGTACGAGAAAGTGACAGGGGCCAAGATTAACCATGACAAGTCGTCTGGCTTGTGGTTAGGTGCCTGGAAGAGGGCCGATCTTCCGGGGCCCTTCAGTTGGAAAGACGGTCCTGTCCGCATTCTTAGAGTGTGGTTTGGACCCAACCTCCAGCTGGAGAAAAATTGGTCTGAAGTACAAGCAAAGGTTGACGCCGCCGGCCAGACTTTGCGTCGACGGAGGTTGTCCGTGAAGGGTAGAACAAAGGTGTGTTTTACATACATTTTCCCTCTTGTTCTTTATCGATTGTCCGTACTTCCTCTCTGTGTTGACCATCGGAAGGCGCTCAAGTGCTCGCTATCCTCCATTTTATGGAGGGGACGCGGGAATTGGGTCGACAGACGGGAGTCTGTGTACAACGTCTGTGTCATGAGGGGGGGCTGAGAATGCCACACTTAGAGAGCCTCAAACGTGCCTCGAGGTTGGCTTTTCTATGCCGCACGTTGGCAGGAGGAGATTCGATTATGGCGGGGATTGTTAGGGACACGTTCCCTTCCTTTACTATCAGTCCCCCTATTTCGAGAGTTGAGCGCAATCGTAAACCCCAGGATCAATCGGATTTCCTTCGCAAGTGTCGGTCAGCCTTGTTGACTGTTCCTCGGTCCAGTGACCTTTCACAACCTAGGAAGGTCATCTATCGTCTTTTAGCGGAGAGGGCCACGAAGGATTCCCTACGTGATACGTTCTGCTTGTCTGAGGATGAGTTTCGCTCTTACTGGTCTTGGGTGCCAGTAGCGGATTACCTCAGTAACCCTGAGTTTTCGCTTACCTTGACTCGGATTTGGCTGCCTCTCAATGACAAGGTTTTCATATGGGGCTTGGCGGATTTGCCAAACTGTTAATCATCATGCGTATGTTAAGGTTGCTTTTATGTGTAAATGTCTCCAGACAAACCTCACACTGGAATGGCTTTTCTCCTTTGTGAATCATCATGTGTCTGTGAAGGTCACTTTTATATGTAAATGTCTTCAGACAAACCTCACACTGGAATGGTTTCTCTCCCTTGTGAATCATCATGTGTCTGTGAAGGTCACTTTTATATGTAAATGTCTCCAGACAAACCTCACACTGGAATGGCTTTTCTCCTTTGTGAATCATCATGTGTCTGTGAAGGTCACTTTTATATGCGTGTTAAGGTGGCCTGTATATGTAAATGTCGTCGGACAAACCTGACACTGGAATGTCTTCTATGGCTTGTGAATCATCATGTGTGTGTTAAGGTTTCCTTTACGTGGAAATGTCTTCAGACAAACCTCACACTGGAATGGCTTTTCTCCCTTATGAATCCTCATGTGTCTGTTAAGGTCACTTTTATATATAAATGTCTTCAGACAAACCTCACACTGGAATGGCATCTCTCTCTTGTGAATCATCATGTGTCTGTGAAGGTCACTTTTATATGTAAATGTCTCCAGACAAACCTCACACTGGAATGGCTTTTCTCCTTTGTGAATCATCATGTGTCTGTGAAGGTCACTTTTATATGCGTGTTAAGGTGGCCTGTATATGTAAATGTCGTCGGACAAACCTGACACTGCAATGTCTTCTATGGCTTGTGAATCATCATGTGTGTGTTAAGGTTTCCTTTACGTGGAAATGTCTTCAGACAAACCTCACACTGGAATGGCTTTTCTCCCTTATGAATCCTCATGTGTCTGTTAAGGTCACTTTTATATATAAATGTCTTCAGACAAACCTCACACTGGAATGGCATCTCTCTCTTGTGAATCATCATGTGTGTGTTAATGTGTCCTTTATATGTAAATATCATGTGACAAACCTCAGACAGGAATGTCTTCTATCCCTTGTGAATCATCATGTGTATGTTATGACTGTATTTATGTGTAAATGTCTGCAAACCGCACACTGGAATGGCTTCTCTCCGTTATGAATTATCATGTGTATATTATGGTTTCCTTTACGTGTAAATATCTTCAGATAAGCCTCACACTGGAATGGCTTCTCTCCCTTGTGAATTTTCATGTGTGTGTTAAAGTTGCCTTTATGTGTAAATGTCGTCGGACAAACCTCACACTAGAATGTTTTCTATCCCTTGTGAATCATCATGTGTGTCTTATGGTTTCCTTTACGTGGAAAGGTCTTCAGACAAACGTCAAACTGGAATAGCTTTTCTCCCTTGTGAATCATCATGTGTGTGTTAAGGTGGCCTGTTTGTGTAAATGTCTTCAGAAAAACCTCACACTGGAATGGCTTCTCTCCCTTGTGAATCATCATCTGTCCGTTAAGGTCACTTTTATATGTAAATGTCTTCAGACAAACCTCACACAGGAATGGATTCTCTCCCTTGTGAATCATCACATGCGTGTTAAGGTGGCCTTTATATGTAAATGTCGTCGGACAAACCTCACACTGAAATGACTTCTAAGCCTTGTGAATCATCATGTGTGTGTTAAGGTTTCCCTTACGTGTAAATGTCTTCGGACAAACCTCACACTGGAATGGCTTTTCTCCTTTGTGAATCATCATGTGTGTGTTAAGGTGGCCTGTTTGTGTAAAATTCTTCAGACAAACCTCTCACTGGAATGGCTTCTCTCCCTTGTGAATCATCAAGTGTGTTTTAACGTGTCCTTTATATGTAAATGTCGTCAGAGAAAACTCACACTGGAATGGCTTCTCTCCCTTGTGAATCATCCTGTGCGTGTTAAGGTTGCTTTTATGTGTAAATGTCTTCAGACAAACCTCACACTGGAATGCCCATCTCCCTTGTGAATCATCATTTCTGTGTTAAGGTGGCCTTTATGTGTAAATGTCTTCAGACAAACCTCACACTGGAATGGCTTCTCTCCCTTGTGAATCATCATGTGTTTGTTAAGGTTGACTTTATGTGTAAATGTCTTCAGACAAACCTCACGCTGGAATGGCGTTTCTCCCTTGTGAATCATCATGTGTGTGTTAAGGTGACCTGTTTGTGTAAATTTCTTCAAAACTCACACTGGAATGGCTTTTCTCACTTGTGAATCATCATGTGTGTGTTAAGGTTGCTTTTTTATATAAATGTCTTCAGGCAAACCACACACTGGAATGGCTTCTCTCCCTTGTGAATCGACAAGTGTGTTTTAACGTGTCCTTTATATGTAAATGTCGTCGGACAGACCTCACACTGGAATGGCTTCTCTCCCTTGTGAATCATCATGTGTGTTAAGGTGACCTTTAAGTGTAAATGTCTTCAGACAAACCTCACACTGGAATGACTTCTCTCCCTTGTGAATCATCATGTGTCTGTTAAGGCTACTTTTGTGTAAATGTCTTCAGACAAACCTCACACTGGAATGGCTTCTCTCCATTGTGAATCATCATGTGTGTGTTAAGGTTGCTTTTACGTGTAAATGTCTTCAGATAAACCTCACACTGGAATGGCTTCTCTCCCTTGTGAATCATCATGTGTGTTAAGGTGACCTTTAAGTGTAAATATCTTCAGACAAACCTCACACTGGAATGGCTTCTCTCCCTTGTGAATCATCATGTGTCTGTTAGGTCACTTTTACATGTAAAGTTCTTCAGACAAACCTTACACTGGAATGGCTTCTCTTCCTTGTGAATCATCATCTGTCCGTTAAGGTCACTTTTATATGTAAATGTCTTCAGACAAAGCTCACACAGGAATGGATTCTCTGCCTTGTGAATCATCACATGCGTGTTAAGGTGGCCTTTATATGTAAATGTCGTCGGACAAACCTCACACTGAATCATCATGTGTGTTATGGTTTCCTTTACGTGTAAATGTCTTCAGACATATCTTACACTGGAATGGCTTTTCTCCCTTGTGAATCATCATGTGTGTGTTAAGGCTGCTTTTATGTGTAAATGTCTTCAGACAAACCTCATACTGGAATGGCTTCTCTCCCTTGTGAATCATCATGTGTCTGGTAAGGTCACTTTTATATGTAAATGTCGTCAGACAAACCTCAAATTGGAATGGCTTCTCCCCATTCTGAATCATCAAGTGCGTGTTAAGGTGGCCTTTACATGTAAATGTCATCGAACAAACCTCACACTGGAATGTCTTCTATCCATTGTGAAACATCATGTGTATGTTATAGCTGTATTTATTTGTAAATGTCTTCAAACCTCACACTGGAATGGCTTCTCTCCCTTATCAATCATCATGTGTGTGTTATGGTTTCCTTTACGTGTAAATGTCTTCAGACAATCCTCACACTGGAATGGCTTCTCTCCCTTGTGGATCATCGTGTGTGTGTTAAGGTGACCTTTAAGTGTAAATGTCTTCAGACAAACCTCACACTGGAATGGCTTCTCACCCTTGTGAATCATCATGTGTGTGTTAAGGTGACGTTTAAGTGTAAATGTCTTCAGACAAACCTCACACTGGAATGACTTCTCTCCCTTGTGAATCATCATGTGTGTGTTATGGTTTCCTTTACGTGTAAATGTCTTCAGACAAACCTCACACTGGAATGGCTTCTCTCCATTGTGAATCATCATGTGTGTGTTAAGGTGA
This sequence comes from Acanthosepion esculentum, assembly GCA_964036315.1. Lineage (NCBI taxonomy): Eukaryota > Metazoa > Mollusca > Cephalopoda > Sepiida > Sepiidae > Acanthosepion > Acanthosepion esculentum. Next base: position 139,391,669 of record OZ038479.1, read on the forward strand.
CCTTTAAGTGTAAATGTATTCAGACAAACCTCACACTGGAATGGCTTCTCCCCATTCTGAATCATCAAGTGCGTGTTAAGGTGGCCTTTATATGTAAATGTCATCGGACAAACCTCACACTGGAATGTCTTCTATCCATTGTAAATCATCATGTGTATGTTATAGCTGTATTTATGTGTAAATGTCTTCAAACCTCACACTGGAATGGCTTCTCTACCTTATCAATCATTATGTGTGTGTTATGGTTTCCTTTACGTGTAAATATCTTCAGACAATCCTCACGCTGGAATGGCTTCTCTCCCTTGTGGATCATCATGTGTTTGTTAAGGTTGCCTTTATGTGTAAATGTCTTCAGACAAACCTCACACTGGAATGGCTTCTCTCCCTTGTGAATCATCATGTGTGTGTTAAGGTGACCTTTAAGTGTAAATGTCTTCAGACAAACCTCACACTGGAAGGGCTTCTCTCCCTTCTGAATCATGATGTGTGTGTTAAGGTGACCTTTAAGTGTAAATGTCTTCAGACAAACCTCACACTGGAATGGCTTCTATCACTTGTGAATCATCATGTGTGTGTTAAGGTGACCTTTAAGTGTAAATGTCTTCAGACAAACCTCACACTGGAATGGCTTCTCTCCCTTGTGAATCATCATGTGTTTGTTAAGGTTGCCTTTATGTGTAAATGTCTTCAGACAAACCTCACACTGGAATGGCTTCTCTCCCTTGTGAATCATCATGTGTGTGTTAAGGTGACCTTTAAGTGTAAATGTCTTCAGACAAATTTCACACTGGAATGGCTTCTATCCCTTGTGAATCATCATGTGTGTTATGGTTTCCTTTACGTGTAAATGTCTTCAGACAAACCTCACACTGGAATGGCTTCTCTCCCTTGTGAATCATCATGTGTGTGTTAAGGTGACCTTTAAGTGTAAATGTCTTCAGACAAACCTCACACTGGAATGGCTTCTATCCCTTGTGAATCATCATGTGTGTGTTAAGGTGACCTTTAAGTGTAAATGTCTTCAGACAAACCTCACACTGGAATGGCTTCTCTCCCTTCTGAATCATCATGTGTGTGTTAAGGTGACCTTTAAGTGTAAATGTCTTCAGACAAACCTCACACTGGAATGGCTTCTCTCCCTTGTGAATCATCATGTGTGTTATGGTTTCCTTTACGTGTAAATGTCTTCAGACAAACCTTACACTGGAATGGCTTCTCTCCCTTGTGAATCATCATGTGTATGTTATAGCTGTATTTATGTGTAAATGTCTTCAAACCTCACACTGGAATGGCTTCTCTACCTTATCAATCATTATGTGTGTGTTATGGTTTCCTTTACGTGTAAATGTCTTCAGACAATCCTCACACTGGAATGGCTTCTCTCCCTTGTGAATCATCATGTGTGTAATGGTTTCCTTTACGTGTAAATGTCTTCAGACAAACCTCACACTGGAATGGCTTCTCTCCCTTGTGCATCATCATGTGTGTGTTAAGGTTGCCTGTTTGTGTAAATGTCTTCAGACAAACCTCACACTGGAATGGCTTCTCTCCCTTGTGAATCATCATGTGTTAAAGTTGCCTTTATGTGTAAATGTCTTCAGACAAACCTCACACTCTAATGGCTTCTCTCCCTTGTGAATCATGTGTGTGTTAACGTTGCCTTTATGTGTAAATGTCTTTAGACAAACCTCACACTGGAATGGCTTCTCCCCATTGTGAATCATCATGTGTGTGTGTTAAGGTGACCTTTAAGTGTAAATGTCTTCAGACAAACCTCACACTGGAATGGCTTCTCTCCCTTGTGAATCATCATGTGTGTGTTATGGTTTCCTTTACGTGTAAATGTCTTCAGACAAACCTCACACTGGAATGGCTTCTCTCCCTTGTGCATCATCATGTGTGTGTTAAGGTTGCCTGTTTGTGTAAATGTCTTCAGACAAACCTCACACTGGAATGGCCTCTCTCCCTTGTGCATCATCGTGTGTGTTAAGGTTGCCTGTTTGTGTAAATGTCTTCAGACAAACCTCACACTGGAATGGCTTCTCTCCCTTGTGAATCATCATGTGTGTGTTAAGGTGGCCTGTTTGTGTAAATGTCTTCAGACAAACCACACACTCTAATGGCTTCTCTCCCTTGTGAATCATGTGTGTGTTAACGTTGCCTTTATGTGTAAATGTCTTTAGACAAACCTCACACTGGAATGGCTTCTCCCTATTGTGAATCATCAAGTGCGTGTTAAGGTGGCCTTTATATGTAAATGTCTTCAGACAAACCTCACACTGGAATGTCTTCTCTCCCTTGTGAATCCTCATGTGTGTGTTAAGGTGACCTTTAAGTGTAAATGTCTTCAGACAAACCTCACACTGGAATGGCTTCTATCCCTTGTGAATCATCATGTGTGTGTTAAGGTGACCTTTAAGTGTAAATGTCTTCAGACAAACCTCACACTGAAATGGTTTCTATCCCTTGTGAATCATCATGTGTGTGTTAAGGTGACTTTTAAGTGTAAATGTCTTCAGACAAACCTCACACTGGAATGGCTTCTCTCCCTTGTGAATCATCATGTGTGTGTTAAGGTGGCCTGTTTGTGTAAATGTCTTCAGACAAACCTCACACTGGAATGGCGTCTCTCCCTTGTGAATCATCATGTGTGTGTTAAGGTGGCCTGTTTGTGTAAATGTCTTCAGACAAACCTCACACTGGAATGGCTTCTCTCCCTTGTGAATCATCATGGGTTTGTTAAGGCTGCTTTTATGTGTAAATGTCTTCAGACAAACCACACACTGGAATGGCTTCTCTCCCTTGTGAATCATCATGTGTGTGTTAAGGCTGCTTTTATGTGTAAATGTCATCAGAAAAACCTCACACTGGAATACCTTCACTCCCTTGTGAATCATCATGTGTCTGATAAGGTTGCTTTTATGTGTAAATGTCTTTAGACAAACCTCACACTAGAATGGCTTCTCCTCATTCTGAATGATCAAGTGCGTGTTAAGGTGGCCTTTATATGTAAATGTCATCGGACAAACCTCACACTGGAATGTCTTCTATCCATTGTGAATCATCATGTGTATGTTATAGCTGTATTTATGTGTAAATGTCTTCAAACCTCACACTGGAATGGCTTCTCTCCCTTATCAATCATCATGTGTTTGTTAAGGTTGCCTTTATGTGTAAATGTCTTCAGACAAACCTCACACTGGAATGGCTTCTATCCCTTGTGAATCATCATGTGTGTCTTAAGGTGACCTTTAAGTGTAAATGTCTTCAGACAAACCTCACACTGGAATGGCTTCTCACCCTTGTGAATCATTATGTGTCTGTTAAGGTTGCTTTTATGTGTAAATGTCTTTAGACAAACCTCACACTGGAATGGCTTCTCCCCATTCTGAATCATCAAGTGCGTGTTAAGGTGGCCTTTATATGTAAATGTCATCGGACAAACCTCACACTGGAATGTCTTCTATCCATTGTGAATCATCATGTGTATGTTATAGCTGTATTTACGTGTAAATGTCTTCAGACAAACCTCACACTGGAATGGCTTCTCACCCTTGTGAATCATTATGTGTCTGTTAAGGCTGCTTTTATGTGTAAATGTCTTCAGACAAACCTCACACTGGAATGTCTTCTATCCATTGTGAATCATCATGTGTATGTTACAGCTGTATTTACGTGTAAATGTCTTCAGACAAACCTCACACTGGAATGGCTTCTCACCCTTGTGAATCATTATGTGTCTGTTAAGGCTGCTTTTATGTGTAAATGTCTTCAGACAAACCTCACACTGGAATGTCTTCTATCCATTGTGAATCATCATGTTGTATGTTACAGCTGTATTTACGTGTAAATGTCTTCAGACAAACCTCACACTGGAATGGCTTCTCACCCTTGTGAATCATTATGTGTCTGTTAAGGCTGCTTTTATGTGTAAATGTCTTCAGACAAACCTCACACTGGAATGTCTTCTCTACCTTGTGAATCATCATGTGTGTGTTAAGGTTGCCTGTTTGTGTAAATGTCTTCAGACAAACCTCACACTGGAATGGCTTCTCTCCCTTGTGAATCATCATGTGTGTGTTAAGGTGGCCTGTTTGTGTAAATGTCTTCAGACAAACCTCACACTGGAATGGCTTCTCTTCCTTGTGAATCATCATGTGTGTGTTTAGGTGATCTTTACGTGTAAATGTCTTCAGACAAACCTCACACTGGAATGGCTTCTCTCCCTTGTGAATAATCATGTGTGTGTTAAGGTTGCCTGTTTGTGTAAATGTCTTCAGACAAACCTCACACTGGAATGGCTTCTCTCCGTTGTGAATCATCATGTGTGTGTTAAGGTGACCTGTTTGTGTAAATGTCTTCAGACAAACCTCACACTGGAATGGCTTCTCTCCCTTGTGAATCATCATGTGTGTGTTAAGGCTGCTTTTATGTGTAAATGTCATCAGAAAGCCCTCACACTGGAATACCTTCACTCCCTTGTGAATCATCATGTGTCTCATAAGGTTGCTTTCATGTGTAAATGTCTTTAGACAAACCTCACACTAGAATGGTTTCTCCTCATTCTGAATCATCAAGTGCGTGTTAAGGTGGCCTTTATATGTAAATGTCATCAGACAAACCTCACACTGGAATGTCTTCTATCCATTGTGAATCATCATGTGTATGTTATAGCTGTATTTATGTGTAAATGTCTTCAAACCTCACACTGGAATGGCTTCTCTCCCTTGTGGATCATCATGTGTTTGTTAAGGTTGCCTTTATGTGTAAATGTCTTCAGACAAACCTCACACTTGAATGGCTTCTATCCCTTGTGAATCATCATGTGTGTCTTAAGGTGACCTTTAAGTGTAAATGTCTTCAGACAAACCTCACACTGGAATGGCTTCTCTCCCTTGTGAATCATCATGTGTGTGTTATGGTTTCCTTTACGTGTAAATGTCTTCAGACAAACCTCACACTGGAATGTCTTCTATCCATTGTGAATCATCATGTGTATGTTATAGCTGTATTTACGTGTAAATGTCTTCAGACAAACCTCACACTGGAATGGCTTCTCACCCTTGTGAATCATTATGTGTCTGTTAAGGCTGCTTTTATGTGTAAATGTCTTCAGACAAACCTCACACTGGAATGTCTTCTATCCATTGTGAATCATCATGTGTATGTTACAGCTGTATTTACGTGTAAATGTCTTCAGACAAACCTCACACTGGAATGGCTTCTCACCCTTGTGAATCATTATGTGTCTGTTAAGGCTGCTTTTATGTGTAAATGTCTTCAGACAAACCTCACACTGGAATGTCTTCTATCCATTGTGAATCATCATGTTGTATGTTACAGCTGTATTTACGTGTAAATGTCTTCAGACAAACCTCACACTGGAATGGCTTCTCACCCTTGTGAATCATTATGTGTCTGTTAAGGCTGCTTTTATGTGTAAATGTCTTCAGACAAACCTCACACTGGAATGTCTTCTCTACCTTGTGAATCATCATGTGTGTGTTAAGGTTGCCTGTTTGTGTAAATGTCTTCAGACAAACCTCACACTGGAATGGCTTCTCTCCCTTGTGAATCATCATGTGTGTGTTAAGGTGGCCTGTTTGTGTAAATGTCTTCAGACAAACCTCACACTGGAATGGCTTCTCTTCCTTGTGAATCATCATGTGTGTGTTTAGGTGATCTTTACGTGTAAATGTCTTCAGACAAACCTCACACTGGAATGGCTTCTCTCCCTTGTGAATAATCATGTGTGTGTTAAGGTTGCCTGTTTGTGTAAATGTCTTCAGACAAACCTCACACTGGAATGGCTTCTCTCCGTTGTGAATCATCATGTGTGTGTTAAGGTGACCTGTTTGTGTAAATGTCTTCAGACAAACCTCACACTGGAATGGCTTCTCTCCCTTGTGAATCATCATGTGTGTGTTAAGGCTGCTTTTATGTGTAAATGTCATCAGAAAGCCCTCACACTGGAATACCTTCACTCCCTTGTGAATCATCATGTGTCTCATAAGGTTGCTTTCATGTGTAAATGTCTTTAGACAAACCTCACACTAGAATGGTTTCTCCTCATTCTGAATCATCAAGTGCGTGTTAAGGTGGCCTTTATATGTAAATGTCATCAGACAAACCTCACACTGGAATGTCTTCTATCCATTGTGAATCATCATGTGTATGTTATAGCTGTATTTATGTGTAAATGTCTTCAAACCTCACACTGGAATGGCTTCTCTCCCTTGTGGATCATCATGTGTTTGTTAAGGTTGCCTTTATGTGTAAATGTCTTCAGACAAACCTCACACTTGAATGGCTTCTATCCCTTGTGAATCATCATGTGTGTCTTAAGGTGACCTTTAAGTGTAAATGTCTTCAGACAAACCTCACACTGGAATGGCTTCTCTCCCTTGTGAATCATCATGTGTGTGTTATGGTTTCCTTTACGTGTAAATGTCTTCAGACAAACCTCACACTGGAATGTCTTCTATCCATTGTGAATCATCATGTGTATGTTATAGCTGTATTTACGTGTAAATGTCTTCAGACAAACCTCACACTGGAATGGCTTCTCACCCTTGTGAATCATTATGTGTCTGTTAAGGCTGCTTTTATGTGTAAATGTCTTCAGACAAACCTCACACTGGAATGGCTTCTCTCCCTTGTGAATCATCATGTGTGTGTTAAGGTTGCCTTTATGTGTAAATGTCTTCAGACAAACCTCACACTGGAATGGCTTCTCTCCCTTGTGAATCATCATGTGTGTGTTGAGGTTGCCTTTATATGTAAATGTCTTCAGACAAACCTCACACTAGAATGGCTTCTCTCCCTTGTGAATCATCATGTGTGTGTTAAGGTTGCCTGTTTGTGTAAATGTCTTCAGACAAACCACACACTGGAATGGCTTCTCTCCCTTGTGAATCATCATGTGTGTTAAGGTTGCCTGTTTGTGTAAATGTCTTCAGACAAACCTCACACTGGAATGGCTTCTCTCTCTTGTGAATCATCATGTGTGTGTTAAGGTTGCCTTTATGTGTAAATGTCTTCAGACAAACCTCACACTGGAATGGCTTCTCTCCCTTGTGAATCATCATGTGTGTGTTAAGGCTGCTTTTATGTGTAAATGTCATCAGAAAACCCTCACACTGGAATACCTTCACTCCCTTGTGAATCATCATGTGTCTCATAAGGTTGCTTTTATGTGTAAATGTCTTTAGACAAACCTCACACTGGAATGGCTTCTCCCCATTCTGAATCATCAAGTGCGTGTTAAGGTGGCCTTTATATGTAAATGTCATCGGACAAACCTCACACTGGAATGTCTTCTATCCATTGTGAATCATCATGTGTATGTTATAGCTGTATTTACGTGTAAATGTCTTCAGACAAACCTCACACTGGAATGGCTTCTCTCCCTTGTGAATCATCATGTGTGTGTTAAGGTTGCCTTTATGTGTAAATGTCTTCAGACAAACCTCACACTGGAATGGCTTCTCTCCCTTGTGAATCATCATGTGTGTGTTGAGGTTGCCTTTATATGTAAATGTCTTCAGAAAAACCTCACACTAGAATGGCTTCTCTCCCTTGTGAATCATCATGTGTTTGTTAAGGTTGCCTGTTTGTGTAAATGTCTTCAGACAAACCTCACACTGGAATGGCTTCTCTCCCTTGTGGATCATCATGTGTCTGTTAAGGCTGCTTCTATGTGTAAATGTCTTCAGACAAACCTCACACTGGAATGTCTTCTCTCCCTTGTGAATCATCATGTGTGTGTTAAGGTTGCCTGTTTGTGTAAATGTCTTCAGACAAACCTCACACTGGAATGGCTTCTCTCCCTTGTGAATCATCATGTGTGTGTTTAGGTGATCTTTACGTGTAAATGTCTTCAGACAAACCTCACACTGGAATGGCTTCTCTCCCTTGTGAATCATCATGTGTCTGTTAAGGTCGCTTTTAAGTGTAAATGTCTTCAGACAAACCTCACACTGGAATGGCTTCTCTCCCTTGTGAATCATCATGTGTGTGTTAAGGCTGCTTTTATGTGTAAATGTCATCAGAAAACCCTCACACTGGAATACCTTCACTCCCTTGTGAATCATCATGTGTCTCATAAGGTTGCTTTAATGTGTAAATGTCTTTAGACAAACCTCACACTGGAATGGCTTCTCCCCATTCTGAATCATCAAGTACGTGTTAATGTGGCCTTTATATGTAAATGTCATCGGACAAACCTCACACTGGAATGTCTTCTATCCATTGTGAATCATCATGTGTATGTTACAGCTGTATTTATGTGTAAATGTCTTCAGACAAACCTCACACTGGAATGGCTTCTCACCCTTGTGAATCATTATGTGTCTGTTAAGGCTGCTTTTATGTGTAAATGTCTTCAGACAAACCTCACACTGGAATGTCTTCTATCCATTGTGAATCATCATGTGTATGTTACAGCTGTATTTACGTGTAAATGTCTTCAGACAAACCTCACACTGGAATGGCTTCTCACCCTTGTGAATCATTATGTGTCTGTTAAGGCTGCTTTTATGTGTAAATGTCTTCAGACAAACCTCACACTGGAATGTCTTCTATCCATTGTGAATCATCATGTGTGTGTTATGGTTTCCTTTACGTGTAAATGTCTTCAGACAAACCTCACACTGGAATGTCTTCTATCCATTGTGAATCATCATGTGTATGTTACAGCTGTATTTACGTGTAAATGTCTTCAGACAAACCTCACACTGGAATGTCTTCTCTCCCTTGTGAATCATCATGTGTGTGTTAAGGTGATCTTTACGTGTAAATGTCTTCAGACAAACCTCACACTGGAATGGCTTCTCTCCCTTGTGAATCATCATGTGTCTGTTAAGGTGACCTTTAAGTGTAAATGTCTTCAGACAAACCTCACACTGGAATGGCTTCTCTCCCTTGTGAATCATCATGTGTGTGTTAAGGTGGCCTGTTTGTGTAAATGTCTTCAGACAAACCTCACACTGGAATGGCTTCTCTCCCTTGTGAATCATCATGTGTCTGTTAAGGTCGCTTTTAAGTGTAAATGTCTTCAGACAAACCTCACACTGGAATGGCTTCTCTCCCTTGTGAATCATCATGTGTGTGTTAAGGTGGCCTGTTTGTGTAAATGTCTTCAGACAAACAGCACATTGGAATGGCTTCTCTCTCTTGTGAGTGTGTATTTGAAATTGCTCCGTCTTAACGCAGAGCTCACTCTGTTTTGCATTCTCCCCCTTTATTATGTGTACATTTATTTCATTCAACTTACCTTCTTCCATGATTTTTTGCGTGTTTGTTATTTTTTTAGTGTGCGGACACATTTTAACTGTTCTTTGTATTTCCTTATGACTTGGTCTGTTATCTAGAATTATACAAAATTATTTTTTGTTTATTATCATGGAAATAATAACGTAAGGTATTATAATTATTTAGATTTTCATTGTTTGAAATGTTGTCCTTATCTTTGTTTCCATGTTTATGACACTTCAGCTGTTGTATGCTCCAGCCTTCTTCAGGTGATTGGAATTTCAAACTGAACAGTTTATTTCAGGGCAGATTTGTTTTATTTATCTCATATCTCTAAGCCTGGTATTAAACTTATACCACATTGGTTAAATCCCTGGATCTTAACTAATTCCTTGAGTATGTCTCTGTATGAAACTTTGGGTTTTATAAACATTATATCTCATTTTAATTTTTTTTTACCATAGCTCATATTGTAATTTTGTGGCCATTGCTTTTCTCTGACACTAGTTCTCACATATGCTGATCCCTTAAGTTTTTGTTTTTATTTTCCAATTATGTTCTCTATTTCAACTTCATACCACAGATGGATCTGATCTCCCTTTCACCTCCATGTGGTCAGCTGATGTAAATATTTACAATACCTCATCTCAGTAATATAGACAAATATTCATTTGATTGCTTATTTACATTCTTCACACTGTTCTCCTCATCTTTAATACCATGTTCACAGCATCTTGCCCATTGTATGTTCTGTACTTTTTCATGTGTTTGTAATTTCCAATTGAACCCTTTTTTCATCCATCAGTATATATTTTTCTATTTCCACATGCAAAACCTCTTCCAGATGTCTCAGTTATCTCGACTGTACAAGTTTTTTTTCTTCACCTCTGCAGTAGACAGGCATTGAATTCACAACTCTTTGGGACAATCAATGCTTTTATCATTGAGGACATCAATGTATGAATTTTGGGGTCTTATAAACTTTATATCCCATTAGCCATGTGCTGATTCCTTAAGTTTTCTTATTTTCCAGTGCTGTTCTCCATCTATTATTTCAACCTCATTCCACAGGGGACAATGATCTCTCTTTTCCCTCCTTATGTGGTCAGTTACAACCTGTTTTTTTTTTTTATTTCCCCTCATGTTACTAATTTATGATGTTCTTGTAGTCTTACCTTAAGAGTTTGTTCCTTATATTTCTTATCACAGCTGTACAGATGGAGCACACAAAGTAATGGGGAGAGGTCCTACTCAGAAGAGGTGTCTACAAAATGTCAAACTACTTTTGAAGGTCATCCTGATGTTATATGAACAACAGATATTTTGTATTTTCTCCAATAATCGCTTCACATAGTATAGGCAGACCAGAGCTTTTTTCTGAGTGCTGTTACATTGTATGGTACTGCTTATACTGTCCATTTCTTGTTCATGTCTCTGGGTCACTACTTATGACTTTGACCTGATTTTGTAATGATCTCTTTTTTTACACTGTATTGGAGGTGGGAATTGAAGTTGGGGTATTGTTTGGTGAATGTTGGCTTGCGGTAGACATTGAGTTTATAAGTCCCAAAAATTCAGTGATGTCATCGAGGACACATGGCCCAGTGGATAAAGGTATTTGTTAAAAACCAGTGATTTGACCTAAAGACATGTGACTTCAATACCTGGCTTAACGAGTTGAGATTAACTGAGAAATCTAGAAGAGGCATGTTATGTGGAACTAGAACAATCTACCCCAGTGGATGAAATAAAGGTTCAGGTTGAAATTTCAATTACCTGAAAAAGGCTGGAGCATACAACAGCTGAAACATTGTGAATATGGCAATAAAGACACTCTGTATTATCTATTTTGCTTCTGAATTCTTATGTTAATTTTTTCTTGATGAAAGGTACTTCATATTTCTTTTCTTTTCTCCTGCTTTGGATGCTTTTACATTAAGCAAATTGTGTAGAAATTGGAAAATTGTTTAATATAGAATCATATTATTTTATATTTTTCACAATTAACATCTCTATACTCCCTCAGTAACCTGTTATTTTAAAAACCCATTTTTCTAATTTAAATATCAAATTGAATTTCGATTTGTTTTCTTGACAATGAAAATATTAAAGTTTTTCAAAAATTCTTTTACAATACTATAACAGTAAATGATCTGCCAGGTTGAAACAAAATTCTTTCATTAATTTCAATTTCATATTTACAAGATTATAAAAAGTGAATAAATTATCATATTTATTATTTATCATATTATAAAGAAATATCTATGAAAATAATTTTTTATTCATAAAGATGACAAGACAATTTGAAAAATGCTTTTTCCATATAACACTTGTCTGCACTGCTCCCTCTGCACTCGTTTGTTTCATTGATGTGTCGTTCATTGTCCCAGCACTATCGTAAATGTAGTATTCTTGGTGTCGTTACTTGGAGGTGGTCTCTTTCAAATTCATAGCCATCAGTTGTTGATATGATTCCATAAAGATTTCAGGGGCAAAAACATTAGAACAATTGTAACTTCTTAGTCTTGCTGAAAATCAGTTCCACAGCACAATCCAACAAACTCTGTTGATATCTAATAATGGGTTTAATGAAGAGACTTTAAAGAATTTAAAAGTGTGTAAAGAGTAATGAATCTTTCTATATAGCCTGGCTGATGATTTTTCTGCAAAGAAAATTATTCTAACAGTAATTTGTAATAATTTGAGACAGACCTCGATCTGCTTACCTTGTCTGTTGATCTCATGTCTGCAAATTCACCAATACTAGAAGCAGTTACAGCAAACCAGTGTCTGTGAGATCTTGCTGGTTTTTATCAGGAAATAATGCAGCTTCGGCTTTGATTTATTATATGTTTTTCTATAAGATACTCGCGACCGTTCTTTATCTAATAACAAAAGTTTTTCTTGGAATGTGATCCAGCCAAAACTCTGGTCTTGAATTTTTGGTAACGATATAAACATTTGTAGGATCTGCTAGTACTTTAAATAAACAGAAAAACATAAATCTTGTCATACTGCAAATAGGTTGATTAGGGATTGAATTCTATTGACAGGGAAGGTCACTGAATGAGACCAGACCCTGATAAATTACTGTTCGCTATAAGACAGTGGTCACTACTTGTAGAAAATACAGAGACAGAGTAACCAGCATGGAAGCGATGAGAGACTACCTTGCAGTGACACAAAAGGAAAGACATGTTAATTAAATAGTTTATCTCTCCCTCACCTCACTCCATCTCCGTTTTGCTTCTGTATAACAGGAAGTTACAACCAAAAATAAAATTAGCTTACTACTACAATAATTTCATGGTGTTATTCCCTGGGTGATGATATGGCCAAAGGATTTTTTTTTTAAGTCACTAGCATTTGGCTGAAACAAGCTGCACCTGATGACAAATATCATCTATTCTGAGCTGCAACCCTACAATACAATAAATTCCTTGATACTTTTTCTTTCCTGCTTTTTCAAATCCTCTTTTGTAGTTCCAGTCTTCGAGAACTCAGGTGATTCATTTGATCATTCTATCAGACTATTAACCATCTACCACTTTTTGGCAAAATACTAGAGGATCTAATCAACTCTGAATTGGTTAAGCATCTCATCTTGCAGTCATCTTTCAGACAAGCAATATTGTTTTTGCTTCTCTAGGTCAACTTTTGATGTATTAACAATGATTGCTGAAAGAGTCTATCAAACATCAGATAAGAATGGTGAAGCTGCAGGCTGTTGCTTTGGATATCTCAAAGGCATTTGACAGGATTTGGCATACTGGTCAAATTGCAAAATGAGAGTTATGGCCACTCTTCTAGATTTTTTTGCATTAAGGCAGGTCTTCCTTAGGGATGTATATTGTTCCTAATTTTCATAAATGACCTTCCTAATGTCATCAGTTCTCAACTCGGTATCTATGCTGATGATACAACTATTTACTCATCTTAATAGTAAGTTTGAGAAGATCAAATTGGCAGCTGATCTCAACATTAACCTACAATCTTTTAATTGGGGCAAGGAATGATTTCTACAAACCAAAAATGCTCCCTTTTAATTATCTGTGAAAAGCCTTTTTACCCTTCATCAGCATAGCTGATGCTGACTTCAAGGAGAGAGACGCATTACACATTCTGAATCTATGGTTTTTCAGACATGAAAGAGAAAGTTCATAATGACTCAACTGCTAGGTCTGCTGTTAACAATGATGGTTCACTGTGTTATGCTAGACAATTTTTCTTGCCGGAATCTAACATACATATTTATAAGTCTACCATTTGTCCTTGCTTTAAATATTGCTGCCACATCTAGTCTAGTGATACTGCTATATATTTAGAAATTATTAATAAAATGTAAAGAGTTTGCAATGTTATTGGTCCTGATCTGGCATCTCAGCTTCAGTCACCTTCCCTCTGCCTTAATATAGATTGACAATATCTCATCATTTCCCACTTGAAATAGCAAGAAATGTAACCATAAGTTCTTTACTAAGAATTTCTTCTATTGCCCTTTTCACTTGTGGAACTCACTTCTAGCTTCATGCTACCCTGTCAACTTTGAACTTAAAAGATTTAAATGCAATATCAATCATTATCTTTTGTTTTCTTAATTCTTGTTCTTTTATTGTTCTAATAATTTTCACATGTTCTCTAAAACCCAATAACTCGCTATGTCTTAGTGGCTTTATTGCATTGCTTGGAGTAAAATGATTAAAAAGAAAATAATTTGTTGCCCGAGTTCTTTAATTTTAATTTCCTGCTTCAAATAGTCATTTGGCATTCCCATGCAGTAAACATTGAACCAGCTTTACTCTTGTTATATGCAGACATTTCTTTCATTTACTATATTATTTTATCACAAATAATCACTAAATTAATGGAGAGCATCTCTTCCTTTGAATCAGATAATCTTTTACCTATAGAAAGACATCAAACAATCAAACTCATTATTTTTAGTATGTACCTCCCTATTCATGGGGTGAACAAAGTTTCTCTTAAATATAATTACAGAATGGCTGTAAGTTTTACCAAGTATTTGGAGAATACCAATGTATGTCAACCATCTAAAATTAACTTCCTGTTAATATGAAAAAAATTTCTAAAATTTTTGTTTTAATGTTATGAAGAGGGTTCAATTTAAGATTTTGAAAAGTTAATTGCCCATTTTACAATGAACACAAGATAAGAAAATTAAAACCAAAATATAAGGTATGAAGTGCATTCAAGAAGTTTTGAAACATTATTTGTAGAGGCAATTATAACTTTCCTAAATTGTTGTAGTTTTAGGTTATAATTACTCTATATCTAATAAGTTGACTTGCCAACTTCTGTTATTCTAGATTGAAAGAGATGGTTGTAAAAGCTCTTTGAACACACCCTACTAAACACTGCCTGTCACAGCAGACAAGTTTCTTCAGAATGCAGTCAGGAAGTGAAGATTATTTGGAAGCTTGCTATGCAATAAAGTTTTGTTTTAAACTGGGTAAAAAGAAATGCTCCAGAAATGCTCAAGACTGCTTATGAGCTGAACAACTAATTTTCCACTGACATGAGAGGTTCAAGGAATGGAGAGGATGTGAGAAATGATGAGTAATGCAGGAGTAAGACAATGGGGATGTCGGAACATCGGAGCTGGTTGAGAACATTCGCAATTTTCTGGATGAAGATTGTCATGTGTCTCTAACAACAATAAGCACACAGTTTGGAGCTGGTGTGGCAAAGTTTGTTCTTGGGGAGCTCAGTGACAAACAGAAGGAAAGAAACATTGGTGACAGCAGGGAATTGGTCAATGGTAATCAAAACTGTCCCTCAACCTACCTACAGTTCAGAAATTGCATCCTCTGTGATTTTTCATCATTCCTCAAACTGAAGAAGAATCTCAGGCACAGTTGATTTGAAGATGTTGAGAAGATGAAAGTGGTTGTGACGAGGGGCCCTGAGTAAACATCCCTTCAGATGGCTTTCATGGGGTTTTCACAGAATGGCTGGAGCACTATAACAGGTGCCTTGAAGTCAAAGAATACTACTTTTTTTTTTAGTGTTCTGTTACCGCAGTACAAACCTGTATTGTTTTACTTCCCCTTTGTCTTGTTTTTTTCAGTTATTTTTTTTTTTGTTTAGGTTACTCATTACATTGACAACTTCCTGGAACCGGAACTGTAAAAGCATGAGCCCAAGCACAGATTTTCAGATTTTATATTTTTCTCATCCTCAAAAACCAACAATAGCATCATCAATATGCAAACTTTTCTATCTACATTGGTCTCCTTCACTATCATGTTATTAGTTGAACATTTATTTAAGGTAGCCACCTTTTATACATTTATTTTATGTTTCTATCTTGAATCCTATACCCCACATGTTCAAAGTTTACATACTGTTCCCTTATGTATCTTTCTTCCTTTCTGATAACTTACATTGCAATAATGAAATATATTCCTATAGCAAGC
Organism: Acanthosepion esculentum; assembly: GCA_964036315.1. Taxonomy (NCBI): domain Eukaryota; kingdom Metazoa; phylum Mollusca; class Cephalopoda; order Sepiida; family Sepiidae; genus Acanthosepion; species Acanthosepion esculentum. Next base: position 139,407,358 of record OZ038479.1, read on the forward strand.
TTCATATGTAGCCATGTAAGCAAAGTATTTACATTCCTTCACTCATTTAGACAAATAGACTTGCTTCTATGTTCAAGCCACTGGCTGTTTTTGCCAGTCTTTTTTACCCTTTTGTTTGTTTGTTATTCAAATCTAGTCTTATATGCATATTGATTTCTTTTTCTAGTTTTACCATTTTGGCTTTTAATAAAGTTGCCAATGGACAGAACTGTCTTCACAGCCTCAACTGCTTTAAGGCATTCATCTGGTTCTCTTGAGGCATGCACACATATTCAAGTGTCCTCCTCTGTCCCTTGTGAATGTCACGTGGCAATCTGTACACTAGTATTTATATTTTCTTATACCAATTTTCATATCTTTTAAAGTTTCCAAAGCCATATTGCAAGATTAGAAAATTTTTAGAACTAATTTCATAAATATATTTTGTTGTAAATTTCAAACTGTTCAAGTATACACAGAGTTTTACTTTTTTTGTTTAACATTCAATCCATAATTTCAGATTGAAAGCATGTTTCAATTTCTCTTAAAATATTTGCAAAAGTTTTATTTTGCTTGAATTTAATGAAGTTTTGGATCATTTTCTGATTGCTACAGAGATTATAAACATAAATTGTCCAATGTTTTCTTTTTACATTTTCCCCTTAATTCACCATTATTAAAGAGTTTTAATTTCTCTTAAAATATTTGTAAAGTTTTATTTTGCTGGAATTTAATAAGTGTTTGGATCATTCTTCTGATTTCTGCAGAGAATATAGTCATAAATTGTCCACATTTGTCTGACCAATTTTGCCCTTAATTCACCATTATAAAAGAGTTTTGTTTTGTCTTAAAATAGTTTTAAAAGTTTTATTTTACTTAATTCTTCTATGGTTTAGGTCATTTTTCTGATTTCTACACAGCATATAAGCATTAATTATCCAATGTTTTCTGACAATTTTTATCCTCAATTAGCCATTATTAAGGAGTTTGATTTTCTCTTAAAATACTTTTTAATTAATTGTTCTAGGGACTGGATCATTTTTCTGTAATTCTCAGCCCGCCATTAGCCTGGTTGATGCTAGACTCCAAGAGAATGTCTCACTGCACCTTCTCAGCCTTGCACTTTCAAATGTCTTAAAGTGGAACAACTCCATTCAATCAATATCTGCATCTGCTGCAAGGAAAGTTGGCTCACTGTGATATGCCAGGAGGTTTTCCTTGTCAGAGTCCATCTTACATATCTACAAATCTAGCATCCATCTGTACATTGAGTACTGTGGCTATATTTAGTCCCGTGCCTCAGATGTGCATCTTAAGGTTCTCAACAAAATCCAAAGAATGATATGCAATGTAATTGATCCTGAATTGGTATTTTGACTTCAGTCATTTTCTCATAGATGTTATGTAGCTTCCCTCTGTCTTTTTTACAAATATTTTCATGGCAACTGTTCTGTCAAGCCTTTTTCCTTGGCACCCCAACTTCATAAATTTAAGTGTGCTACTACACTAGCAATTAGGTCCCATCCCTTTACTGTTGAAATAGAAAATGGATATAATTACTAGTCCTACTCCAACAGTTTCTTTTCTCACACTATCTGCCTGTGGGACTCCCATCTGTTTACTTGCTTCCATGATAATGGTAATCTTCAAAAATTTAAATGCAATGTCAATCACCATCTTCTGATGTCTTGAACCCTGTTCATCTTTTATCCTTTCCTTATTCCCCAGTCTTTTCTCTCACCCTCACTCTATGTAACCCGTTGTTAACCAGTGGCACTCCTGCCTTGCTTGGGATGAAATGTTTAGAAAAAAAAATTCTACAGATGATATAGGCATAAATTGTCTAATGTTTTCTGACCACTTTTGCTCTTAATAAGCTATTATTAAAGAGTTTTATTTTTTTCTAAAATAGTTTTGAAGATTTTATTTTGCTTAATTCTTCTAGCGTTTGAATCATTTTTCTCATTTCCACAGAGATATGGGTTCTTCTAACCACTTTTTCCTTTAATAAACGACTATTAAATCCTATTTTTGTAACTACACAGGATAGTATCTGTTATGCGCCATTACAATTAGATTTCTTTTTGATTCCCTCTGCTTGTTGACTGGATGGGAGCACTAAGAAATCAAAACACAAAATAAAAAAAATTATCTTCTGTTCAGGGGCTCCAATGATTGCATTCAGTCCACAAAACAAATCACTGCAAAAATCAAAAATACAATAGCCAATCACAAACATTGAAGCTGGGAGTCACCAGATATGCTTAAAGAAAGTCTCTTTGTAAATGACCGATACAGTAACAGACCAAGAGGCCAGCTGCCAACAATGGTTTGCTTTTGTCATCTCAACCATGACTACCTCTCCTGTCCTTACCACCGTGACGTCTTGTCGTCACCATCGTTTTCATCTGGTCTCCTATTCGACCAATATCCAACTCATTCCACTCACATTCTACCAATGCACCTTACCTCAAATCAACCCTATCAAAAACAAGCAGAGTTTGGTTTTAACACCTTCGCCTAATTGCATGACCGCTAGTCTATTAAACACCTTTTACCGCTGTCAAGTTCAACCATGAGGAAAGGCTTACCCCAACAACACCTCCACTCGGATTCTCTAATCCGCTCCAGGCCTCTCTCCTGACACCAACAATGTTCTCAGCCAACAACTCAACAAATTGGTCAACTCCTGTTCCTACCAACAATACTGTTTCGTGTATAGATTTCATTAGCAACGGAAACTGAAGAAAAAAAATGAAAAACAAGTAAGCTAATCGGCTTTGAATCTAGTTCAAAAGAACTAAATTGAGGTTAAAAAATAGGTATACATTATCAATAAAAGGAATGGAGAGAAATGTAAAAAGAAAAAATAATACATACTTTCCATTCCTTTTATAGAAAATGTATACCTATTCATTAACTTCGATTTAGTTCTTTTGAACTAGGTTCAAAACTGATTAGCTTGCTCATTTTTCATTTTTTTCTTTTAATTGTCATCATGCGTGGTAATATTAAAAATAAAATTTGTTTATTTATGGCAGTTAACAACTATGTATATATTCCTCACACCTGATCAATACACGTTGAAATTTTAATCATTGTTTGTTCTTTCTCTTGTAACTATACACTCATTATAACGTGTCTCTATTTCTACAACATTGTTTGGAGTATTGTTCTCAGTATTCACAAAACATCATGAATATGGCAATAAAGATGAGGACAATAGTCCAAACGATGCTCATTACATGTCTATAAGCTTACATTTTGTTTCTTTACTGATTTTCAAAATTGTGTATAAGCAGTACAAAGGTGAGGTTTTATCCTGCTACTGTTCAAGTACTTTTCAATCATTATCATGAACTGGATGTTGTCGGTTGGGTAGACAAGATTTTGTTGACTATGTCCTGGTATTTTTAGGAAACTCTAGAATTCAAATTAATTCAATATGTGTATCATATGAGCAACACCATGTGTAAGATGGTTACAAAAAGAAAAATGTATCAAATCTTTATGCATATTATTAGTTTATATGTATATTAAAACACACACTTACTTCCTGTGGTGAAAAATATTTTATTTAATGCAGGTGATTTTTATATTAAAAGCTTCAAGCATACTGTATTGCATTTTGGTATCATTTACTAATATTTGTTATATGTTAATGGTTGCATTGTGGTTGTTTCTGAAGTGCTGATCAATATGTGCAGAAATTGCACTAAGTTCCAACAAGTGAAAGTTAACTTACAAGATAGTGTGGTACATGAGTAGCCAATGTAAGAATTTAATGTTCTTTGATTATTAATATTGGAGATGTAATCTTTCAAAGAACATGAGAATTCATAAGCAACATTGTTTCTACATCGGCAGGATTTCTGAGTTTCTGAATTATTGATAACGACTAAATTAAATGTTGTCAAAAAAATCCAAAGGGTTTGTAATGTTATCAGTCAGGACCTGGTATCTCAACTTCATCACTTTTTTCCATCACTGTGATGTGTCTTCTCTGTCTTTCCTATAAATATTCCCATGGCAATCATTATAATGAGCTCTCTTCCTTCATACCTTGACTCCAGGAATTTAATCATAATACTAGATTGGCAATTAGGTCTCATTATAGCTTTGCTTGGGGTAAAATGATAAAAAAAATGTTTTGAACTTTTTATAGTAAATGATAAATCTTAAGGTATTTATTGGGATTGTTAAGTGAAGTGATGTGTCATCTACAGATCTAACCACTTTCGCCCCAGCCTCTCAACCTCCGACGTCTTACTCTCTGAGTTGAGGTTTCTACTCGGTCTTGATCAAACTTAAGGGAGTGACCATAGGTCCCCTGAGCATCAGTAGATCCTTCGACCGGTCCACTGGTTTAATTCTGCTTCCTGCCCACGTTGTGTTTGGTTTGATCCAGAAGGAAGAAGTGATGTTCATCCATTCACGGTCGACTGAAGATGTAAACATGGCTGGAGAGTCTATGCTAAGAAATTTAGAATGCACCAAAAAAATATATATCTGCAGTAAGCCAACAAACAATTATTCAATGGTTGAATTGTTAATGTCTTTTATATAGCAGAAAAGAATAGTATAGAAAAGAAACGGGTTACAGAAATGAAAATAATTGACATAAAACCTCATACACTGGATAAGAGAGAGAGAGAGAGAGAGAGGGGGAGAAAGAGAGAGAGGGAGAAAGAGAGAGAGGGAGACCTGAGGGAGAGCGGGTTGTGATTAGCTTGTTGTGAAATCATCTCAGAATGATATGCAACTCTTGATTATTCGATGTTTCCATTTCCGGTGGTAGTAATAATAGTAGCAGTAGTAGTCTTAGATGTTGGAGGAGTAATTCACTTCTTCATACGTATATCAAACAAATATGTAAGTGGGCACCTGACTCCAACCTCTGACATCACTCCCAATCTCCGACCTCTCTCTCCAGCTCGACTACACTCAACGGCAGACCAGCCAACCACTCTCTGCCTTTTTCATCTGGCCTCTTCCGTCTGTCTTTCTTGTCGGCTCTTACGTCTCTCCTGTAGCACTGCAACCCGTAATGGTCGTCTGGTGCCGACACACGTGACGGCACGCAGCAACGACGATGTGCCGACCGATCGTGGTCTCTCTCGTCTCTCTCCTCCATCTGCTACTTTTTCAGCATAACTACGTGTTTATATAGATAAATCTGACTGATCATAAATTGACCCTTGGTCAGCACACGATTATCATGAGTGTCGCTGTCAACCCAAAACCATGTGAGTTTCAAAGTTCTCATAGCCTGAGGAATGTCTATTTCAAATTTTAACCAATAAAAATTATCTAGATCATCTCTCATTGTCTTTGTAATGACCCAATTCCAAATGGGTGAGATCAGATTTCTGTCAGTAAACAAAATTGTTCTGATCTAATTTTGCTGTTCAAATCTATTCTGATTACAATAAAGAAAAATATATGTGTTTGTGTGTATTCCCCAAACTCTCTCTCTGTTACACAGACACTGTTTTGCTATATCGCAGCAATTCAGTGTGGCTAAATGTACAATTGATTCAAGTCAGGATCAAAACCTGACCAATTTGGTATCAGTCAGAGATTCTACCCCTAGGCTATCGTCACACAACAGAGAGAAAGGGAAATTTTAATGTTTTCTATGCGAAACAGGTCAGTGGCCTGGAGAGCTCAATTCAATTTGGTTGAAGAGCAATGCGTTAAATCACCCTTTTCTCAAGAGAGCTCAACTGGATTTTCTGGGAGCATATATATATATATATATATATATATATATATATATATATATATATACACATACACACACACGGGGCTTTTTCATCTTGTTTCCAGCACATTTTGTTATGGTAGAATAAATTAATGATGCCTTTATCAGGATGCTACGTTCTTTTTTTAATTCTTTAAGCTACTTTCATTTGCTCATTGATAAAATGATTGCCAAAATTATTGCTGTCTATATCTCTGAGATGAGGTATTATGATTACTTACATTATTTACATTATTCGGACTGTTATCCTCATCTTCATTGCCATATTCACAATATATTCGGCCGTTGTACTGGGACGTACAACGGCCGAATATATTCTTCAGGTGATTAGAATTTCAAACCGAACCCTTCATTTCATCCACCAGGGTAGATTGTTCTAGTTCCATGTACCATGCCTCTTCTGGATGTCTCACTTATTTCTCTTTAACTCAACTCTCCAAGTTTTGATTCACCACTGCTATAGCTCGGTAGCGAACGCACAACTCTTTGGGTCTAGTTACTGGATCTAACCAACACCTTTATCCACTGAGCCATGTGTCCTGGAGTGAAATAACCAAAACATCCAGAAGAGGCATGGCACTGGAACTATAACAATCTACCCCGATGGGAAAAATAAAGGGTTTGGTTCAAAATTCCAATCACCTGAAAAAGGTCGGAGCATACAACCAAAACGTGAATATAGCAATGAAGTTGAGGATAACAGTCCAAATAATGTAAGTAAAATTATTGCTGGTAAATATTTATCTTATGTTGCTTAACTCTTTATAAAATAATATGATGAGGAAGAAATTATTTTATACCTGCTGTTTTTGCATCTTTGAGGACATAAATAGTAATTAAGGCACAAATTCTTGCTTGTGGTTTTTTTTATACAATTAAGTAGTAAAATTGATTACTTGCATCTATCTATTACAGTGATTCTCCAACTTTTTGATGTCGGGGTGAACTTGAAATCCTACCAATAATTGTAGGTGCACTATATACAAATTTCAGAAAAATATGTTACAATGAAGTCAAATATTGCAGAAAAAAAATAATGCAATAAAAAATATAAAATGAAAAATACCTTAAGTTTTTTTCATTCTTGTGTTTATGAGAAACATGAGTGGTCTTAGTGATTTCTTCAATTTTTGGGTGTATATTTGATAGGCAAACTTTAATATTCTTATATTATATTCTTCCAACTTTTGAATAAGATGCTGTACATCGGAATGAACATTGTGGATAAATATTCCTCAAATATCCTCCCATGCAAAAACAATGTTGTTTACGAATTTTCATGTCCATTGGGAGATACTATCACCAATATCAATAATCAGAAAACAACATTAAACTCTTTCATTGGCCACACATGAACCAGACTCACTCAAAGGTTGAAACTTGATGCAATTTGTACACATATCAATCATCTCAAAGATCCATTGTACAACTAATAACATAAAACAAATATTAATGGATAATACCTAAATACTATGTAGTATTCATGGCAAGGAAAAACTCAAAATACTAAAATATTATATACAAAAGAAATTCTGCATTAAACAAAACATCTTTCACCATAGATGACAGTATTTAAAGTGAGTATAAAATATTTAATATGTATATAAAATTGGAATAATGCATATTAATATTTGATACATTCTTTGCTGGGAAATGATTCAATGTAACCATTTTATATATGACATCACTTTATGTTTATTCGGATTCATTTGAATTCTAGAATTCCCCAAAATGCCAGGATGTAGCCAACAAAATCTTGACTACCATAGTAGAGTGAAAAGTTCAACAGTACTTAATGAAAAATAGAACAAAATATGGACTTCGGACAATTTATCCACTTTTGATTCCAATGTACTTCTTTTATATAACATTTGTATTTTTTATGCAGAGGTTCTCGGCATTAGTCTGGAACTAATCTTGTCATAATAAAAAGCACACATCTTGCAGGAAGTAATGCTTTTAAGATAAAGGCATCATTCTTCCCTAACAAAAATTTAACACTCCTATTATTTTATATACAAGGTGAAAATAAATGAATGCAAGTTTTAAAACCATTATAACGCAAAGTAAGCAATTGTGAAAACATATATTTTGAAACAAATGTGTATGAAATAGAGTTCATCAAATTACAACAAATTTTCAATTGATCCTCCATTTTATTCTATAACCAAGGTTTCACGTTTGATTGACACTCTTCTAGCTTGCCAACAACTAGACTCAATTTTTGCTTGTATTCATGCCTTAAGTTCATCTAAGTTATTAGGTCAAAACTGATGATAGACCCATGCTTTGAGTGTACCCCATAAATTTTAAATTGTTCCTCGTTTTATAAGCTCTCATCATTGCTGCTTCACTCTCATGATTAACTTCACAAGCTCCAGTCGACAGTCTAAACTAAGCTTTGACATATTTTCCAAAGAATGATTTGTCAAAACAAACCCCAGCTTATATGCATTTAACATGTTACAAATAAAGAACAGGTCATTACTTGATTGGCCAATTTTAAAAAACTTGCACACATTTATTTTCACCTTGTATGATTAAATGTCAAAATCTTAATAGTATTTAAGTACTTAAAATGACCAAAATTAGGCAAATTTTTTAAGCAGCTACTCATCTAAATTATAAATGATTACTAATAAATTTTTAAAGTTTCCATGTATAAAATTCACCTGCATTTTCAAATAAATAACCAGTTGTCGTTTTCCTTAACCATCGAGTGATCCCTAATTATCTTAATTGGAAACTTTATTATGTGACACTGAGCTGTCGAGCCATGGTCAACTCCCAGTCACGGCGCGAAACTGTAATGTTTCTCCCACCGGCATTTTGGGGTTGACTCTCCGTCGCTGCCACCAGCCTGTTTCCCAGTTGATCGGTGGTCGCCGTTACCCGGCAGAATCTTTTGGTCAGGGTACGAATATGTGACACTGGCCCATCCAGGGTCGAATCCTGGTCATCGCTACCAGGCAAAATTCTTTGGTCAGGGTACCAAGTGGGATGATCGGTCAATGCTAACAGCTTCATACCAGATGCAACCGGTTTGACACTATCTCCGTCATTCCCAGCTCACTTCCAACGTCTGGTTACCGAAGTAACTGCTTCGATCTCAAGTCTAACCTACCCAAGTTGTGATTTTGATCTTAGGTAGACGAGATCAATCAGGCATCGGGCCGTAGTGTAAGATGAGTCTAGACAGGAGGTGATATCGCACAAGCGTAAAGAAAAAGAAGCAAATAAAAACCCAAGAGGTTCAGTATGTTAAAAAATAACAAATTAACTTTATCCGTCTGTTATATACAGGAGTGTGTTTTTCTCCCAGTCCGTTTGCTACGAAGTGTGACACTTCTACATTTCTTAAGCAAGTTCTGGTATCTTAAGTCAACTGGTTTAGTTTTTAGGTGCTGGCTTGGCTTCGTTCATCAGTATAACTTGCTATTGGTAGGATAGGTGAAATCAGAGGTCATGGAATCTCTAGGGCAGTTTCTGCAAGGCAACACTCTGGTTCCTGCTACTAGAACTGACTGACTGTTTCAACTAACTTTCTGTCGAATGGCCCGTGAACATTCATTTATATGTGTACCGACCAAAAACTGGTGTGGGGTTAGACACTGCCTGGGCTTTTCGGTAAATCTTGATTTCTGACAAGAAATCTCTTTGTTGTCAGGCCAGGAAAATTGATTACTTCCCATTTTTGGAAAATTAATCATGTTCCATTTTGTGGGGGGATCTCATCTGTGAGGAGAGGTCAGAGGAGAGCTATCCTCCTAAACTCTTCCTCTCTCACTTTGATACCTCGTACTGATCCTTCAGTGGGTGTTAATAACTTCCCCGTCCCTCTCATCAAATTACCTCCGCCTATCACCAATGGCATCATGGCTATGCGGGTGTGGCTAAGCTCGCCTCCTTAAAATTATAACCCAGAATTTTTGTTTGCAAAATTCTTTTTTCTCATCGGCCAAAATTTTTACGAATCCTACATTGCCACTTAAAATCTCTCAGATCTTTTGGTCACTCAGAGTCTTCTTAACCAGCACCCTTTACAAATTCCATCCATCACTTGTCAAAGTCTGCCATCTGGTACCTTCATGAAGTTAGCTTTTACTGGAACCCTTGGCTTCTTGAGAAATTAAATTCCTTATCTCTCAAATTACGATTCTTCTCCGATATCTTTTCTCATGCCCAAAATTTTATAATCACCATATTGCTACTCAACGTGTCGGCGCCTGAAAACAACACTTTGGAAAAGTAAATAATAACAATTCTCTCCACCCTGTATCAGCAAATAATCTCATGCCAAAATTTTTATAATCACCATATTGCTATATGGCCCTGCCTTGTCGGCACTCAAGAAAAATGATATCTTGGGAAGACAGTTAATATTAATTCTCTTTACTCCATATCGGCAAATCATCTCATACTAAAATTTTTATGACCCCCATATGGCCTGCCCGATATCTTAACGCATTGCTTTTTCTGAATCCCGTATTCTCTCGGCAAGCATTTCTTTAAAAAAAACATTAATCAATTGTCAAAAAACCCCCCAAAAAAACTCACATATCGCTTTTCCGCAAGTCTACTGTCAATGCCAATTTACGGGCCTTTAGGAAAGTGACTCAATATTATTCATAAGTAAAAAAAAAAAAAAAAAATTGGGGGGTATCTTCTTTTCTGTTCTCAGTATTTTCTTGTTTTAATTTTTATGATTAATTAATTAGCCAATTACCATAGCTAAATAGTGTCACAATCCTCCCTTACCTACCTTGTCATTTACTGGTAAATGACACCTAAATCCCAGTACACTATTTAGCATGCATCATGCATCTGTTTCATGCAATTTCAATTTCCTTTTCAAGGTATGTTTCGTGATCAGTCTTTCTTCTTCTTCTGTTCTACATGCAATGTAATGTTCTTTTCATTTTCAGTTACATGCAATTTAAAGTTCTCGTCATCTTTTTCTGTTCTACATTCAATGTAATGTTCATTTCATTTTGTTCTTCATGTAAATTAAAGTTCTTTTCATCTTCTTTTGATCTGCATGCAATGTACCATTCTTTTCAATTTCTTTTTCATGCAACTTAAGGTGTGCGTAGGCTTGTGGGTGTATGTGTGTGGCTATTATGGCTTGTTTTTCTTGGTCAATGTTTTTCTCTCTACTACAGGAGGTTTTTCCGCCATACATGTCAGTTCCACTTTAGCTTCTTCTGTTGGCTTTTCTGCAATTTCCTCGTTGATTCTGTCTAGGTAAAGAACACTGCTCGGCATCTCCCTCTCAAGTTGCTGCATGCTCATATGATTACTACAAATTAATTCCCTGTTTTTCTTCTAAATTTCCATACTGCCATTCCTCCTATGTTGATAATTATTAATGTACCCATCATTGCTGACCAATTTATCGCAATCTGTTCAGCATCGTCCCAAGCCATACCGTCCTTTCCCAACACACTTAATTTGTCCCTCAACTGATCCATATCGATCTTTTCTATCAGCTTCATTAGCCCTGGCATTTTATTCAAGGTAACATTGAGGAATCCCCTCACTATTGGCTCTTCATATTTTTCTTCTACCTGGTAATATCGAGGTAAAGAAATAGATATCCCAAATGCCGAACATCCCAGGGGCAATTTTAAGAGGGATAATGGTGGTGTCACTTTTAGTGTCCTTGTGGACTCTCCCCCACATACCCTAGACAAGCTGATTGGTTTCTGTGTGGCCACTGCCCATACCCCGTCTGAAACACTGATAGCTTGTGGTAATGCCATGTTTGCTAATACCTCTACTTGACAAGCTCTCTTAATTCCCTTCTTCCCTTCAAACAATTCTAGCATGCACATTTTGTGATTACCAGCTACATAGATGGGGCTCAATAATGTACAAGTTCCCAAAGCATCATTTCTACACTTTCTAACTTCTGCTGTTAGCAACATGAACTTTACCTGAATTTAAAGTTATGTATTCCGTTTCCACCTTGCACCATTCCCAAACCTTGATCTCCTCTGGGGTAAGGAATAGATAAATTTATAACTTGGTATATCTCGAATATACTCTCTCTATCCAACAACGGAATAGACATCAAAACTAATAGCTTCTTATTTTCCAAGAAGGTCACACATCCCAGCACACTATAATTTCCACAACTCTTTAGTTGGATCCAATAGCAACCTTAAATGATGAGGTAATTTGATTTGTATTCTGAGTAGCAATTCCCTGAAGTGACCTGGGGTTACTATGCTTGGGGACAGGTGTCCCAATAACAACATTTCTAATTGCGCTCTCACATGTTCCAGCAAGGTTGTCAACGACTGACTAGCTTGTCACACCTTATTCGTAATTGTCATTAGCTGGAAATATCTTTGCATAAATCCACTTATTTCCTGTAATTCCATCATTACAGTTTCTGTATCATTAATTACCTCTTGTCTCAACCCTAGGTTATTTATTAACCAATTAATTCTGGCTCTATTCTTGGCCACTTCCAACCTTGTAACATTTAATATTGACACACTCTCCCTTGCCACTTGAGCTTAGCGTTCTCTGGTTTATTTCCACTTCTCCCAGTTTTCTTCTTATGATTTTAACATCATCTTCAGTCACTGTTCCAAACAGGACATTTAACGCTTTTCCCACAATCAGAAATACCGATCTCTTTTCTCTCGTCTGCAGCAACTCTACTTCCTTCAGGTAATTTTTCATGTCCCTTTTCATGAGCCTCTATCATAGTGGCCTCCAAATCTAGGGAATATAATAATCTGAGATATCCTTTCGCCTTGGAATAATCTTGCCCTACCTTCAACCGGGCTGCACCCAGCTGCCTTAGCTCATTTCTTAGTCTATTTAACAGTGACTCATATGGATTTAAATCTATCACGAATGTGATCAACCATTTCGACCTGGTTATTATTACTTCACTCATCTTTTTAAATACTGATAGATATCTTAATTGATTATGAAGACTGACCTGTTACTTATGATATAGACTGTAGATGTAGAGTCTTTATGAGTTTTCTGAATGTTCTCTACAAGAATTTACCAGATCTCTCTTTCTCTTTCCATATTTTGACTACTCCCTACAGCACTGCCCTTCAACACTCACATAGTATTGGCTGTATATAAAATCTCAAAAGAATTCAATCATCTAATTTTTTCTTTTTCCCTTTTTTTTTCAGGAGAGAATCATTGTTTTTCTGTATTGTTCCATGGATTTTTCTCATCTTCATTTACTTTTTATTGCTTGTAAATATTATTAGAAAAAGGGAAGTCATATCAGTGATTCTAAGAATAACGAAGAGAAAAAAATATGTTCATGATCTTTCAATATAGCATTCTTAACAAAGATGAAGGAGCAGGTACAACACTTCTGAACAATGGCCGAGAGTGATTTGTGAGATTAAATACCTGTGTCCATAATTTCATATTCTGCCAAGTTTGTCTTTCAGCAAGACAAAAGGCTTTCTTTTGCTCAACAGTGTTCAAGTCTTTAAATTTTCAAGACAACTTTTGAGATCCCCCCACCCATACATCTAACCAACAGTATATGAGTTATCTTTGTTGGCAAGAAATTTGTAGCTATAGCATGATTTGTGTGTGTGTGTGTGTGTGAGAGAGAGAGATAGAGGGCCAATAACTGTGTAGACTAGCAAAAGAAAAAAAAAAAAGCAAGTTGCCATATATTTTGTCAGGGGGCTTATTGATGGAAATGAGGGTGTAGGCATGAATGCTACAGATGCAAATCATTTTGCCTAATCAAAACAGTAATAAATAGTGAAGAAGCATTATATTTTCAGTTTGGTATCAGGTGCATGGTTACATCAATTGGCAACATGAAAGAATAAGCATTAGAAGCTAATGAATATTAATACAAGCCAAGCAGGAAGGAATATACAACAGGATTGTGATATAAAACTTTCACTGCATAATGTTCATTCTATCATCCCCGAATAATGATGTTCTCTATTTGTTATTTATTTTGATGTTGCAGAATAAATATTTGTTATGTAAAATAAAGAATTGGCCTAGTGGATTTTACAATATATCAGCCCCAGTTCAATTATTTAAAGCCAAAGACAACTTTTATTATACTTGAGTCTATAAGAAAACATTGGTCAGGTTTAAATTTGAATTCAACCAAATTTTGTATAAACCCAACCAAATTTTGATTTGGTTGGGTTTATACAAGAGTCAATAGGTCAGCGGATGGCATATAGGAGTGAATTACCCAGGTTGAAGCAATATTAAAATTTCAAAGATTGATAAAGGGCTAACTGGATTTACCCTAAACAAACTGGATCTAAAGTGTACAACTCTTTCTAATTTTTATTATACTCATGTCTATAAGATTGGTCAGGTTTAAATTTGATTCCAGAGGTGAACATTGGTTGGGTTTATACAAGAGTCAATAGGTCAGTGGATGGCAAATAAGGGTGAATTACTTAGGATGAAACAAAGCGTTAACTGGATTTAGCTTATACAAAGTCTAAAGTTCTTCTTAACAATGATTCCGATCTATAAGCTCTACTTTTAGTTTTTTTTATGACGATATAAAGTTTCGCGATATCAGTTTCTCAGAAAATGTCATGATGTGATGATTGCAAAATGTATTTGCTGACTGTTGTTATAGGTAAACATTGGTCAGGTTTATACTTGAGTCTGTAAGTATTCACTCAGGTGGTGGCCTTTATTGAGAGAGTCTCACCTATCTACACGAGATGCAATTAGTATATTTTAGACTGCTGACAGGGCAAGTATAATACAGGATTTTAATAATTAGGCTCCTGATTCAATTATATATGTAAATGTGTGCATGAGTACACAATTATATATAACAGATTGCTTAATCTATAATATTGCAAGTTTGTGATTTGAGCCATAGTTAAGATATGGACACTTCTCAATGCCAACAGAGACAAAATTTAACTTTTGCTCTTTGCCATTATTTTGTGCTGTGACCTCCCCCTTTTGTATAGACAAAACATTGCTAGCTTCTCACAACTCTATTGATCTTACTATAATAAATGTTCAAACAAGCTATATTCGTTATTTCCACCCGTTCAGAACATCATATCTTGACCCCACTACACCCTGTACATAGCATCAAACCAACTTAATTCCCTTTGTATTATTTTTGTTTCACTCAAAAAGCTTATTCCCTGGAAAAAACTCCCAAGAGGATGCTTCTCCAAGACAATAATCTATTAGGATATCCTTTTAATATAGACCTCTTCTTTCTTCTTTACAACAATTTAATTCATTAACCCTTTAACTTGAGTGGCTCTTGAGCCTTGTATTGCATTGGGTAAAGTATAGTGTGTGTGTGTGTGTGTCAACAGTAACACTTTTATTTGCTTAATTATTAATCTGCACAAATACATCACTGTGTTTCTGCCTACATTTTTATTTACAAGTGCTGAAGTTAACTAGTTAATTTCAGTTGTACCCACCAAAAAAAACTGATAATCAAATTATTTAAGTTAAATTTTTGGACACAATTTTTAAATTTTAACTTTTTAGTACACAAATATTTTATGAATGCTATTTCTGATATGTATACACCTCTGCAAAATTCCTATGTGTATACACCTTCTATATTGATGCACATCAACATAAACTTAATCAGATGAAGTCATAAAGATGAAAGCATTTTCCAATTTGTCATGCATCTTTTCCCAAAAAAATCTTGATATATAAAAATTTATACATCATCATCCCATATACTTACATATATATACACCACTGCAAAATTACAAAACAATCTGTTTTTTTTTTTCTTCATGGATAGAATCCAGTAAAAGTAAAGAATCACAATACACTTACCGTGACAAATATCAGAATTATTGGAGGGTAATATATTTGATGAGGCTCCAATTTTTTTAGGGTTTTCTTTCTTCTGTTCATCTCTGCGTGATTCTGATGTAGAAATGCCAAGATCTTTGGCATATTCTTCTCCATACCAAACAAGCAGTTCTTCTCCTCTTGAGACAGGTCTCAATGTCTTATAATAAATTTCACCCACAAATTGGAAAGCAGTGAGATTCTGTTCATCTTCATTTCTGGCACAGTTGACAAAACGCATCCAGTTTGATGTCATTGGATCATGTGCATCAACAAAATGACTTGGTTTGCCATCACTGTAAATCTAGACATAAAAAAGGGCATTTTAACTCTTGCTTAATTTCAGTAATATTTAAATTAAAATTTTTTTTATTAAATTCTATATAAAGTTTATTTAGGTTTAAAAACATGGTAACTGGTGGCAGGCTACTTACATTATTTACAGTAGATTGTTCTAGTTCCATGTGTCATGCCTCTTTCAGATGTCTCAGTTAGTGGAACTAGAACAATCTACCTAAGTGGACAAAATAAAGGGTTCAGTTTGAAATTCCAATCACCTGAAGAAGGCCAGAGTGTATGACGGCCGAAACGCTGTGAATATGGCAATGAAAATGAGAATAATAGTCTGAATAATGTAAATAATGTAAGTAATCATAATATCTCATCTCATAGATATAGACAGATAGGTCTAAAAAATATTGGTTGCCAGGAGACAAAGGGAGCTTACCCACAACTTTTCAGTAACTTAACAGCCCTATTTAGTGCTTGGTATCCGTTACCAACCATCTCGAATCATAAACTGTATCTTTATTTTTAAATTCACATTTACTGAAAATGTAAATTTCTAACTACACCCAACTCAAGTGAACCAGCCTGTTTTCTCCACTCCTTTTCACATCCATTTAACACTGCTTCGTCCCTTAATACACCGAGTGATTATTTGTTTGTTTGTTTCTTGCATTTTATTAAGTTAGAATTCAAAACTTAAGTTGGTGATTTATTCATCTAATTTTAATTTTTAAGAGCTTCTTCAGAGATTCACAAGACTCTACTTGGCTCTCTCTGGGCCCCAGACTGATGTGTACCAGTTGAACCAAGATTACTGACTGATATCCTTTGAAGCTTCCAACCATCTCAAATCACAAATTTTAACTTTATCTTTAAATTCACACATTCTTGCTGAAAACATGGAATTTCCTTAATTATGCCCAACCAGGGAGTGGGGACCCCATTCCCCATCCCCCCTGCTCCGTTCAATTCTTGCGCATAGCTTATTTGTATCCTGCTCTCTCTTTTTTTTTTATTGCTAAAACAGTTGTCTGTTTCTATATTGTTTTTTTACTTGATACATGAGTCTCAATTCAGCAGAGACTGTCTTGCCATCAGGCAAGCTGACACCCTGGTCAGTCTACCATCAAGGATAACTTGTCTAATGAAACATCAAACAGGGCCCAAAATACTTGCTTCATGCCACCATTTAACATTATTTTAACTAAAATGAGAACTTGAATCAAAGTTGCAATTTTATGTACAGATTAAACTGCCCTGAAGATCAATTAGAAAATTCATTCAATTATTTTGGACAAGAAACCAAGAAACATTTAACAAAATTCTTATTGAAAACTCTTCTTTAAAACATTAGCAAAACAAACATCAGCAGATTGTAATGAACAGTTTTAATTTAATTTTAAAAACAAATATATGTGTTATTCAGTCTCTTATATGTTAGACAATTTCCTCCCCCACAGAGGAGGAAAAAACTAGAAGCAGCAGAAATATAGTTCTACAGAAGGATAATGAGAATTCCATTAATGCAGCAAGTAAGCAACTATGGTATTTAAAAGGAAATGTCAACAGAAAGAAAACTTATACTCAAAATCAAGAGAAAACAGCTGAAATTCCTTAGACAATGAAGGCTTGAAAAATTTAATTCTCACACAGCATACTAAGGGAAAGAGAGATAGGGTTTATTTACTATACTTCCTATTTCCAACACAATTACATACATACCATATTAAAACTTGTCCAGACTTTATTTTTTACCCAATAATAGACAATATTGCAAACTTGCCTAAAGGCTTCTATGTGGTTTAAAACAAAAGTTTCTATTGGTTAGAAATTACCATCATCATGGGAAATATTTGAGCAATCAGTAAACTAAATCCCTATTTTTCTCAAACCTACTTTCAGGAAAATTCCCTTGGAAAAACCCACAGATTTCAACTTTTAAGCAGAGTCAAAGCCATTCAAATAGGAGAAATATGCAGCTGTCTTATCACTGTTATTGACTTCAAACAAATCATCTCCAACAACAACAAAGATGGTCAGTGAATCTTTGCTAATAAAATTCTTTTTCAAGCAGTTTTTTTCTGTATACCAACTACCCAAAGAATTTAACTCAAGTAAAGGATATTTTTATTACTTTTTAATTCTTTTGAATTCATGTACATACGCTTGTAAATACAAATGATTTATTTAACACTCATATCCAGGTTTTCTTTATTTTATTTTTGTTTGGAACTTAGACATTCAGATTTTTTATATAACAAAACTTGGACTGAATTCCCTATAGGAGTTAGCCACTTACCTGATGAGCTTGTTTGAATTGATGGTGCAACATGGCTTACCAAAGGGAGAAAAACTGCTAAAAGCCAGACAAGTTAAAAATTTATAGAGACCTATGTTCACCTATGAGCTATGGCCTGAAGAGTTGCAGCACATAGAAGAAAAAGAATGTTATTTTGTTTTTAGCATTTGGTATGAGATCACTTTTAATTTTTCATAGTAAATTGACTTGATTCTACAAAGATATCCTTAGTTCAACTTATCCTTGATATATATAAGTAAATAACATTTTAAAGGCTGCTTAGAATTGTGGTGGAGTCATTTGTGATTGGCTCCCCAGACCAATAATATCAAGTAGCCACCTTCCTGAAAAATTGACTCACTGTCTGAAAAGGCAAAGATTCTAACAACTCAGCTATGCACACACACACACACACACATTCAATACTGATTTATTTTGGTTGTGATCCATTCAAGTTCACTGATTAATTTCTTGGTAGCCATAAAAAATTGATTAAGAAAGATACAATAATTTTTCTTTTCACAAGTACTTTCAATCCCATTTGAGACCATCTTCAGGGGGTTATATTATCTATGAATGTGTGTATGTATTTGTGTAAATTCAAAACATTTCAACTGTTCATTTTGTTGCGTTATGCAGCATCCTAGATTTCAAAATTCATGTGTTTTTTTCCACAGTATAAATGAGGCAACTTTTTAAATGCTACAAACATTTAAGAAATTTGTTGCTATACTCATAGTTGACTTTATTTATTTGGGGCTTTAATTCTCTTTATAAATCTAGAATTTTTAGAATTTACTTATTATTTTTATGTAATATAGATTTATTTTCCACTAATATCTGTCTAAACTGTGAGAGTGGACATGAGTGTTGCTTTAAATGCTGTGAGATTGAACTATGCTCATCCAAATGGAACGTAAGCCTTTTTGTTAGCATTGTCATAGTAAAACCAACATATGTATTAACATTTTTATCAGAGATACAATCTTCTAAAGGACATTCAAATTGATATAGAATGTTGGCCTTTTGTAAGTTGCTAGTTGATGGTGAAGAACTGCTTTGGACAAATATCTTGGTTTTATTACTATAGTATATAATTAATGTTATTTTTTTTTTACTTGGATCAGTGGGGGAAATATTAGTGCTTATAAGTCTTTTTAGAATTATTTCCTCCTGCTTATAGTTAGAATGCATTTGATTACGGTATAATAATTTGATATGTTTAGAGTTATTTGATGATGTATTCTATTCATTTTTATTTGTTTATATTCCGAATAGCTTGTCTAATTTATTCGTCAACAATGTAATTAGGAAAGGTATTATTAATGAGGGTTTGTTTAATATTTTTTAATTCAGTGTAGAAAATATTTCTTGTTGAAGAATTTAACTTTTCACAGTTTTATACAACATGATATGTCTAAACTATTTAACCAAACGTGTTTTAAGGAAAATATGCTGCCTATATATATATATATATATATATATTTTCATCACAATTACAGTAAAGGACCATAAAGAAAACATAAAACCCACCATGCAGACACATATACCCAGCTAAAAGTGAACAAGGTAAAAAAATACTAGAAAGAATTAATTCAGAAAATAAGAGTAAAGTTAGGAATAAACCAGTCAAAAAAACACACAACCATGATAGACTGGTTCTGTAGCATAATTGTGAATTTATACAACTAGATATAAAAAAATTTCTACCTTTTAATAACTGAACCCAAGCTAGATTAAGCCATCACCTTAGCTAAGAAACAAATATAAACACAAACAAATTAAGAATCATCAAGCACAGCCAAAAGTCACTATTATTTGACAGCAAAGATGATTGGCTAAAGAAAGAATGTTCAACATTACAATGGGCAGTTTTGATGGAGCTGAAAAATTGTCAACTAATAGGTATACATTTATTAGTGAATTAAGCAAACAAATGACAAAAACAATACAGGGACAATGGTCTGATAATCCTAAGAAAACAAAGGCAAAAGATTTTTGAAAAAATAATTACAAAAATACAGCGCAACCTTGATTCTCAAACATCTTACAAGTCAAACAAATCAGTTTTCAAACAGAAAATTTGAGATGAGAATGCTCTGTTATCAAACAAAATATTGGTTCTCAAACAACATTGTCCAACTGAGTTAACCCAAACAGAATCATTTCTGAGTCGACCGCCATGTTGTATACATTCATGTGTTGTGCTGTGCTTTTCTTTTCCAATTTTACTGTACTGTGCCTTTTTTCTCTTCATCAGCCCTTAGTCATGGCTCCAAAGAAAGCTAGCAGTGATACTGATAAAGGATAAAGAAAAGTTGAGGGAAAAACAATTGAAGAGAAGAAAGAAATCATCACAAAACATGAAAATGGCATTCGTGTGTCAGATCTCACTATGCAGTATGGTATGCCTAAATCAATTCTAATTCTAAAAACTAAGGAAATGATAAAGGCAATCTGATGTTGCAAAAGGAGTGACTGTTATTAGTAAACAAAAACCAAAAATACTCGAAGAAATGAAAAGTTATTGCTTATTTTTATAAATGAGAAACAGCAGATGACAGGATCAGTGAAGCATTTATTTGTGAGAAAGCATTAGAAACTTATAATGATCTAGTAACGAAAACTCCTAGTACAAGTGCTGAAAGTGATACTTTTGAATTTAAAGCTAGTAGAGGCTGGTTTGAGAAATTTAATAAGTGAAATACACAGTGTAATTAGGCATGGAGAGGTGGCGTGTTCAAACAAGGAAGAGGTTGAGAAATTTGTGATTGAGTTTAGTGACTTGATAACAGAAGGAGGTTATCCCTTCCAGCAGGTGTTTAATGGAAATGAATGCCAAACAGGACATATATTACTGAGGAGGAAAAAGCGTTGCCATGGCAGAAGCCAATGAAAGATAGACTCACTCTTTTGCTATGCAGCAAAACAAGTGGTGATTTTAAGGTCAAGCTATTGCTTGTTTACCATTCTGATAATCCAAAGATTTTCAAAAGAAACAATGTTATGAAGAGTAAATTGCCTGTTATGTAGCAGGCAAACTTCCAGTTTTGGGGGATGACTTAGTTGAAGAGTTTGATTTTATTCAGGCCAAATACCTGCCACCTAACTCTACTCATCTAATACAACCAATTGACCAAAAGGACATTGAAAACTTTAAGAAACTTTACACAAAAGCTCTGTTGCGAAAATGTTTTCAAGTCACTAATGACACTCAGTTAACTCACAGAGAATTTTGGAAAAGTCATTTCAATAATCCTGAATTGTGTTGATAATGCATGGAACCAAGTGAGTGACAGAACCATGAATTCAGGATGGAGGAAACTTTGGCCAGACTGTGTATCAGAATGAGGCTTTGAGGAGTTTGAGACAGCTACAAGTACTGCTTCTGTCAAGAAAATTGCTATTGTTGATTATATTGTCTCTATAGGAAAAATCTATGGGCTTGAAGAGCTGATGAAAGACCACCATACTGAGCTTACTACCGAAGAGCTCATATACCTACAAAATAAACAGCAAAAGACTTTGGCTGAGGAAATGTCTTCTGGGGAGGAAGAAGGCATGGGGGATGTCCCAAGTTCTTTAATCAAAAAAATTTGTACTAAATGTTGAAAAATATCACCCTGATACAGTGGCATCAAATAGAGCAGTAAACCTTTTCAATGGCAATGTCATGACTCATTTTAGAAAGATTTTACAATGCAAGCAAAAACAACATTCAACAGGTTTTGACTGAAAGAAAAAAGAAAAGAAACCACAGAGAAAGATTTACCTACTGAGCCAAAGAGACAGAGAAAGGAAGAAGCTCTCAAACGACAGTTACCAGAAATTTTTATTAAGGGGACTCCTCTTCTAAGAAATAACTCTTCCCTTTTCCTCTCTTGCCTCCATCCACTTATGCCATCACATTGCAACCAAAAAGGTATGAACATAATAAAGTGTTGTTATGTTAAATTTAGATCTATTATATTTTTCTTTTCATTTACACTTTTAAGTATTATTTACTGTTTCATTTACACTTTTAAGTATTATTTACTGTTTTATACTAAAATATATAGTGTAAGCATTTAAATAGGCATTCATCTGGTGTTTGGAAACAAATTAATCTCTTTTACATTAATTGAAATTTGGAAAAATGATTTGGTTCTTGAACAATTTGGTTTTAGACCAGACTTTCAGAACAAATGATGGTCAAGAACCGAGGTTGGTCTGTACTAAAAAATCTAAGATTTAACATAGACAAAAAGAAACCTAAGGTACATATCAGCCATATAGAAAACATAATGATAAACCAGATTACATACACACATCTTCCAACCACTGGCCAACAATAATCAAGCAGATCTCACAATTAACCTTAGCTTATCTGACAATTCTTCTAATTAATTTAAATTCAACAAACAAGGTTTGTCTGTTTAATTCTTTGCTATCTTTTTGCAGTTTGTACATAAACAGTTGCATATCTAAAATTTGCTTGTGCTCGTATTTACAATTCAAACAAAAAACATCAACTAAATTTGGACAGTTATGAAAGGAAAGATTAAATAAACAGAGCTTGTCAATCAAATTCAATAAAACATGTCTGAATAAATTCTTACTGTTTGAGCATATGTTTTATGCATTAACAGTCATACCCTTATTCTCTCAGCTTTCAAGGTTGAGAAGAGGGGCAACGGTTTTTATAGTTATTACCAGGGCCATGGAGTCAGAACACAAAACCTTTGACTCCGACTCCTCTTTATGCAATTAAGTGATTATGGCCTACAAATCTGAAAGCCTATGCATACGCTTCTAACTTGCATAGGCCTATATAATAGTAGAAAAAATAAAAAATAAAATAAAAATAAATATTCTATAAATGTAAAACTTTTTACATAAAGTGTAAATTC
This sequence comes from Acanthosepion esculentum, assembly GCA_964036315.1. Lineage (NCBI taxonomy): Eukaryota > Metazoa > Mollusca > Cephalopoda > Sepiida > Sepiidae > Acanthosepion > Acanthosepion esculentum. Next base: position 139,430,405 of record OZ038479.1, read on the forward strand.
AACTGGAGTTGGAGTCAGTGTAGTTTGACCAACTCTGACTCCAGTGACCCCTTAATTGCTTCTGACTCCGACAGCCCAGGTTATTACTAAGGGATAGTTATATTAGTGAATCATGACATGCCAGAAAGGTTTTTTGTTAAAATATTTCATAATAAAAGAGAATAAAGTCATGTAGACTCAGGCCTTTACAAAGAGTATTAAAGATAAGTGAAAATAAGTCAAAATTTAGTTTGTCAGTTCTAATTTTCTTGACAATTACCTTTTGTACTAATGCACATCTGTGCTTTCACATATTTGTCTGTGTTTAGATATAAAGCTGGTAACCAAAAAAAGTAGCAAGCAACAGCTTTTGATACTTCACAAATTATAATAAATAGAATACATATCCAAAACATCAGAGAACTTAAAATAAGAAATTGCTTATTTGTGTGAAAAAAAGAAAAAGAAATTGAAAATAAGTTTTCATTATTTCCTAGTTAAGTTCAATATCCAGCAAAATACGAGAAATATTGATTAATTTGACAGATGAACTTGTAGAGATATACTGGATGTGGATGCCTCAACATTCAGGAACAGACTGAAATAAATTTGTTTCTTCAACAGGAGACTTCTTATATTACATCAGGTTTAGATACAAGAAAAAATTAACTTAAAGGTTGGACTTATGATCTTTTTTGAGATAATAAAAAGACATAAGTTATAACCAGAAAAACACTAGCAGAATAGAAGTAAAACATCCAATTCAAATCATACTACACAGGTTCAAAATAAAAATGAACTCTAGTTAAGACAATTTTATCATGGTTACACCAACATATCTTAATTTCAAGTAAGTGTCTTACTCGTTTACAAATTTCAGCTAAGACTTTGTACAAAGATTTAACAATTCATCACTAAAGATGCAGGAAAATGGCCAGTTCCCTGTACCGTTCCACTAAGTATCTGACTCTTCATGCTTTACAAGAGACAGATCAGGCCTAAAATAGAGTACTGTTGACATGTCTGGGTGGGAGCTGCCCAGCTCCTCACTTCCCAGTCTTGACAGAGCCCAAAAGTGTCTCAGAGTCCATGTAGGTGAAATATTATTTTCCACCCTACAACCTCTCTCACAGGCAGGACATGGAAAGACTCTCACTGCTCTATCACTACTTCCATGGAATGTGCTCAGATGAACTGCATTCCTTAGTTCAGTTTGGTCACGGTCAGAACCTGTCGTGCCTCCCATGTTCCCTTTGTATTTAAAAATAAACATTTATATAAATAAATGTTTTTTTTATATCATTAGGCTATGGACTCATCTACTGTTGAGTCTGTGAATCAATAGTGTGTGTGTGTGTGTGTGTGTGTGTGTGTGTGCGTGCTTACTAAACATATCATCTCTTAAAAATTTGTCTTCAGTTTTGCAGTAAACATCATCCAAGTATGGTGAGGTGTAAGCTTTTCTGTCAGAATTTTTCATGAGTCTACTTTCTGCTATTTGTTTTGAAAATATTATGCACATATTTCTATTTCTGATATTTCTTTCAATTACCTTAATCTAACACAAGGACATAAGAGTTAGATGCCCGTAAGAATCAAACTGACTTCAATTGTAATAGTATATTAAACTATTGTGTTAGCTTCATAGTAAGGCACTGCATAAATTATTACTCTGTTTATATCTATATTCATAAGCCTTAAACAAAGGGTACCTAGTACTAAACAAAATAATGACTTTGAATGAGAATGTTCACCTATTCAGTGATGTGCAGAGGTTTGGTGTTGCCCAAGGCCAACTCATTGTAAGCTTGTAAGGCTCAAATAGTTGGGAGGCTACATGCCCTATTACTGAGAAATGTGAGAAAGGAAGACATTTCAAATATGTAAAAATAGATAAAACATGAAATAAACACCTTATTCAAATTAAATATAAACTAAATTTTTATTTCACTCTTTGATTGGGTGCCTTCCCAATATGAATGCCCAGGGCCTCTGCACACTACTGCTTATATTATAATTAAATGTAGAGAAGTATTTATAAAAGACTGAATATTGTGAAAAGATTTTTGCTGCATCCCTTAAATAAAATGGATAATGAAATCTAAAGAATTTCGAACACATTGTATGCTTGTATTTAAACAGGATCTGGTGTTATTTGGGTGAAACAATTTCCCATTTTCCCATGAAATGTTGGCACCTAACTCCCACCATATTTATTGTATCTTTTCATGCTTTTAAAAATCCCCTTTAATCTTCAGAGAAGATTTTTGAAATTCCCAAACTACCTGCCAACTGTATCCTGATATCTGTGCTTTGTCTTCATTCCTGGTGATTTCCCCTTTGTAGGGGCCAAATCTTGTCCGATTAGGAATTGGTTCTTTGGCAAATACTCCTAAGCCAGCATTGGGGATACTTGATTCTTTAACCGTCACACAAACCGGAGCTGTCTTTTCAGCATAGATTAATGTCCGCATTTTTACCTATCAATGGAAAAATAAGAAAATTTAAAATATAACAAAGAAAAACTTTCATAGACTCTCTTCCAACTTTGAACTTAAAAGAAAAAAAAAGTTGGAAAGGAAAGCTGTTAAGGGAAATCCTGACCCAACACTTTCTGAGCTTCTAATAAAGATGGGGAAGTGTCTTAGCAGTAAAAGTTTATGGCAATTTTCCAAGTGTAGCTTAGATGTGATACAAGGCTGATAGTATGGGACACCTAGTGAGAATCAAACTCACTACGAAGTCATAAATGTTCTTGCAAGAAAGCTTGTTAACCATTACAGCATGTCAAGGAGAACATAATAGTAAAAGCTTGATATGATTGGTGAGTGTATCAAGTGCATAGAAGCCAGGGAGGAGGGTGGATAAGATAAATTAGGAAAAAGGAATATAAGCTGAAGGTTGAACTTTTGCTTTTTCTCCATCAATTGATACCAAGTTGGACTGATGGTATTTTATGCTCAGGAATTACCTGAATCTGAACCTAGTAAATTGCTTTCATTCTGTTCTGTTGTGAATAACTGCTACCAATGTTGTCGTTCTTCCCAAGATAAAAGAATTGTTTTTTTATTTCACTGCTTAAGCCACAAAGAACCCTCACCCCAAACTTATAGATTAGAAGAAAAGCAGGAAAAATAGTAATTTTTAGTGGGCATAAAAATAAATATAAAAAAAAGGCATGTAAAATGGAAAAACTATTAAGGATGACAGATACATTACGCCCTCTTCTATACACCATCTACATTTGTGATTGCTATCCTTCCCATTGTCACACCTCCACAAGTGTAAAAGATATTTTCCCATACATTAACAGTTGTAGCTTAAACATTTAGATGCTATAATGTAAACAACACACAGACATAGTTTCAGTAAAATAACCAAACCATCCAATATCGGAATCAAGGATTCAATGTTGGTCAATCAAGTGGAAGATTGAGAATTTAAAATTGTGTTCAAGTTGAGCCTATCTCTACTGATATATGCAGAGGAACCACACCAATGAACCAGGTATGACAAGTCTGCACTAAAAAAATCCACTCACTAATCCTGGACAATAAATTTGACACAAGATCTAATGCTCAGCCAATTGATAATTAGATTTATTTGTAAGTATAAGCTCCACATGCTAAAACAGAATACACTCACAAAAGGCTTACATGTGTGATTTATAACCGGTGATTGCCATTCACACAACAAACTAATTGTTCTGACAGAGAATCATCCTTTTTCTTTTCCACAGCCAGTGTTCCACTTAATAAATAATCATTATTGTTTGTTCTGTTTATTCATGTTTCTATAGTTACAGGCATTGCTATGTTAGAACTGATGAAACAAATCATAGCTATCATATCCTCTACAGCAGGGGTTCCCAAAGTGTGTTCCAAGGAATCCAGGTATTTTGCAAAGGAGTGTCTGGGGTTCCATGACAAAAGTTCAGAGTAATAAATGTTTAACATAACACATTATCAAGGTTAGTAAATAATTTCTAAAAAAGTAGTTGCCAATAGATTTAGATTGTTCTATAATGTTTTAACTACTCTTCACCTTTCTTTTGGTAAAGTAGGAATGCGAAGTGCCAACTGAGGTAGTGAACAAATATAATTTTTTATTCCTTCAAAAACACTGTGAAATACTGAAACAAAAGGGGTACATATAAAATAATTCATAAATTTTCAATTACAAATTTTGCCAATGTACAGCAAATTCACAGAAATTTTAAAACTATAATTACCTTGTGCACCAACAACAAATGTCATGAAACACTAGAGACTAATTATTTCTAAACTGTTCTAATTTTTAGTATTCATATTACAAACGTGGAGTTCTCCCGTGCTTTGACTTTCCCTCCAAATTCAGAGCTATTGATATGACTGAAAAAAAAAAAGGGGGCACAGTCGAATTGTTGATTACCCTTACAAAGTTTTTTCCCCTACATCGTCTGCATTGTAAATTATAAAATACAATTACCACTAGCTAGATTTATTGGCACACCAGTCAACAAAAGCACAAATGTTGTGATGCATCTTGTAATACTTTTCTATGTCATATATTAGTGAATGATAACTGTATCATGCTACTGCTGAATTGAAAAGTAGTTATTGATTGTGATATCATCTGTGTACTATGACACCACATAAATCTTAAGTTAATTTTCTCGCCATATTGAAAAAAGCTCTGGCTGTTAATTGACTCACGGCGTAACTTTCCGGTTAAAAATACAACACCAACCTAGTGGATTTTGCTACCATAAAACATAAATAGTGAAGTAGACTTAATCCTGTTGCTAACTTGAGAATCAAATTCTCAAATATAAAGCCAAACATTAAAAAAGCATTGTTCTCATTGAATGTACCAAAAAATTCTGATTACTTATGAAATATATTTTATCTTAACATTGTAATTCTGTTCCATGTGTTACTTGTGGGAAGTATGAAAATTTAAAAACAAACAACACATTTTTATTAAAAAATACATCAATATGTATGATTGTTTAATTGCTTTTTGAACATACTTATTTATAAAAGTATATGAAAATATTTATATTACGACCATATAAAATTATTATTTGGGGTTCCCAAAAAAATTTCTGAAGGGTTCATAGTCTAAAAAAAGTTTGGGAAACTCTGCTCTACACCATCAACATGATCATTAAGTTTGTAGAGAACACTACTGCGATTGGGACTTATTTTGGAGGGTGATGAGGCAGACTACAGGAGTGAAATAGAAAGATTGGCTGCACAAAGCCCGAAGAATAACCTTTACTTAAACATCTTAAAGATAAAGAAGATGGTGATGGAATTTCAGAGAAATGTACAAGTACCTGTGCCTTTGGTTATTGAGGAGGTAGAGAGTGGATAAAATTGAGTTTCTGGACACATACATTGCAGAGGATCTCTCCTGCAATACCAGTGTGTTAGTCAAAAAAGCAGAGCTGTAACAATATTCACTGAGAATTCTCAGAAAGAATAATTTACAAAGGGAGGTGCTGATAACCTACCACTGGTCTATTGAAAGTCTGCTGGCATATTGCATCACTGTTTGGCATGCTAGCTGTTCAACAGCAGTCAAGAGAAGCCCCCCCACCAAGGATTATAGAAAAATAACTGGCTGTTCACTGCCCTCTTTGAAAGATATTTCTTTTAATTACCATTGTCACCGCAGAGCAGAAAACAGAACCAAAGACGATACACATTCTAGGTGCCACTTGTTTGAACTGTTACCCTCAATTCTACTACTTATCACTTTGAGCACAAAGAACTTAAGGAACAGCTGTGTAAAATGACAATTTTAAATATATTATAAACATTATAACTTTTCTTCATTCATTGCTGTGCATGTGTTTACTTTCATTTGTGTTATATGCATGTGTTTTTGTTTTTTTCTTTGCATGTGTTGGCACACCTGGGGATTACTGTCCAATTTTATTGTGCATAAATAAAATAAATGTTCAGAATTAAACCTTTACTGAGGGCCAGGGTGGATAGGAAAAAGTAACTCTTGTATATTAAAAGTTCACACCCATTCACACAATAGATTCAGGATATAAAATAAATCTGCAGGGGGGGGGGGGTACTGAGTGTGAAAGACTTCAAGAAAATCATTAAAGAGGAGCAAGAACAATAAAAGAACAGAAATTAAGAACTTTACTAGAAAGAAAGAAGCCAGAAGAGAGCTCTGCAAGTGAGAAGTGCAAGAAGAGAAACTGTTAGCATAGAACTTACCATCACATCTGGCCAATTCAACTGAGAATTGATATTTTGTCTCCAATTTAGTACTGCACATAAATTCATAAAGTCTTGGTACCATAGAGGAGAGTTCATCAGAACAATTATCATGAAAGTATTTACAGAAAAAGAAATAAGGTAGCCTATGTTACGATAATGAGAAAGTGATTGAAGCCGAAATACCAGGTCAATACCAATCATATTGCAGATTCTTTATTTTATGAAGAATCTCTAAATACAAACAGAAGCAGCAGACCATATGTGGCAGCAATGTTTAAAGCAATGACAAATGATAAACTTATAAATACGTAAGATAGGTTCTGAGGATGAGAAAAATTGCCGATCATGACACAGTGAACAAGCATTCCTAGTAGCTGCTTTAGTTTTTTGTTTTTTACTCTGTACGGACAACTGTTCTATCTAACATTTCAATATTTTTTTCATTTGTGTTTGTTTAGCAGCATATCAACTCCTTATGGATTATTCAGTTTTCTTGGGAGAATTAGTAATTTCCTTTACAAACATGTATTGCTCGTAGTATTTTTTTCTTACAAAAAACATATTGCTGGCCATACTTTTACTATAAAAATGTATTGCAGGCACCTTCACTATAAAAATGTATTTCTACACTTTCAAAATGTTTTGACCCCAGTTTGGGAGTTCACTATTTGCCCATAGCTGAGACCTTAACAAGTGCTACCACCCTGGGTCAGAGTGGACCTTGGAAAAACAGCAATTAAAACCCTCCTAATTAGAGTCCTTGCTGACAGATGTAGATTATTGTCATACCCAAGATAGTTCTTCTTTGTGATATTTTAATATTTAATTGTTAGTAACACAATTATTCCTTTCCAACTGTATTTGACAGTATGGAACACACAATTTTTTTTAAATGGCTAAAAAATTGCTCTACATCTTATAAGCAAAGTTATAGTGTATAGTAGTGAGTGTTAAAGATAAAATCCTTAACACTCACTACCATACACTATAAATTTACCTCAGATGGTCACTTCTATCTGGCCTAACTCAATATTATTATTTACTCAAACAACATTATTACAATTATCGTAAAAGGAATTATTTTAAGAAATTACTGGGGACTCAATACCAGCAGATCATCATACCTAAATTTATCTCATCACAATCCTCTAATTAACCAGCTGGAAACTACAAAAGAAAGGGACTTAGAGTAAGGGAAAACTAGTAATGATTAGAAAAAAGTAACCTGAGAACTATAACATTAATGCCACAAAGAATTGTTCCTCATACAAAATAGCCAAAAAAGAATTACTGATCAAGAGGTGGATGTGTTTATATTTTTTATGCCTTATCTTCAACTGTACTGCAAACTTGGTTTTTATTTGCAGTAATACTTCCTAGTAGACATAAAGTGCTTTTGTAATGTTTTGTAACATACTGATTGTTGGTCGACACACATAAATAACTGTGAGTTACCTTCCTTTTGATGAGCTGGCAGTGTACACAAGCAGCCTCAGTTGGTGAACACCTTAACCATTACCCAACTAAATTCTTTCTAGAATTGTTCCCCCTGCTATGACATTGTTTTTGAGTGCACAAAAAACATGAGCACCCCCTGTTTTAAAATTGTCATAACTTTCTTTGTATTTTGTGTATTGATTTTATTATTGTATACTAATAAAAGAATGGATGAGTAATATATTGATCTAATGCATTACATCTTGCATGCATAGTTTTGACGTTGAAACCAAAAAAAATTGAACACACAAAATAAAAACAAAAAATACAAATACATTAACAATTTAACAAACTAAATTTTATTAATCCTTGTGAAGTTATGGGGTGCAATAAGAAACAAAATGGCAAAGAAGGTTCTCATTTCGTCAAAAATGAAATCTTTACTTGTGTTTAAATACAAGTAGACAAGTATTTTTTTTTGCTCTTTCTTTCACATGACTAGCATATTTATTTGTCTTGTTGACAAATAAAGTTATTATTTTGTCATTTATATATAGACAAAATAATTCTCCTCCTTTTCATTCACCTCTTGTTCACTGCCACTGACTTTATATGTGTTCAAAAGGTAGATACACTAATGTGGACCGAGTAGATTTTCTTAGAAGAGGGGAGTTTTGAGGATTACTTGTTGAATTTAAAATCAAATGCTAGAGTTTATGACTGGAACAATGCTTAAGAGAATGATATGATAAAACTACAAATAACAAAAGGAATACAGAAGAGAAACACATAAGTTCTTATTTGGGAAGCAAATTTAATTGGCTGATGCAGAATTGTAGAACAGAACAAAATCCAGTTGCATAAAAAAAAAAACCAATAAATTAAACTTTAACAAGGACACAGATGAGGAGGATATTAACATGACAGGAAGAGGCAGAAGAAAATATGACTGCATTTGCGGTTAGAGAAAACACATAAAATAATTAGAAACTGTCTGGCTTATCATCAGGAATGGATCAGATGATAAATAAAAAACTTTCCTACATCAAAAATTTGTGAGGCTAGTGACAAGGAGGAGAGAGTTAAATGATTTCATGTTCAAGGAGAGACAATTCATAAAGTTCATTCAAACTTAAAACTGAATGGGAGCTCATTGAGTTCATGTTAGAATCCACAGTGACAGTAAATATAGTTACTGAAAAATTTGTGAAGAACAAGATGGCGATTCTAACTTCAAAAGAAAAGGTATGTTTCTGTCTATGGCAGAATAAAAGTTAATCACAAAGGCAGAGCCTATCAACCATGTGAACAAACAAAAGGTGAAAATCTCAGTCATGGTTGTGGATGCAGACGTGCAGCCAGTTTTGAGTTGTAACATTTGCCAAAAAGTTGAATTTGATTCGGTTTAACTTGGATCAGTTTCATTTAATCGTTTCAGCAGAAGATTCATACTATGGTCTCTGGGAACAAACCCTGAGAGAAACATCAGAGAATTAGATACCAATGATTCCAGTAAAAGGATTTAACTAGAATTTCCGGATGCTTTTGAGGAAAGAGTTGGAGAATTTCAAGAGAGAATTAACAATCTAAACAGAACCAGATGCAGTTCCTATGTAGCAACAAATCAGAGGCATCCAATTCACACTAGAAAAGCAGTTCAAACAAGAAATGGAAAAATGATAAAAGACAATATAACTGAAAAAAAATTAAAGGACTCAGTTCATGGCTGAACAGCTATATAATTGAAAAAAAAAATCCAGCGGGAAGCTCCACGAGACAAAATGCTAATCAACAATTACCACAGCCAGATGCCAAGTTTGGAATCTGTAACACATGTTTGCAAATAAAAAAATTAATAGGATTCAGCAAACTGGATGATAAAGCAAAAGATCTAACTGCTTTGGAATACTTTATGGCAACTACAGATACAAGCGATTGTTAATAGGAATCATGCCAGCCAGCCAAAAATTCCAAGCAAAAATGGCCAAACTATTTCAAAAGGTGAATGATGACAGCATCATTTGGGATGACTGTCTGATAGATGGATTTGGAAACACCCCTCATCAAGCCACCAGTAATCACAACCTGAATTTGTAAGCATACCTACAGAGACGTAGAAAAGAACATCAAAATCAACCTTGATAAGTGCAAATTGCTTACAGAGGAGATTTCCTGTATGTGTCATATACAGACAAACCTCTCATCAATGGACTAATAAGGGGAGGGGTGGTCTGTTAAAGCCGATTGTCTAGAGATGGGAAGGGATTATTTTTGAGTGATAAAACCACTATAGTAACTACCAGTAGATATGATCATAATGTAAATACTTTAAACATGTAGATATGGCATAAATAAATATATATTTAATATAGATATATTAAGCAAAATAACAAAAATAATAGATTTTTCACAGCCACTTTCTCACGCATACCCTAAATATCATACTTTATATATTGTACACACATCTTTGCTTACAAATGAAAGGTCCACTACTGCCACCAAGTGGTCACTTTGAGAACTAATACGATTTATTCTGCTAAGCCTGCAAATTTTGAAATACATTGCTGACAATTTGGAAGTTTTTTCCTGCAGATTTTTTTATTTTGCCTACAGATTTTGTCCGTTGCACCCAAAGTCTGTTGATGGGACGGGTTCATAGATGAGAGGTTTGTCTACTAATTCACGTCTGAAGCCTGATGAAGAGAAAGTATGTACAATAATGGAATTCCCAGCACCCCATGATTTGCATCAATCTGATACGAGCTTTATAGGTATGGTAAAATACCTGTCAAAAACTTTGACCATACACATTGACAACAAAACGCAAACCTCTAAAAGTTGAACACGGAAAGACCAAACTTTCCAATGGGCTGAAGTGCAACAAAGAGCATTTGAAGACACTAAGAAAGCAATAGCAAATGCACCAATCCTGACCGACAATGACTTGGGAAAGCCAGTCACAATAAAGATCAATATTTCTGATGTAGAATTGATTGATTGATTGTATTTAACAGCCCCCTCAACTACTTGTAGGTCAAATAGAGCCAAATTGTGTTGTAAACATATTTTATAATTCATCAAGTATGGATGAGAATAAGATTTAATGTACTTCAGATATGAATAAAAGAATATTTAATAGCTTCTTCAGTATGGTTGAAGAAAAATGTTTCCCAAATAAGCTAGAGAAGAATTTTTTTGTTCATCAGGTATGGTTGAAAACAAAATTTATTGTTTGTTAAGAATAACTCAAGGTAAGTTTTTTGTTTGCGTAAACCCTTATAAACATATTTTTTTTTAAATATTTTATTGTAAAATCCAATCTTTTTGACAAATTGCAGTATGTTATCTGGTTTAATGTTTTCAAAAAGTTCACTAAAATTGTGCGTTCTGTAATACTTGTTTTGGTTTTCCCGGAAGTGATAACATTCAAACAGTATGTGCCTGACTGTATATGACCCCTGACATGGTACACATATTGGTGGGATTTCATTTCTCAATAAACGTCTGTTAGTAACATGCATATGTCCAATATGGAGGCTAGTGAAAATGACTTCCTCTCTTCTTCTCTTTCAGTAGCCAGTAAAATATTCAAATATATATTTAAATATTCACCGATGATTGGTTGAATATTGTGTAGTTTATTATGACAGTTAATCCATAACTGTTACCATTTTTCTTAAATAATCTTTTTAATGGTTGGTTGGAGATCATTGTATGGGACTTTTGTATTTGATAGTTCCATATTTAGTGACTTCTTTGCCACTTTGTCGACCTTCTTGTTTCCCTGAATGACAATGTGACTCAATATCCAACATAATATAATGTCTTTGTTTTTTGGAGAGGAGATCTAACTTATTTATGTGTTTAATTATGGTAGGATTCGTGTTATTTCTATTTTGAATTGATATAAGTGTGGATTTAGAATACCAAAAGATAATAAACCTGTTTGTTTGGGATCTTGAAATCATTTTTAGTGCTAGACCTACAACCAGAATTTTTGCACTGTGGATTGAGGACCCATCTAGTAGTCATTTCAGGACTTTAATGCTGTTCCATATGGCTGCGCAGCCAACTGTATCTCCATTTTTAGATCCATCCATATATACGTGTGAGTGATCTGGGTATAGATTTTTAATAATGTCTATTTTCTTTTGGTAATTATTGTAACCAAGGGAAGATTATTGAATAAAATAATCACACGAAGGTTGGTAATCTACAATATTACTTAGGACACGAAAAACATGTATAAGATTCACAAGCAGCACATAGAAGTAGTCAACTGCTAGAAGTGAGTCAAGTGAATTCCTCAATGAAACTCCAACTGTAGACCGCAGACCAACACATACAGTATTCACTACCCTACTGTATTTATGGGAATGGGGGTATACACATTATCGACCGTAGGTATGCTACAACACCCACCCCCTTTTGGGTTTACTCTGTACTGAGTCAATATTTTTTTTCTTTTTGGGTTGACTTCAATCCTTTCAATCTCCCTTCTTTCTCTTTTACTCCGTCTGTTTTGTCTTCTATCTCTGGAGTTTTTTGAGGGATGGGTACATCAAAAGTATCAAAAAGAACCTCCAGTTGAATACCTACTTTTAATTTGATTATAGTGCCTCTTGTGCACCATTTCAGGACCTTTTACTAGATACACCATCCTACTAATTCTTCGGACAACAGTTCCAACTTCCCAAATTTTTTATTTGACTGGCACATATAGTAAAAAACCTTTTGACCAATTTTATAAAAAATTTTTTCAGGATTTGTACCACATGACCATGTTTTTTCTTACTGGGTATAAGTTTGTCAAAAACTGATAGTATTTTTTGCGCAAACATAATTTCTGCTGGAGTCATTGATGAAGGCGCATTTCTATTTGGTGTAAGCATATACACCTATAAAAATTGCCGTAATGCAGCATCTGTGGAAGCACTGTTGGCTTTTTTTAAAGCCCCTTTTGAAGGTATCCACAAAACGCTCTGCCTAGCCATTACTTCTAGGATGGTAAGGGGCAATTGTTATGTGCTCTACCACAAACATTTTGCAAAATTTCTTAAATTCTTTCGATGTAAATTGAGTTCTGTTATCCGATACAATCGAATCTGGTATTCCTAACCTCGCGAATAGTTCGTGTAAAAAATTGCATGGTTGATTTGTTACATCTGAATATCTCTGGTCACTTTGAAAAACTGTCTACGACAAATTAGATATGTCCCATTAAGTGGACCAGCAAAATCAACATGCAGACATGATCATGGGCAGTCAGTTTCTGGCCATGGATTGAACTTAATTGGTGGCTAAAGCGCCACCAAAGCACAGCCTTTGCATGACTTCACTAGACATTCGATGCTACACCATTTTACATAACTTCTCATCAAGCTTTTTATTCTGGATATACCAGGATGTCCTGCATGAAATTATTTCAGAATTCTCTTTTGTAGTGCCAAAGGTAACACTACTCTTTTGCTTACATGAGAATGTCATCACATATTGAGTATACTCCCGTCGTGAAGGTTTTTCTTCACTTCAGTAATAAATTTATCATTCAACACTTTACTTTTTATATCTTCGAACATCACAGGTAGTTCCCACATAGTATGATTTTTACCTCTACTTTCAATTGTAGAGAAGCAGTGACTGTGTCTTCTAAAGGTTCATTATTCCTTGAAATAAGTCTGGACAACTCGTCCACATGACTTAATTTATACAATGGTAAGAATTCTATTTTAAAGTCGTAATTTAGTAAAATGGTTGCCCATCATTGTAACCTATTAGCCATATGAGTCGGTAACCCTTTTTTGGACCCATAAATAGCTATCAACACTTTGTGATCTGTTTGTAGAGTAAACCTTCTCCTGTGAATGAATCTATGAAATTTTTTTCAGAAGTGGGTAATGATAACTTTTGAGGATATTGTTTAAGCCGATGGAAAAATCTGCACAGACACGTATCTCTTTCAACTTTTTCTTTACATAAATGGTTTCAAAACCCAATCGCTATATTCCACCTTCAATAAAACACCTATTTTTTCAAGTCTATCAAGCTCGTCACCAATTTGTTTTAGCATAGCAAATGGTACATTTCTTCTCTTTTTGAAAATTGGTTGCACATTTTCTTTTAGCTCAAATTTAGCTTTCATTTTCTTACACCTGCCTAACCCACCAGTAAATAAGTCTGGGAATTTCATTTTAATTCTTCTTTTAGACTTTCTGCTTTGTTATTAAAACCTTTCGCTTTTTGGCAGAACAAATTGATTGGATTGTTCCATAAACTGAACTGTTCCATCCAATCTGTTCCAAACAGGTTACTCGTGTTTCTCATGACAAAAAGTCTTAACTTTAAGGTTTTATCTTTTAACAATACATTTGTCATAAATTCCCCATCAAATTTTATTTTCTGTCCTGCAACATTTTGTGCGACTTTTTTGCTTTACCCAATTTTCTCCGTGTATAAAAATTTATCATATTCAAATAAGAACCACTCACAAGTTGCAGTTTCATGTTTTTGGTTCAGGATATTTACCTGCACAAATTTTCTTAAAGGAGATTTATCCACATTAGTAATTTTAATGTAATTACTCTCTCATTTTTAAATTTTGTGTTACAGTGTTTTTTTTTATGTACTTTTTTTCCATGCCAAAAACATTGTTTATTTTTGTATGGACAATCCTTATACCTATGTGATTCTCCATAATCATAAGAGGGGTCAGGAGTAATGTTACTTTCCTTCTTCACTTTATGTTTTTAACACACTTTTTTAATGTGCGACAGATTGGATTGGCATCTTTGGCATCTTGATGAATATTTATAAATTTCTGACAATCTTCTGCTAAGGTCTGCAATGTTAAATTGGGCTCATTTCCAATTTGCTTAAAATCATTCATCTGCAAATAGTCCAAATAGTCAGCGCCACCAACTCTAAGCAGAAGGTCTTCTCTTAACATCTCAATGTGGAAGAGGGCGCAAACTCCTGTTGCTTATGTAGCTCTCCCAGTCCCAGATCCATGCTGACTGTTGGATAATACCTGCCAAGTATAATTCATCTGCAAATAGTCCAAATATTCGGCGCTGTTATGAAATAAAATAAGACATATCTCAGCTGATTTGCAGGCAAATAAACTAACATACTCAAGAGCGAGAGTCAGATGTGAACGGGACAAGGTCCCGTCACAAAATGACCGTTATTGTCGTTTACGCATAGGCCCGACGCACGAGTTTCGGTTGAAAATTAAAATAATATTTCAAAGTGCTTCTATTTTTCGACCAATAAAAATGCTTCCCTCCTAATTATACTCGCGTCATTTTTTGAGCCCATTAAGCCATAAAAAACGCCATAAAAGGAAGAAGTACAAAGCAGTCAACGGGAGGCCGGGGAAGAGATCTGTCACGGTCAATCTGAGAAGTCAGCAGCAGCCAACCAGTGGGAACTACTATGAGAGATCAACCCGGATCGGCAGCCAGCTTATGAACTATACCACAAGGTAGCTGTCCCAAAACCACACGTTCCTATTGAAATAAATCACATAAATCTATTTCTGCTGTTGTCATATTTCTGTCTTGCAACCATCCGCTTGTCTATAACACTGGTGTCAGAAGTGTACAGCAAGAGAAATATGGACGACTACACGAGCTTCACCTGAGCCGAACTATTTACTCTCATCAAGGAACAGAAAACACTACTATTAAACTTGAAGACAGGACCAACACAGCCTTCCGAAGCCACGACACAAGAAATTCAAGCCGACATAAACTACATGCTGACTGCCCTAAAATCAACTACTTTAACACCTCCCACCGCT
Organism: Acanthosepion esculentum; assembly: GCA_964036315.1. Lineage (NCBI taxonomy): Eukaryota > Metazoa > Mollusca > Cephalopoda > Sepiida > Sepiidae > Acanthosepion > Acanthosepion esculentum. The sequence continues at coordinate 139,445,846 of OZ038479.1, forward strand.
CAAACAAATGGCGATTACAGCTTAATGATGCACCAACAAACTATACGCGACATACTGAAGCTAGAGGGAACTTTTCACCCTAGACACGACGTGAACCGATTCATCACGGCTCTAAACAAAGCATACACAATCCACGTCACGCCAGAACTCAGCACCTATCCCAGCCTGGAATGCGAATTCGTCAAGTCTGCTAAAGATTTACTGGACCAAAGTATCTTTCAGCAGATGGTTGACTCAAAAAAAGACATATCCACCTTTGAACAACTGAAGGAATACTTATTAGCAGCCCACAGAAGTCAGATGACTAACATCCAACACCTCAGTTAAGCCTGGGATCTGGTACGGCGAGACAGCGAAAAATTAAACTTCGCGGGTCAACTCGAAAACACCCTTAGAGAGGCAGCCGTCCACATAAAAAACAAATACAAAAAAGACAAAAATACAAACTTAACAGTCGATGGACTTATTTCCATCATCGGCGCTATGCTAATGAGCAAAAAGGTGAAAATTTGGAGCTCAAATCTCTACCCAAATCTTGTTAAGACAATGGACAACCACTATTCAGCCATTGGCATAGCCTCCGAAGCTCAAAGATACCTTGATCGCGGTGTAAAATCCAACGACACGACTTCGCACGACACTGTGTATTTCACACAGAAACCACAGCAGTCAAACCAAAGAAACACGCCACTTTGACCCAGCAGGCAACCAAACCCACAGCGGATAGGCCTCACCAACCCTCCCGAACATGGCCACTATCTGACATGCAGAAACCATCAGCACACACCATGAATCAGCATGTGCAAGAACTACCTCAGAGGTCGCCCATGCCTCCATGCACGCAACTGCCTATATCGCCACCCACCTCACACTTGGGCACAGGCCCATATCGCCGCAACGAATGATAATATACAAGCCATAAATGATGTGGAACAGGATTTTCGCTTCAGGCAGGACAAGATGTGATGCCTCGTTCACCATGCCCCTACGTCAGCCATCACACCTTCAACCTTCAAGGACTTGCTCACCATTTACCACTCATCCAGTCCACCTTCAACTTCAGGGACATCACCTTCTCTGGCATTTACACAGAGAAGCCAAGAAACACATGACCCGCTCTGACATCATAGTAAAAGGAATCAACTGCAGCACCACCGCCCTTGGCGAACTGACTTGCGACATCACTATCGGCAGTCGAGACTCACCCACGTTCAAAAAGGTTACGTGCTGATAACTACCCAAACCACACCGATCCTGATCGGCCAAAATATCCTATGTCACAACACGCTCGATTCCTATCTCATCGACAACCAAAATGCGACTATAGAATTCAGACGCACACTTTCCTCAGGATACACAACACACACAGCCACAATCATATCACCGTCATCGTCAACCAACGATCCAGCATATGGCGCCCAAACTGACGTCATCCAACACCAGCCTACTATGGAACTACAGCCCAACATCCAGACACTGGATCAAAAGCAAACCTGGCTAAAGCATAGCATGGGGCTATCGCTACCAAACCACCCAAACCGAGACGAACTAGAGGCCACTGCAAACTTACTCATTCGCTACACTGACATTATCGGCACAGAAAGCAGCAGCAAAGGAATATTCATCCGACCGATCCTCATACCAACCAACGCCCAGTCTTGCAGCCAGAAACAACATCCGATCGCCCAGGCTTTTGAAGCTGACGTTGATACTGAAATCAAGCGCATGGCCGATGAAGGTATCATTGAAAACTGCAGCGACCCCAAAGGCTTCAATAGCCCTGTATTTGCCGTATGCAAGGAAAATGGATCGATTCTCATCGTCGCTAAGTTTAAAAGAACTCTCAACAAGGTCTTGGTCGCTCTTGATCCTTACCCAATGCCAAGGATTGACCACTTGTTCAACAAAATTGGCAAAAGGCAATAGATATTTCACTTCCCTCGATCTACGCAGCGGCTACTGGCATATTGAGATCGACAAGCGAGACCGATACAAAACAGCATTTACATGGAAGGACCAATGCTATCAATACACGCGCCTGGCCTTCAGCCTTACATCTGCCGGACAAATCTTCTCCCGTTGAATAGCAGAAGCCCTAGCCACGGTCACATCCCGTGACAACATTTCTTCCTATATCGACGACAACCTGGTCCACGCTAGGATATTTAGGGAGTACATACTCTCCCTCGAACAATTTTTTACCGCCCTCCGAAAATTTGGACTCAAGCTGAATCCAGATAAATGTTCCTTCCTCGCATCAGAGGCAAAATTCCTCGGACCCATAGTAAACAGCGAAGGTTTCAAGGATGATCCAGAATACGTTCATGCCATCAGGGAAATGAAGCCTCCAACATCAAAAAAGGAATTACAAAGCCTTATCGGCCGTTTAATGTGGATCAGACAATTCCTAGAGATGTGTCTTCATGAACAAATCAGGTCAAATATGTTTTCAAAACTTATGGTTCCTATACACGGACTCAACAAGGTTAATAAACCGTTCATCTGGACGCAAAATGCCGACAGAGCCTTCAAAAAATCAAGGACCGTCTCTCTTCACCACCCGTCATCTCGTTTCCGGATTTCTCCAAACTTTTCACACTCACCACCAACGCCAGTGACGTTGCATGTGGAGCAATCTTAATGCAAGAAGCCGACCACGGGGAGAAAGATATCATAGCAGTCGCTTCCCATACATTCAACTCCACAGAACAGAACTGGTCCACGACGGAATGAGAGGTATATGCAGTAAAGTGGGCAATATTGAAATTTTATTATTTCCTTCGCAACCGCCCCTTCGTCATCTTCACCGACCACAGATCGCTGACCAATGAGAGTTCAATAATGCCAAAATACGACGATGGCAAGAAGAAATTTCATGTTATAAATTTGTCTTAGAATATGTCGAAGGTGAATCAAATGTATGGGCTGACATGCTCAGCAGAGGTGCGGACATAAGAAAACGAAAACCCCGAACAACCCTACACAGGCAGGCAGGATATTCGAGATAAGTGGTTCAGACCCCTGCGTATACATCCCATCTTGGTGACATCAGTGAGTTTAACTGTTTACAGCTCATTCCCAAAACTCACACACCACAAAACGCCTGCACCCACAAGCGCGTCACCAACGCATTCTTCGCCTATCACTCTATCACCACCATCCTCACTGAGAGAATCTGCAACCACCTCGGCATCGCAAATGAACAACAAAAGGACGATGCCCTGGCAAAGATCATCAGCACCCTCCAGTCACCCACTCCAATCCCATATATATCCTGACGACCACTGAGCTACGCTTTTCAAAAAACATTTGCACCAATTTTTTCTAGAACCAGACACCTCCATTTTGATAAGAGACAGTAAACACTCATCGAGATTGGTTGTACCATACAAACTACGATACAGATACCTGTACCAGGCACACGAGGGCAAAAGCCACCAGGTGTTACCCGTATGCGAGAACTCCTTTCCAGCTACTGGTGGGAATTGAAAAACCGCAACATCAAGGCCTATGTCGATTCTTGCGACACGTGTGCTAAGTGCAAGTGTAGACGTACCCACTGGCTCATTGGCCACTGCAAACGAGGAAAAAGACCATTCGATCTCGTCTTTATAGACTTTGTCACAATGCCCAACTAAAAGAGAAAACACTACATCCTAACCATCTTGGATAGCTTCAGCCGACACTTTACAGCCATACCATGTGCGAGAGACCATGCTATCAACGCCGCCCACAGATTGTACTGGTTCTTCCTTCGACACAGAGATTCCACGCATAGTATCCTCTGATTGAGGCACACACTTCACTGGAGAAGTCTGTCGACAATTCTGTAACCAGATGTCAATAACGCAAGAACTTCACTGTCTTTGGCACCCGCATAGCTCAGGAAATATCGAGAGACAACATCGCACGATGAAGAACGCACTTTATATGTTATGCGAAGACCGGAACTGTGTATGGACAGATGTTCTAGAATCTGTCATTTTGTCCATGAATGCCACGACCAACAGCGCCACCAGTGTCTCCCTGCACTATGCTATTACTGGCTGTCACCCCAACATCGGCCTATCTACACTACACAGAAAAGAAATCAAGTGACAATCCTGGAGCATATGGAATGCAAATTAATGCCCTGCTAAAGCAGGCTCACCACCACGTCACCCTGGCCAACGACAAAGCTGACCACAAACTTGAAACTAACTTAAATCGCCTCACATACAAGGACCCAGGCGACAAGGTTTTACTTCACCGGCCACACTCAACTGTTGCCCAATCCTCTCATCAGCCGGCTTATGAACTATACCACAAGGTAGCTGTCCCAAAACACATCTCTATTGAAATAAATCACGTAAATCTATTTCTGCTGCTGTTGTATTTCTTTCTTGCAACCATACGCTTGTCTATAACAGCGCCATCTTCTCCAAGTAGAAGGTCCTCTCACAACATCCCATTGTGGAAGAGGACGCAACTACAGGTGAATATATAGCTCTCCCAGTCCCATGCTGACTATTTGGCTAATACCTGCCTAGTATCATTCATATGCAAATAGTCAGTACCACCTACTATAAGTAGAAAGTATTCTCTCAACATCTCATTGTGGAAGAGGACACAACTCCTGGTACTTATATAGCTCTCCCAGTCCCAGACCCATGCTGACTGTTGGCTAATACCTGCCTGGTACAATTCATATGGAAATAGTCCAAATATTCGGTGCCACCTACTCTAAGCAGAATGTCTTCTCTCAACAGACTATTGTGGAAGAGGATGCAACTCTTGGTGCTTACACCACCACCTTCAACCAACTCGGAGTCTTTTCTCTGACTGACCTGATGCTCTGTTAAAGTATTGTAGGTTCAATTGTGCTTCACTGGTAGATTCATCCATGATGGTTTTTATTTGTAATCCTAAATTTTTTTTTTTTCAGTTTTGTTTTATATCAAATACATTTTTTATTTAGCGTAAAGGTACAGTGGTAAGCAGGGTTAGTTGGGCAGAATTTAAGTTTTAGATCATATTGTAATCCCAGGTTTTCTAATCTCAATTTTAATGATGCCTCATGGGCTTCAGCATATAAACTTTCTATGGGTGATGTTTTCAAGGCACCCAGACCCAGTCTTAATTCTGCATGGTGGATGGGGTCAAGGATTTTTAGGTAGGATTTCTATGTTAAGTGTAAGTGTACAAAGGATATCAGATTACTAATAGAAAATTACTGGAAAATTGTTAAATTGGAACTTTTAGAAAAAGAAATGGATTTTGACAATTTATGAATCAAAGTTAAAATAACGGATGTTTTGATTTAGAATTTATTTTTTAAACTGGACCCTCTGTAGTTTACAAAGAGCGGCAGAGTGGCTGCTAGCAAGGTGATAATAATAGAGTCTTGTTGTGGACCTTGGAAACCAATCAGTGAAAAAGTAAATTGTTTACTGATTGAGGATTGAATTTGTACTTTGAAAGTATGAAAAACAGATACATCACCAGTTCTCTATATAAAGATGCAAGCCAACCAGAAAATGAGCAGAGTTTTGGGCTCATCTGTGTTCAAGTGCAGTTGAGCTGGGTGGAGAGTTGTTGGAGATTGAAAAGGAGAGTTTTGCATTTGTCTGTCTCCGAGTGCAGTTGAACTAAGAGAGAGATGTCAGAGATTGAAAAGAAAGCGTCTGTTGTGTGAAGCAAAATACTGCCACTAACATCTAAGTACCGCTGCTCCTGCTATCACTAATACTACTACTACTACTGAGAACGGGAACATCAAATGTTGTAGTAGTTGCACTAAGAACAGACCAAAAAGGGTTAAAATGAAGGCTACCTCTATCCTTACCGAAGTCATTCAGAGTATTGTGTTCATTTGGTTATTGTTCACATACAAGAAACATTTGAACCTTGTGCAACAAGAAATATTTTTTTGTTTGCTTTTATATATATAAAAAAACTGTTGTCCTTTCAAAATCAAATCAACTTTGTTATTTATTTTTCTGTTAACCCAATTCTCATCCAACGAACTCACAGGTGGGCCAACAAGAAGCTTCCGGATTTCTATGATTATATAGGACCACTCTCCAGGATCAAAAAAATCACAAAGTGGCTGGAGGGTGGCTTCGAATTGACATTGGGAACCAGAGACTTGTGTCTAACCTGTAATACTGGACCAACAGCCGGTCTGGTGTAGTGTGTGGGCCATGTGGGGTGAGGATACAGTGTTACATTGCCAAAGACAAACTCTTTCTTGCCAAGAATAAAGCAAGTCCTGTTCACCATTTCTGCCATTCAACTCTGGCTCTGGTTCACTATGTCTGCCACAACTTTAATGGAAGACAAGTGGCAATAGGAACAGATCACAAATCACTCAAAATGACCAGCAATGTCCCAGAATTTTGATTATAAAATAACTTACAAAAAGAACAGTGATGTGATTCCAGTTAATTTATTGGATTCCTTGTTGTAAATGACCAGACCAGAGACAGATTAATCACCAAAGAAGCTCATAAATTTGATTAAACAGGGTTTTCCAATGAGATCTAAAACCCTCAAACCTCAGTCAAAGCACCTCTACAAATGTGATAGGTCCTGACCTGGCATCTCGACTCCAGACACAATGTGGATTCCCTCTGTCTTTTCTATTGCAACTGCTCTTATGAGCTTTTCTCTGGTACCCTGACTGCATGAATATAAGCATACTACTAGGTTGGCATATCATTCCCACCTTTTTAATGTCAAAACAGTTAAATGTAACTGCCTTTTCTACTCCAACAGCTTCTTCTCTTGCACTTCACAACAGTGCAAAACCCTTCCTCTAACCCTAACCCTTACTTCCCTGATAACTAAACTTCAAAAATTTAAATGTAATGTCAATTGACATCTCCTGATGCCTTGATCCTGATCCCCGTTCTTCTTTTTATCCTTTCCTCAACCCCCCCCCCTTCTTTACTCTTACACTCACTCTCTGTAACCCCTTGAGTGCTTGTGGCACTCCCATCTTGCTTGAAAAAAATGCTTAAAAAATATTTTTTTAGAAACTACTTACAAAGGATGAACTAATATTTTACAGAAACCAAGTCTTTGTACCCACTTCAATGAGAAACTAGATAAAAAAGGGGTGCATATTATTCCATGTAGCTATTGATAACAACATGAGACACACTCTAGATACCATATTTGGGTTTGGAATGAGACAAAAACTACAAGAAATTTACATGAATTATGAATAGTGTAACAATTACTCTGCAAGAAACAGAAAAGAGATACTGATTATATAACTGTGGTGAATGTGCATCAGTACAGACACAAAAATAGTTACATCCGGGTTTTCCCTTGTTAGCTGAACAGCTTAGCATGTCCAGATATGGACCTCTTTGCAACTTGTTCAGATCCAGGTCTCTTGTCAATAAAATCAACAAGAAAACCAGCAGTCAGTAGTAGGTGAGACTCAGTGTCTTGCAAGGTCGTTCTCTTGCGTATTTTGTTCCTAAAGTTGCGTGCCGCTTATCATGATGTAGTTTCTGAAAGAGCATTGACCCTTGCCATATTTTACAACAAAGTCATATATTCATATGTTGCTCTGGACATTATGATACTGGACAGAAAGAAATACCTAGTTTGTGTGGATTATTTTTTTTCTGACAACATTTTAGTTGATCAATTCCAGGGAACAACATCAGTCTGTACAGTGAAGATGATGAAGAAACATTTCATGAGATATGGAATTCCAGAAATACTAAGTGATGGGGTCATTGAATTCAACAGCCAAAAGATGAGCATGCTGGCTTGTAGATATGGATTCAGATGACATTCCAGATCACCAAACATGCCAAGTGCTAATGGAATGGTGGAATCAGCAGTAAAGCAAATAAAAAGCATAATTAAAAAGTGTAACAATGAATGTAATGATCCTTGTTTAGCTATATTGGTATTCACTAACACCCCTATCAAATTCAATAAGAATGACACCAGCCCAGAGATTCTTTGGAAGACAGTTGAGAAGTGTGTTGGTGACAAGGAAAGAATTCTTGTCCCCATTCAATGCAGAAGAAACTAAAAGTAGACTGCAAAAGGCAAGACAAAAATCAAAAGAAAAACTTTGACAAAAATGCCTACGATTTGAAGGAATTGAAAGAGAGTGACCAAAGTCCAGCCATTTTGCAAAAACAAATGCTGGAGAAAGGCAATTGTTGTGGGAAAATTTGAATACTGGAAATGTTTATTTGAGCTAGAGAATAAAAAAGAAAACTGGTGTGAAACAGGAGATACCGGAAGCTCAGAACTAGATCTAAATACAGTGACACAGCTGAAAGAAACCCCTAACCCATAATGACAGTGAAGAAAGGCTAAAAAATCAACAACCCAAGATTGATGAAAAACAATTGCACACAAAAAGAGCTACTGCTGGCAAGGCATTTAACCATTATGGTTAGTGACATTCTTTGACTTAAACTAGCAGTAACTAAAGAGACCCTGCATTGAAAGACAAATGATTCAGATTTTTTTTGTACAAACAAACCCCCATCAATGGACTAATAGGGAGGAGGGGTGGTCCATTAAAGCTGATTGTTCCTAGATGGGAAGGGGTTATTTTTGAGTTATAAAACCACTATAGTAACTACCAGTAGTTATGATCATAATGTAAATACTATAAACATGTAGATATGGCATAAATAAATATGTACTTAATATGGATATATTAATCACAATGACAAAAATAATTGATTTCTCACAGCTACTTTCTCATGCACTTGCTAATGTATCATACTTTCTGTCTTTGTTTACAATTGAAAGATTCAGCTACTGCTGCCAAGGGTTCATTTTGAGAACTAATATGACTCGTTCCACTACATCGCTGACAATTTGGAACTTTTTTTGCCTGCAGTTTTTTTTTTATTATTATTTTGCCAGCAGCTGTAAGACATTGAATTACCAAATTGCTTTCATGAAAACTCTCTCCACTATCAGGATCAACTGACCTCAGTCAGGAACTGGTGCTCTTTATAATTCAATTTTCAGGGTGGTTACTAAATTAATTTATAAATAATTAATAAATTAACTAGAAGGATCCATGCAAATTACAGTTTTAGTAATAAATCTTTAATACTGCACTCTGTAGTGTTCAACCTATGATAATTCCCAGATAGTTATAAGAAAAGTGACACAAAAAAATACTGAAATGTGGTATGATGCAGAACTTTATTCATCATTTAAAATCATTTTCCATAAAATGAAATGGAATAAATATAAATTATATACATTCTCCCCTGCAATTTTGGTGCAAATAACTGCAAAACACTTTCCTTCTCAACAATTTATAGGCAAAAATGCACAAATGCATGTTGGGATTAATTCCTAGTCAATAAAGTAGGTTGGTTCTTGGTTGCATATGTCTCAGTCCCAGTCTGTCTTAAAGTTCATTTATCCAAATTTGCACTTGTGCATCAACTCCAATTCTTAGTTTGTGAACTTTTTGCCACATTGCTGTTGCTTTGACTTATTATTGTTAATTTGCCTTGCATATATTGTTTGCTTGCTTTATATTACTTTTTTGCCATGTCCTTTTCTTGTTATTGTTTATTGCAAATTTGTCAATTTTGTTTGCATTTAACCATAGCCACTCACACTACAACCCAAATAGTGTTATTGAATGCACAGACTACATTTACTAGGTTTTAAAAGTGGTGCTTTATTTGCAATAGAAATTCATTGTAAATTGATTCCCCCCAAAAATGGCATTTATAGAGTTACTTCTGCAACAAATTTGAAGATTTAAAAAAAAAAAGAATGATTTTAATTTCAAAAGACAACTTGCAGTTCAGAAGCAAATTTGTCCTCAACAAATTGTAGTCACAAAACATGATTTAAGCCCTAAATACAAACAAATGCCTTCATCTATGATGACCCCATCCAATACCTCTGTGTAATAATCTTTTTTTGTCTCTCTACACCCCCCTCTCTCTCTCTTTCTGTTTTATTCTTCATGTTCTGCTCTCTTTCTGTTATCCTCTCAGTATACCAAGCCTGGCACACATCATACATAGTTATAAGTGTTTCAATATACAACTTATTTATAAATAAAGTAACTAAACTGCTTTCTTCTCAAACTTTCACAAAATTTAAGTAGAAAAATAAAAATACTTTCTGATAAGATCCAACTAAAAATACAAGTAAAAGCCAGTATCACTCACCTCAGTATCTGCAATAACAATCAGAGGACCATGCGTTGGGCAATTATTGAAATATTCTTCATTACAATCTTCGCAATCTGAAAAAGAAAATATATATATTTTTATTTTTAAATCTATTAAATTTTATTTGAGTGGTTTAAGGTCATTTTTAAGCTTCTACATAAGAAATGTTTGTTTCAGAACCTGCACAAAGCTAACTAGTAATAAGAAACAAAGAAAAAGATAAAATCATGAGACCAAACAACACTCCCCACCACCAATGAAGAGTATACAACAAGAGTTGGAATTGAGGCCAAGATTGTAAATCTCCAGAAAACTGCTATCATTTACTCTGCGAGGATTCTCTGAAAAGTTGAGTTATGAGGAGTCTTGTTGACACCAAGCCTGAAGAACATTGTTTACACCAATGTAGGACACCAATATAATAATAATAATCTAAGTATTCCTGAGATAGAGATGAGATCAATAATCATTTAAGTAAATGCAATTAGTTGCAACTAAGTAAAAAAAAAAAAAAAAAATAGACATGGCTGGGTGGGATAAGTCATCCACTGAGAACTATGCAAATTAATAGGATTTTAACCCTACAAATAAATTATAAACAAAAATTTACCTTAAAGAGAATAAAAATATAAATTTTCAGAAACCGAAATTCAAACAGATCACCCAATCCAGACCAGAAGAACAGATCCTGTCAACTTGCACCCATATCACATTTCCTGTATGATCACAGAAAATTAAGCAACATCAAGCCTGGTCAATACCTAGATGGGTGACTGCTTAGGAATACAGATGCTGTAAGCTTCAATGTGCAAGTGATGTAGTGGATAATGGCTTAGAAATGTTAATTGGAGAGCTGAGTTCAAATTGTAGTTGGGTTCATTATATTCAGTTATGCACAAATACCATTGGAAAGGTATGAATCCACCTTTTCTTCACCACCACCCCAGCTTTGGGTTAATTAGTAAAACTTTAATCACTAAAACCATTATTATCATAAAAAAAAGAAAATTGCATACAAATTATTTAGATTTCGGCATTAAATAACTCATAGAGGTGTTGATATGCCTCTAAACAAAAAGAACCAACCAACTAGATCCTGTAATAAATAAGGAGAGGAAAATTTGTCAGATTGTTGATGTTGCCATTCCATTAAATGACAGGGTAAAATGGAAAGCAAGTTAAAACCTATAAAAATATCTGGATCTGACTAGAGAATAAGATTAATTGATTGTTTTTTATAGCTTATCAACCTTTTGAAAGTTATTTAAAGCCAGAAAATATTTTTGGATTGTAAGAATGTTTTGCAAATAATTGTGTTTTGCTGACAGATTTACTGATACAAGTCTTAGTAATTAACCCATAGCGGGGGGCAGAAAAGGTGGATTCTTTCCTAACTTTCCTAAGGGTATTTGTGCATAAGTGAATATAATGAACTGAAATTGGAACTCAGCTTTCCAATTTCCAAATCCAAGCTGTTATCCATTACTCCACCCACACATCCAAGCTTGCAGCACCCAGTATTCTCAAGTGGTCTAGGTACTGACCATAGCTTAACTTCAGTGATCATATGAGAACTGGTGTTTCAACGTGATGTAGTTATAAACCTAGAAAATTGGAAAATTTGGGAAATATGAAAGTGACGGCTGTGAACAATATATTTGGGGCACTTGTAAGAGTCTATAAGAATCTTTTAAAGAGATTGAAAGAAATGGAAATCCGAGGAAGAATTGAAATAATCCAAACAGTATCAATAAAATCACACAGAATATTGAAAAGACTTTTCAAGTATTGAGGAAATTTGCCCTCTCCAAAGAAAGCCGTCAATCCCAATTGACACAAAAACTCAGAATAAAACTAAAGACGTTATCCAAGAAATGACAATATGTAAAATGAAGATTGGAGCTCATAAGTAAAAAAAGACAGGGAGATGTCATATAATGCAAGTTGTTGTTTTAGCAGATGACAGAATTAAATTGAAAAAGAATTCGAAAAATATCTGTCAGAAAACTGAAAACATTATGGAATATGATGAAAAAGTTTTAAAACAACCCACTTGTTGCCATTCTATCAATGTCAACATAGTAGAGACTTTGTAATCGCAGATACAACTATATTACACCATTGAACAATGCTGGTGTCAGATGTCTTCAAATAATACTCGTACTAATATTACCTTGTATAGTGAATAGAGTAGATAATAGCAGTCCAAATAGTAACAGAGAATAGAATAGAGATAGCGAACATGATATTAATAGAGGATAGACTAGAAATAGCGAACATATTAGACATCACGTGACTTCCTCTATATATGCGTTTCCTCTATGGTCACATGATCCACTTAGTTCAACAGTGAGATTGCCTGTGTTTGTTCACTGGCGATCTATGTTCAAACACAAGTGTCAGCAGTGACACTTTATTCCTATATAACACAAAGACATTATCCAAGAAATGATAAAGTGTAAAATGAAGATTGGAGCACATAAGTAAAAAAAGACAGGGAGATTTGTCAGATAATGCAAGTTGCTGTTTTAGCAGATAGAATTAAAATGAAAAAGAACTGGAAAAATATCCAATTATGAAAGACAGTTGTACCCATCATTAGTGGAACACTTATTACAATCCCCAAAAGCTTCACAAAACACTTAGAAGAAATGAATATCCAAAAATGAATTTAAATTTTAAATCTTTCAGACAATGGCATTATTAGAATCAGCATTATTGAGAAGAGTGATATATTATTAAAGAGACTTAATGTACAAGTGGACAAAAAGAGGCACTTGTGAGTGGAACTGTAATGTACATACAGCCGGAAAAAGTGATTCCTATGTGTTATAGTGGCTATAGTTGTGAAACAAGGAGAACATTGTGGTTTCACCAGGTATGTTCAAAAAGGAACAAAAGCATCGATGCTAGCTTTTGCCCAAGACGAAAAGTCAGTGGCACTATTCTCAACAGGAAGGTAAAAAATTTCACTCCAAGAAGCATTATAAAGAAAATCACAAAAAAAAATACCAATCAGTACACTGGTAACTGAAAGAAGTATTGTGAATAGAACTTCATATCTAATAGACAAGTCAAAAGAAATATCAACAGATACTACAGTATGATCAAAATTGCCAAGAGGACAGAATTGTGATACTTGACAAGAGCCAGAAGTAAGGAGAAAATCAAGTAACATGTTGCTCAACTTCAAGGAAAAATGTAGAATGGTGGATTATTGAATAGACTTGATTTATGAATAACTTTTTTTTTATGTGCCATGTCCTTTCAGGACATGGACAAACATGGCCCTCCACTTCCCCTTATCCTCAAAAGGTTTTGTGTTTCTGCCAACTCCCCCAGACCACACTCTGCCATCCACCTGTCCAAGCCTGACACGTATGCCATGCACTGTTTTCCCCTGTCTGTTTTTCCCTCTACTTGTCCCATGAGTATCTGATTCTCCAGGCTCTCCTTTCTCATTATGTGTCCCAGAAATTTCATCTGCTTCTTCCTTTAGATAAGACAAATATGAAAACTCAATGAGTAAAATAATGCATTTACCTATCAAACATTATGAACATCATCAAGAAATCAGTCTCCAATTAATGGTATAAGAATCACCAATGCACCTATCTCCAACAAACGGTATTTGCACAAACCAGAGAGTGAAATAAAAAATAAAGGTACAAAGTACAATTATATTTTGAAACTCAGGCAGACGACTCATTCCAACCAAACTTATGGAATATGAGTTACACCTATTATAATTAACACATTCTCAAAACAAAAATAGCAAGATTGGAGCAATTGAACATTTTAAGAAGGCTTGAGACTGTCCAGACCAGATCTGAGAGCTGCAAGGAGACAATGGACATGCTGGTAATTAAAAAAAAAAAAAAAAAAAAAAAAAAAAAAAAAAATTATTGCTCAGTTTCCATGAACAATTGCAAGACACCTGATGTGAACATGAAAATAGCATAAATTCTCATTCACTCTCATTCTAATATTTTCTCATTCTCTTGCCTCACCCCCACCCAACCTTCCCTCCAGGGGAATCCACCAGGCAGAAATGCCAAACTGCCCATCTTCGGAAGAGTTCTGTTAAGCTGCCAAAGAGGAGACACATGCATGATATGTAAGTCGAACAAAAGTACAACAGGAAACCACAGTCTATCATGTCAGTTTTGGAAAGTGGTCTTTGTTTTGCTTTGTTTTTTGTTTTCTTTTATCAATTCACACCATCGAAGGCAATAATGCCACTAAGATACAAGTGGCTACTGGATAGAATAACCCAATCATAAACAGGAAACAAGGGCTAAACCTCTACTTCTGTTCAGACAATCAGGGAGGGGTGTGAACTCAGTGATAGGCAAACCTATCTACTCCTATAAGGAAAAAAAATAAATAAATAGTAAAAACAAAAAAAAAATTCAGAGTTCAGGCAGAGACATTAGAAGTGTAGAGTTGAAGTAAACTTTAGAAAGAAGAAGGAAATCAATCCTAAAGGGGAAACAAAGGATAAACCTCTACTCCTGTTCAAAAGACTGGAGATGGGTGTGAACCAGACAATTCCTATTGAGAAAAGGAAAGATAATTCAATAGTAAATTAAAGGTCAGTTTTAGATGGAGACATTAGAGTTGAAGCAGACTTTAGAAAGAATCGGAAACCAATCCTAAAAGGGAAACAAAGGGAAGATTTTGAAAGTTATTTCATGTAGCATTTCTGCCGGCTGCTCACAAACATTTTAAAAATAAGAATGTTAAGAATGAAAAAATAAGAATGTTAAAGAAAAATATGAATAAGAAAGTCAGACAATGAAAATATTTTTAAAAAATAGTCAGACTTTGAAAGAAAAAAAAAGGTGAAAATTATTAAGTTGGAACAAAAGTTTGTATCATCTTGCAAAACGTGGTGTTTGAACACAATTTCATTCCGCACAAATAAAATTTGTGATTTTATATATATGTGAAATGGTGAAAAATAATTCACTTTTATGTCCAGAAAGGAAAAAATACTACAGAATGAGCAAAACAGTTATGTGCCATTTATGACGATGGTGGCATAGCTGAGTACTGATCAGCAGTGGAAATTTTGATGTGAAAAACTGAAAATTTCTAGCAGGCCTGCAGTCATTGGTAATTACTAAGTTGAAATGCTGACTGGAAATAATCCAGGTCACACAACACAGGAAATTGTAGAGATACTCTACGTATGTCCTATGAGCATTGTAAGGCCTTTGAAAACACTTGGATACATCAATTGATACTATGTTTTGTTGCCTCACAATGGAAAAAATTTAATGAACCACATTTTTATGTGATTCTCTGCTCAAACACAGCAAAACCCATTTTTGTATAGAATGATCACAAGTGATGAAAAATGAATTGTTTACAACAATGTAGAGTGAAAAAGGTGCTAAGAAAAAAACAATAAAATGAGCCATAATTAACCACTCTAAAAGTTTGTCCACATATGAAGGTGATACTATGTATCAGGTGGAATTAAAAATGGCATTGTGTATTGCAAGCTCCTTCCACAAAATCAGACATTGTATTAAGACATTTATTGTTCCCCAACTGAAGCAATGAAAAGCATCTAGAACTGGGCATTCAGAAGGATTTCATCTTCTATCAACACAATACCAAACCTCACATCTCTTTTAGAAATGGTTTTATTACTTACCAGTTTATTTGATAATGTTTGATAAGGTTTCTTTTTTCAAATTGCAGTATAAGACAACTCCCAATTTTTAAGGGTGATTTGGGGGATTTAAATGTTGACTTATACACGGAAATATACAGTAAGTAGTTAAATAAATCTATGTACATATATCTAAATATTGTCTTTGAAATTAACTTAAAAATGCTACAAACTATTGTTCCAACCCAATAAAAGTTCAAAAAGAAACATGAATAAGAAAATCAGACTATGAAGGACAAATAAGAATGAGAAATGAAACAAAGAATATAACATTATGAATTACACAAGGCACCAACTGGGTAACAGAAATAATTCAGGTATTTAATTGTTTTCTTGTATACATAGGCCAAGGTTAGAAAACTTCAAATGTAAAAATGTCTGCAATGTAACTGCATTTTAAAAGAATATTTGGTCTGAAAGTAAAAATAGTTTTCAAAATAAAAAGACAAAAAAAACAGTCAAAGTATGTACAAAAACACACAACAATAAAATCATTTTTTTCAACATAATATTTTGCTGAAAAAAGAAAATATTTTGCTGAAAAAAGAAAAAATACCCAACAAAACAAAAACATTTTTACAGATTTAAAGCACAACAGAAATTTGTGGATTTTCTTTTACAAAGGATGTATGTACAAAATATTATACATCAACTAGTCCAGTTC
The DNA here is from genome assembly GCA_964036315.1 of Acanthosepion esculentum. NCBI lineage: Eukaryota > Metazoa > Mollusca > Cephalopoda > Sepiida > Sepiidae > Acanthosepion > Acanthosepion esculentum. Next base: position 139,462,368 of record OZ038479.1, read on the forward strand.
CGTCAATAAAGTTTACCTTCCTTCCTGAACATTGACCATCCCTTTCTTCCACATTTTCATTGAATATACAAACTGAATGCAAAAATTTACACAAATTTTATATTAAAGTAAAAAAAAATTTTTTTTTAAATCACAAAATTTAGTGCTTTAATCATCATATTTTCCCCTAAGCTCAAAAAAATGTATTTTTTTAATACAGAAAATGCTGAAAGCTAAGGAGAGGAATAGTGGAGTACAGATAGAGTCTGGATCTTTCTGAAAGAAAATTCATTGTTCTTCATTTTCCATTGATTTTACTTTAAAGAAATGGATATTAACTCAAAACATTTTATGAAAAAATTTAGATAGATTTATCAAGTTAGTTGATGAAATAAAGGTTACTCTTTTTTTCACCTAGTTTCATATAGCGACTACTCTTCAGTATCATAAGCTTGTCTTGAAAACCATTACCAATAAAATTCTAACTTAATGCCACATGGTTGTGACCTTGTGCCTGAATAAGCTGATCTTAATAAACAACAATATAAGAATGTTGCATCCCAAAATAATAACAATTTTTCAGACTATGAAAAAAATATAAAAGGGAAAGATATTTTTCTTCTAAAATTTTAAAACTTCTACTCAGTTCATGGATTTTCTATACTTTCGGTAACTTGTACCTAACTCATCTCTCTTCATCATACTTAATGGTAAGTATTCACTGAAACATAATACAACATAAATGTAATTGCTGCATATTCCATTATTTTATTTCAAAAACACCTCTGCTCTCAAAAGTTGAAATGAATCATATTGGAATTATGTAAGAATTGATTTCAAGCACCACTCTTGAAGTGTAAAAGTTACAAACTGAACTTTTGTACAAGTGTTCTGTTGTGCTGTAAATCTGTAAAAGTGTTATTGAATCGTTTATACTTACATATAAAGTTATCATCTGCAGGAACTTCTAATGACATGCAGTTAGCAGGCTTTTCTCGTAAAACTCTTGAAACAGTTTCACAAGAGACTTGCTCAACATGCTTTTTTCTCTGAAACTGGATATGAAGTAAGAAACGTATAGAACTTCCTAATAGAAGTAAGAACAGACTGACTCACCTAATAGTTACATGACATGAGCATAGAGAACTGTCTAGTTGTAAAGCAGCTAGGCAAAATTGCCTAACAGTGTTGGGAACAGAGTGACTTGCTTTACAGTGATAAGGTCAATAACAAGAGTATTGCTTAACATTAACAAGAACATAAAAAACCTGACTAACAGAACAGATTGTATTGCCTGTACTGAGAAAAGCAAACAGAGTGGTTAGAATATCTGTTTTCTAACATTGACACCTCGGTTCAAATCTCACCACTGTCAATTTAA
>OZ038479.1:139476538-139581538 GCA_964036315.1 Acanthosepion esculentum
TCTTTACTGAAGCCTTGCTTCTGCACTCTGCAAAAGACATGAAAACATCAGAAAAAGGTTTTTTTGCAAACTGATATTTGGGATATCAACTTACTTCCATAACAAAACTTAGATATTATGTCATGTGTTCCTAGGTAAGTACATAAGTACACCTATGTACATATGGATGTATTTTCCAATATTCAAGTGCTCACCATCTGACAGCAAAAATCAAAGGTGTAAGTTGGCATATAGGAGAATAAATATGGCATAGCAGTCCAGCAATCTTTACTTTGTTTGTAATTACATTTTCTAATCCCATGATCCTTTGCTGAACTGTTTATGTAATATCTAATCTCCCACTTATATGGGAGTGAATATAGGACATTATCCTTACAGAAAAAGAGACTTGACGAGACAGAGATAAAACTCTATTAAAAGACGCTGAAAATACAATGAACAGACCAAGTGAGTAATGAGGAAATTTTAAGGAGTATAGAAACGACAAAGAAACTTTTTTTATAATTTAGTATTTCATTTCTGAGATGAGTAATCGTCAATATCCTTGTATTATTTTGAACTATTGTTCCCATCTTGGTTGATATAAATGTTATTATAGATACAATATTGGAGTTGGTTATATATGTTTCTGTCATCTAGTGGTCAAAAGTTCAATCCTTGGAACTAGTAGTGAATCACCAATTCAGCAGGAATGAACAATAATTGATATCACAAGGACAAAATATTGCAATACTCAACAGATATCCCATATCAGCCAATCAATGGTCACCTGATGATGACCAGAGGGTACTTGGTAGAAATGTTGTGCCTGTAATAACATCTCAACCAAGATAGGAACAATAGTCTGAAATAAAACAAAACTACAAAGAAACTGTTAGTAACAATCAGAAAGAAACTGATGAAATTTTTGAGACACATGAGAAAAGAAGGCTTGGAGAATTTAAAACCTTAGAGAGTATATCGAATACAAAAGAATCAATGGGAAAACAATGTGTAGCCTATTTGACGAACTTGAGTAAATAAATTGTAGTATAAGGACCACAAATACAAAGAAGGGTAGTAAAAGGACAAAAGTTACTTAGAGCAACAAAAGTCAGGAAGTTGTAGAGAGCCATGATCACCCATATTTTGAAAAGTTATAGCACATAAAAGAAGAATGCTATGAGACAACGAGAAAAGATGGCTATGAATAGTAATTATATGATGCAGCTTCTGTCCGTTAAGACCCCATGTAAATATCACTTCTTTTTTCCATTCATCTGAGCAAGTTAAGACATTCAGGAGTCTATCGTGCCAACCATCACACGCGGTCCTGCATCAAGGTTAGGAGGTCAAGGCTAGGTGTCTAGAGCAGTAGATCTCTCACAAGTTCTCGTTTGGCTCACTGGCAGTGTCCTGAAAAGCGTATTCTGCATTCGCCTAACATTGTAGAAATATCAGGGATTGGTCCATAGAGCTGTGACGTAGTTGGATATTTTCTCCAAAACATTTTAGTACAGTTCTCAGCATCTGAGTGTAGCTTCCATTAAGCTTAGATTCTAGGGTTTTAGTTAATGTCCAGGCAGTAGCACCATATATTTAGAACTGCCTCTACAGTGGCTCGAAAGAATCTCCACTTGAGAGTGGCTCAAAAGAAACTCCATTTTATTCAAAGCAACCTAAGCTTTAGCTAGCTATGTGAATTTTCCCATCCTTTTCAGTAGAATTCAATCTCGGCATGGTGTAATGGTTAGCAAGCTTGTCTCATGAGATCAATTATGACTGAATAGTGAGTTCAATCCTCACTGGGTGCCCCATACTTCTGACCTTGTACCACATCTAAGCTATGCTTAGAAAATCACCATAAATAAATGTTTGTGTGTGGAAGTATGTTTAAACATATGAGCTCACATACACATCACATGCCTGGTGGTTGCAGTAGTTATGTATTTCTCAAAGCAACAATAATCATTGTTCAAGTTTGAATAAAAACAGGAATATGGTTGTTGGATTTTAAAGAACGCAGCTGCTTCATGCATGGAAACTTCTGACCTTCCAAACAGGGGTACAGAGGAATTCTCAGGATGACCAACAAGCATGACTCCCCCAAAATTCTCAGGTTTGATCATTTTATATATATTTTCATTTCATTTTATTTAATAATATTTTATTATTATATAGTCCATTTTTTTCCTCATTTTTTCATCATATATTCTAACCACCATCTTTCTATACTTGACAACCTGACAATTTTTGCTACAACTTGCTACATGCAAGACGTCTTTCCCCCTCCCCAACCTATAACTCTCTTCATCTATGTTTACAATCTCACTCCCCCACTAGTAATAATAGGGCTGCCTAATGCTTTTACACTGATCAAAATCTTAAATTTAAGTTTATTTTTATAAAAAGTTTCGCACATCAAGGAATCAGACAAAGATTGGGTTTTTGCTAACAATATGATTTCCACCAGAAAATATACCATCTGCAAAAACATCTCTTGGTGAGTAATTACCACTTCTCTGCTTATTTCTTGGTCTGTCAATGAAGGACACAGGCATGTCCAAAAATTCCAAACTTAAAACCTTTCTCCCCGTGCTTCATTTCTGTCATATGGTTAATAATTAATATTTAATAAATGTTTATCATATTGATTATATTGGTACCATTCCGTTTGTCCTTATTTTAATAACTAACATATATATATATTCTAGCAGCATGGCCCGGCATTGCCCGTGCTTGATTCAAAAATCGTACAACTCATACAGCAATCGCTATCACTTGACTTAAAATATTTTTGCCCTTCCTTGCCTTTAAAGGAGTGCCTTTTGCCATGCTCATGTTGCTACATACCTTACTTCTTGCCTATCGCACACTGCAATTTTTTTCTAAGCTCTATACTAAACATAGAATCTGTTCCGAAAAAGAACTAAACAAAATGAACACAAAACGATCAACTTTAAAAAAGGACTCGTAACTGGAAAAACCAAATGAAAAAAGAATGTTAACAACAAATACCTTTTCACACCCAACCCAGTTCTGCGGAATCAGAATCAACACTGAGTTTAAGCAAACGAATGAGCCAATTGGAGTAAAGTGCCATGCAGATTTAAATTTTCCCCACTTGTGACGGATGCAACTATCAATTTTTTTTGCATGCTAGCATGCTAGTTAACATTCATGTCAGTCAACTGTTGGCTCTCACGCTGGCCAATAGAATCTTCCTGCCTATTCATAGCAGCCAGCTATAGGCTCTCACTCTGGCCGCAAACTACATGAAAACTGCCGTAGAAGCATGAAAAAAATCGATTATTCCCACTATCGATGGGAGTTGGGAAACACAAAGTTGGTCTTGGCCTTCCTGCTAACTTAGAGCATGTGCATGTAAATTTTGGTGCAAATCCGTCGAAAATTGTAGCTGTGCATTTGTTACACACACAAACACATCCTGCCTTTTATATATATATATATATATATATATATATATATATTTATTGTGTGTGTGTGTGTGTGTGTGTGTGTGCTATAAATAGTGTAAACATAGAAATCAACACTGCATGATGAATGTCATATCTCAAGCAATCTACAAATGCTCTATCTCTCATATTACACACTCTTCCCCCATAAATATAACAATTTTTAATAATCTAATCATACATATTATATGTACACATACCATATATACTTAAGGATAGGTCGCACTTTTTTCACCAAAATTTTAACAAAAATCAGGAGGTTTGACCTATTCACTAGACATCATAGAGAATCTGAAGCAGACTGTGATGTATCAGTAGTCCAGGCGAGTACCCTGGGCTCAAGCATAAGTGAGAGCAAAGGAGAAAATTAATTTTTCCTGACATTTCAGTTTTACACAATTGCTTCTTCTAATAGTACCTCATCGCACATCAAATAAAAGTGGTCAATCTACACTGATCATATTAACCATCTATCATCTGATTTACAATGAAAGACTATCATTTTCAAGTGATTTTACGACTGAAGCGATTACCGGTATCTACATTTTTGTCTAAACAGAGCAACCCTGCACTCAATAAGTAAATACCACGTAATTACAACCAATCACTTTTCTTATGTTGTAATATATGTAAGCAAAGTTTTGAAATGGAGATGAATATTTTAAAATATTTCACAAATATTTGTTACTAGCATAAAAGCTGCCCTATCAGGAGGTATTTAAGCTAGCTCCTGCAGAGGGATCTTGATTGCACCTTCATCACAATAGGTAGGGAAGAGTCGATGTGAGAGGCAACAATAAACTACAGAACTCAAAATTGATTGCTGCATTTAAGTATTGCATTAATATTTAAGCTTACCTTTTAAAAGTTCATGGATAATTCTTCTGCCTGCACTTAATCTAAAGACAATTTCATATATGTAGGTCCTTACTTTCCATACAAACAATTATTTTTATTTCATGGGTGACTTTCGATGGATTTCACAATTAATTTCAGTTATTCCCAAATTTATTTCCAACTGTACAAAAAAATTTGTTGCAAAATATCACAAAAAAAATAAATTAAAAAAAAATAAATAAATATTGCAGTTATGAAAAGTTGGGAATTCAAAATTTCTGGATTGTGTGTCCAGATCAGAATGTTTTTAATTTGAGTTGGCCTGATTCCAAAATGGTATGATAGGTTGGGCTACGGCCACTAGGAGTAAAGTTGAAAACAAGAACAACTTTATTTTGAAACACTGTAATTTGGGAACAGTAATTTCTTTCATTTGAATACGAGTTATTGAAAATTATAGAGTTGTGTCCCTATAAGCTAAAATAGTGTGGCACAGTGACATTCACATTAAAAAAGGGCCATGTAACTCCCCAGAATATAGTGCAGCCAATCTGCAAATCAACCACAAATACCCATTTTGACAACCCATAACTACATGTGCAACCTATACATGAGAATATATGTTATGTGTGTATGTGTACTTAAGTGCATTTATGTGTGCATATAAATACACATACATCTACATATTAGTTGTTTATATAATACATTATATCACATGATTTACTAGTAGGATTATTTGAATAAATATGTCAAAATATTTATTTACTCAAGTCGTTACAAATATAGCAACCCAGTAAATTCTGTCAATATAGGAAAAGAAAACAATTCTTATGGTTGTATTTTAACACTGACTGCAATTTGAAGCCAGTATACATAAGCAAGATTTGTTTTTCTCATTGCAACCTTATGACGTTATCACTACTCACATGTTCCCAGTCTTAGCTTTTGTGATTTTCTGCACAGAGGTAGTCAATATGTCACGTGCAATAAAAATCACAAGGGATTATCTATGCTGAAGAATTATTGTAAACATTAGTGATAAAATATGGCTATTATATGTATAATACATATTCAGAATATTCATATAGATGATGGATGTTCTCTTGTAACATGAAGGAGGTGGAATTGGCTTTATTTTTTTTATAAGTATTTCAACCCAAGCAAAACAGAAGCATCTCTAGTATGCTAGGGGCTACAGAGAGTGAAAGTAAAGGAAAGGACTGTTGTCCTCATCTTTGTCGCCATATTTATTTCAACGTTTCAGCCGTTGTCCGTTCCGGTGGTTGGAATGTCGAACTGAACCCTTTATTTCGAAGCATAGAAATGAATACAATATGGGAACCAGTAATAAGGAGTGCCAGAGAAAAGCAATAACAACAAAAATTGCAATATGAGCTCTGGTAAAAAACGGTTACATTAGGTTTAGAAATTCATACACAGATGTCCTCAAGGACACATGACACAGTGGATAAAAGTGTTAGTTAGATCCAGTGACAGGACCCAAAGAGTGTGAGTTCAATACCCGGTTAAGGCAGTGGAGAGGTGAATTAACAGGAGATAATGTAAATAGTGTACATAATACCTCATCTCAGAAATATAGACAAATATAGATAAATTCATTAATTTGTAGCACCAGTGTAAGCAGCTTGTCAGAAAGTGACTGGAGTTGAGATGCCAGGTGAGGATCTATCACATTGCATATCAGTCTTTGGATTTTATCGATAACCTCAATAACCCAGATCATATATGGCAACAGTATGTAGATGTGAAGGGTGGACTCAGATGAGAAAAACCTTCTGTCGCGATCAAAGAACAGGAAAGAAAAATAATTACCTTTTAGACGCCTCTTCTTTTTGTAACTTGGCAACCATTCCTCATCCTCCTCCTCCTCCTCTTCATACTCCTCACGAATTTTCTCAATTTTTCTCTTCTCCTTTGCAGATTTCATGAAGTCTGGTTTGTCAGGATACAAGCCTTTAGATCCAAACACAAAAACATTGACTGTTTCAACTTGCCAAATGAGCAGATATTACTATCATACATTTATTCATTCAAACTAGTTTCCTTGTCTATGCTGCTCTTATATTATGTTTCAGCCACTGTACAAACGACGGGCGAACTGCATTACCCACAATAATTAATGTTGGTATTTTTAAGAGTATGTCTTGAAAATCTAAATAAATTAAAATAAAAAAATACAAATATAAATTATTTTGAATATTTTTCTTGTTAAAATTTAAGAAACCAGTATATTTTTTGTCAGATACATATTACACATGTAGTTTGATATGCTTTGCTGAAATATGATCTTCATTTCTTTGGAAAATCTTTTATTTTTGAAAAAAAATTAAGTTTTTAAGTGAAAGCGAATTAGTTTTAAAATGGGAATTTGATTTATAAAGGCAAAACTGAACCCTGATTTTATGTTCATTTTTATAGCAGCAGAAGTTTGATTTAGAATATAAATACAATGCTAAACTGGATCATTATTTTGTCTTTGTGAATTTTGAGGAAAACTATGTTATTTTGTGTATATATGATGATTATGTACAGGTGATGTAATGGATAACGAGCTGGAACGAAAAATTGGAGAGCAGATTTCAAATTCCAGTCGGGTTTGTTACACCCTCTCATGTGCAAATACTTTTCGGTAAGGTCACAAATCCATCTCTTCTTCCAGCTATGGGTAAATAGCAGGACAGACTGGGCCCTATAGCCTTGGCTGGCAACCAGTCTAAGAGAAGAAAAACACTGAATTCAACCAGCATGGTGAAGTTTGGTCTCCACCAAGTTATTTTGTCCACTACTGCTGCAGTATATGTTGTGCCCTTACAACCCTTATGGGCTATGGGACTCAAGGTCCTGCTCAAGCATTGTGATGCAGTTAATAATAATAATTCATCTTTTTTTTGCTCCAGACAATACCGCTAATTTGGGGGAAAAGAAGCTGTGTTGCATAAATTGTACAAAGGACGGCATATGTTCAATACAAACTTCAATAGTAGGTGAGTAACTATAATGAGTAACGCAAATATATTATGGATATGACAAGGACCTTCCCTGAGAAAATTAGTTTATTTCTTGAACTGTTCATTACAAGTAATCAACTTGAGGAAAATCTCTTGAGCTGTATACATTAATAAATCAAGTCAAACTAATTTTCCTGGTGTAAGAATGAAACACAGAACAATGAAAGATTCTAGTGGAATATTTTTCAGACTCACTACAGCATTATTTGTTGTTGGCATTCATTTGTTAGAAGAAAAAATGATTCTGAGATTATTTATTTGATGAAGAAGGTATCATTGAATATATATCAATAAACTAAAATTAGAGTTCAAGTCCCATAACCTATAGAATTATGACAATAATTCATTATAATTAGAACAACAAAGATGAAAATGCTCATCAAAATATGCCATCAAATAATCACAATATTTTTCTATTAAAACTTCAGAAAACATTAAAATGAGTTTCTTACCAATCAACAAAAGGGCTTCATAATTGCTCCGGAGATTCTGTAAATGGTTCCTTTCATAGTCAGACATTTTCTCCAATTCTTCTTTTGTAAAAAATGGTTCAATGCTATCAGAAACATTGCCAGGATTAATATCCAAACCACCTTTTGCATTCATCTGTAAAGATTTTTAAATAATTATAAAATTATAATAAACAAGAAAAAAAAAAGAAGAAAAATTACAAACATTTATAATAAAGTTTTTGTTTTTATTTTCATTTAAAACTTTAATAATAAGTCACTCTGAAGCTGTTATAATGGGAGTAGCTTGGAAGAAAGATTTATTCTCCCATTTAAATTTCCCCCATTATTCACATTATGATATCTATGCATAATTCAAGGACAGAATGGAATGGCTGGAAGAAAAATTAATGAAAAACATGCTGTGTTCTCAGAGAGATACAACTGATATAACCCTATATATATATATATATATATATATATATATATATATATATATATATATATATATATATATATATATTTACACATGTCCCATGTGAAGAATAATATATCCTATATCTACATAGTGAGCAGAGTGTAAGGAGAAACAAAAAGGAAGGGTCTTACATATAATATGGAAATTCTTCTGTGTTTCTGGAGAAGCAAGGTTTTGTTCTTCAGATTCAAACTGGCCAAATTCATTTACTATGTCCTAGGCGAGGACATATTCTACAAAGGGAAAATGTCAAGTCTTGGATATTCCCAAATGGAAACAGTGCCAGATGCTTATAAGCTGTAATATTTGCTGGAGGAGGTAGATTTAACCGCAGCCTGGGATCATTAGCCCAGGTTAAAAGAAAGCAACCTCTCACTTTGGCTGCTGTAAACCAACTGAATGACTGGCCGCTTTAGTTACTGTATGAAGTGAAGTCACTAAGCAACCATCACATAAACCATGTGACTTATCTCCACCAAAAGGAAATAATGACATTCTGTATTTGTACACTGTCATATAAACATGATGATGAAAACATCAAAAAAAGTGACAAGCACTGGCTCTGGTGTCTACTGTTTGTCCAATTAAAAGTTGAATGACAAAATAATTCAATTGACTTTTGACATAATTGACCAATTTTACCATTTACTTACATTATCTTCACGAACATCATCTCTTTTCATCATTAATCATCAGATCTTGCATGCATGAATTTTGAGCAGATATTTTTTTTCTCCAATTTCTTTTGGCAACTCTCATGTCTCCAAGCTAGAAGGTAGTCCTTTCCTTATATTTCAGATATTTTATTTTTCAGTACTTGTTTGCTGATAGATTGAGGCACTGAGGCCTCTAACAACTTTGGCTCTCGCAACTACTGGAGGTTTTGTAACAGTGTATTAAACAAAAGTTTACTATTCCTCCTCTCTTCACTCAGTCTGAAGTGTTAACATCTTCTACTGATAAAGTAGATTGTTTTCTCCATAAGGTCTCCACAAACTCTACTTGTGACTCATCTGGTTTATCTTTGCCTAACTTTCCACTTAAAACTGAGCCTTTGTTGAGTGATATGCATATAAATCCTCCCATGGTTTCTGCTACCATCTCTAACCTAGATCTCCTCCCCAAATAATGTGGACCTGATGGTATCCCTGTAATAGTCTTTAAAAATGTGCTCCGAAACTAGCTCCTGTTCTTTCTAAACTGTACAACAAATGCATCGTTGCCTCTTGCTTTCCTGCTTGTTGGAAATCCTCCTCTCTTGTCCCAATCTTTAAGAACTCTGGTGAACTATATGACCCCTCGAACTATCAACCTATTAGCTTTCTACCTCTTTTTGGTAAACAACTCAAGGCCCTAATCAACTCTGGATTGGTTAATCATCTCAGGGCCTTTCAGAGAAGCAATATGGCTTTTGTCTCTCTAGATCAACTGCTGATTATTATTGAAAGAGTCTATCAAGGTTTAGATAAAACTAGTGAAGCTCAGGCTGTTGCTTTGGACATCTCAAAAGCATTTGACAGGGTTTGACAGGGTTTGACAGACCAGTCTTCTCCACAAGCTGAAAGGCTATGACATTTCTGGACAAATTTTAAAACTGATTCAGTCTTTCTTATCTAAATGCAAAATAAATGTTGTCCTGAATGGTCATTCTTCGAGATCTTTTCGTACTAATGCAGGTGTCTCTTACACTTGGAACTACTTTGTTCTTAATTTTCCTCCATGACCTTTATGATGGCATCAATTCTCAACTTGGTATCTATGCTAATGCACAACCAACTACTCATGTCTCAATAAGTCTGATCAGTTCAATGAGGTCAAATTGGCAGGTGATCTAAAATAATGATCAACAGTTTGTTGTTAACTGGGGCAAGGAGTGTCTTGATAATTTTAATGTCTCTAAAAGTTTCTTTTAATCACTTGAAAAAAAAAAAACCCTTCCTGCCTCCTACCAGCATGGCTAATGCTGACCATCTATGAAAGTGACTCACTGCACATTCTCAGTCTAACATTCTCAGCTGATATAAAATGGAAAGAATATATTGAATCCATTGTTAGATCTGCTAGTAAGAAAGTCGGCTCATTGTGTCAGGAGTTATTTTTCTCTCGAGGAATACTGACATGGTAATTGTTCAGATGAATTCTTCACTATGGTACCAAGACTTTATGAATTTATGTGCAGTACTAGATTGCTAGCAAGGTCTCATCATTTCATAGGTCTCATCATTTCATTGTTTTATGCCAACAGATTCTTTTTTCATACTTCTCAACTGTGGATCTCTCTTCCAGCTTCATGCTTTCCAGCCAACTTTAATCTTCAAACATTTAAAGGCAATGTCAGTCATTATCTATTACTCTTCTATTCTTCTCACTCCCTAGTGTTTCTCTTTTTTCTTGTTCTTCCACACCCAGTCACTCCTTGTGTCTTAGTGGCTTTACTGAGTGATACGATTTTAAAAAACAAACGGTGAAGGTCTCATTAGATAATGGGGACTTCCACAAGAAGACACTGAAGGATGTAAATTACGTCCTGCTGTGTTATATAAATAGCTGAGTGGCCAGAGGCCTAGGGTATCTTGTTAGTACGAAAATAAAGTAATTCAGAATTACTAAAACCATTGTCGTTGTGGTTATTTTACATGGTGCTGTAGGCAGGATGTGGTAAATATGTGGAACTATCTTAACAAAATAAGACATGGCAATTTAATTGCTCACTTCATGCAATACTTGATAGAGCTACAACTATCACGGCTAAGAAAGAGATAACCCATAATGTCCAACACAAAAAATACAGAGCATCTTCTCATCGAACCCAATTCAATAAACAGCTGACACTTGGAATTGGAAGGTAATGTCCTTTTCAACCTTATTAAGGCAGAAACCTTAAATTTGGCTATGGAAGAAAGGATTTTGTTAGATCCGACTTGTTGGAGTAAAGGGCTTGCACAAGGAAGTTCACTAGCAGACCTTTCATTCCACACGTCATAAATTCTTTCTCAAGTCTACGAGCTCAAGCCAAATTTTGCTCATTCACAGTTGATTGTCCCAACACGCAAGCCTGCAGTCAGCGAGTCAACTACTTGTGTGACATGATAACTGGACATATAATTGCAGGACTCACCAAAAAGGAGCCTCAGAATCGAGTTTTGGTCAAGACTGCCAACCTCACCACACTCAAACAAAAGTTTCAGCAACTAGTCAGCTTCATTACTATGGAAAAATCAGCTTAGGTTACTAAATGATGAATAGCCATCAACCTTGTCCTACCTATAGATATCTGGTCACGAGCGCCGTGGGCTTCAACAACATCAAAGAACTAACGTACTCGCTTCATCATGGAATAAGAATCCTTGTGTTGATTGCAAAGACATTTCACCCAGGTGGATCAATTAGTAGGAGAAATTGACCAGGTATACTGTAATTGCAAGATTAGGTGTCACATAAAAGCGGGTATGCCAGAAATCTGCTAAAGTTGAAATTGGAAAACAGGAATAGATCAACAAGGTGCAAGACAGGGCGTGATTCATTCACTTTCTCAAACACTAGTCTGAAAGTTTCTCCTACCCACACCATCCACTATGCTGGCAGATCAAAATGGAGCCGTAAAACCAGTTTGATACCATCCGGTGCTGTGCCTCATCTTGTGCGAAATGGAAAGATCACCAGCCAAATCTGCATCCAAATATACATACTATTTAAGTAATGCATATGCTTTACAGCCTTCCAGTGTTGGACTGTAGGCTGGGAACAAAATCTTGCTACATTTCCAGTAGCATAGGTGATATTGGGTCAAGTCCTTGTTGCTGCTTCATATTTAGGAATGCAGTCATTATGTCTAACTGGTGCAACTTTAGGTCATGTTTTGCTGTCAATGCAATAACAGTTTGTACTGGTTCAAACCTTACCACTGGGCAAAAGGTCTCATCATAGTCAACTCCATACCTTTGTTTCAATCCTTGAGCTACCAGCTGAATTTTGTGTTGTTCCAGGTCTCCATCAGCATCATATTTTTGTTTGAACACCCACTTATTACTAATAGCTTTCTGTTCACTGGGTAATTCAACCAAGGCCCATACTTTATTCGTTTGAAATGAATCCATTTCCCTTTCCATTTATTTTTCTCAGGACTGGAAAGTGCTTCTTTCCCAATTAAGGGATCATTCAATCCGAGATCAATGTTTACCCACTCACCAAAGCAATCTGGAGCTTTCATAGCTCTTTTTCATTTCCTTAATCCTGTACCTTCCTGCGAGTTATTTTCATTATCACCATCATCATCCTTGCTGATACTCTGACATTGAATTTCTACAAGAGGTCAGTTTTTGATTTCCTCTTTCTTTTGTTCATCTGATGATTTTGATTCATTGAAGATGATATCTCTGCTATGGAAAACTCAATTTTTCTGTATCATAAAATCAATACTCTTTAATGCCAATAATATATCTGATGAAGATGCTCTTCTGAGCTTTAGGACCCATTTTCTTTCTATTTCCTTTCGTATGTGGGCATAAGCACTACACCCAAAAACATGTAAATGTTTCACATTTGGTTTTAAGTCTGTTCATAATTTATGTGGTGTCATTTTTTTGTACTGCAGTTGTGGGGCTTCAGTTTCAAATATATGTAGCTGCCAATGAACTTTCTGCCCAAAATTTCTTTGGAAGATTTGAATCAGATAGCATTGCTTGTACAGTTTCTATCAGTGTCTGATTCATCCTTTCAGCCCCTCCATTTTGCCCAGGTGTCTTAGGAACAGCATGTTGATGGAGTATACCCTCCTTTTGTAGATAGTTTTCAAATTCTCTTGAAGTGTGCTCTCCACCATTGTCAGCACGTAGTGTTTTCACTTTCTGTCCACTAGATCTTTCAACCATGTTTTTCCACTCCACAAGCTTAAAAACTTCCTTGTATTTGAGAATGTACACCCATACAAACCTTGATTTATTATCAATAAATCTGACAAAGTATTCAGTGTCACCAAGTGACTTTGCCCTAGTCTTTCCACATACATCGCTATGTACAATTCCAAGCAATTCAGCTGATCTACTTGCACCAGTTTTTGGAAATGAAAACCTGGTGATTCTTTGCATCCACACATGGTTCACAAAAGCTCATATCATTAGTGACACTGAAATCAAAGCCAGTCTCTAGGTTTTGCTGCTGTATGGACAGTTTCTTATTCTTCAACATAGTTCAAATAGTACAAGTTTTCATTTTTGGTAGCTGTAGCAATTGGCTTTTTATTTTCATCCAGAACCTGACAATTTGTTTCAGTAAATACAGACATCTTTCTACATTTTGTAGGTTTAGCTATGCTTAGTGAGCTGTATAACAGTTTTGGAACATATAGAGTCTCATAAAACCTACATTTTTGCTACTTTTGATCTGAAACTTTCACATTCAGTTCAATTGTTCCTATTCCCAATGCTTTGATTGAATAACCATCATGAAGAGTTATTGCCTCTGTTGCATCCAGCTGTCTAAAGTTCATAAACTTTTTTCACATCATAACACACGTGACATGTTGCTCCAGAGTTCACAATTCAATTCCCCTTCCCCTTAATATTTAGTAATGCATTATTTGCAAATAAACCAACAGGGTACTCATTTTCTGAGTTACTAGTCCCTCTTTTCAATTTCATAGTCGTATAGGCTTTCCTTTTGGAGAAATTCTCTTTCCAATTCGTCTCTTTTGTACCTCAACCAAGTAATCAACAGTTACATTTCACATATCCATTTTCTCTACAGTGGTAACACTTTGGCCCCCTTTTGTTGTATTTTAACACCATAGCTTTGGATTCAGCACTACCACTTAAACTTCGACTGCTCATACAACAGTCATTCAGTCATCAGTGCCCACTTAGGCACACCCTGACTAGCTTCAAGTGCTGTCATCAACATATCATAAGAATCTGGTAGGCTAGCTAAAAGATATCTTCATCAATGGAATCACCGATGACTGACAACTCAAATATGTCCATCATCGTTTCAATATGTCTGTAAACAGAATCAACTTCTTTCAGTTTAAGTGAATATAATCTCAAGACTAACTTGTTTGTCCAAGTTTTCTTTTGAAATTGGTCTGCCAATTTTTTTCCATACCATGGCATGATTGTCAGGGTCCCCAATTAAATATAAAAGTGATGGTTCCACTGACAGCACAATCCGCCAAGGTATGATCTTTCCCCGACGGGTATTTTGACAAGCTTGCATCAGTTTTAGGTTCAGGAACAATCTGTCTCATTAAGTAGGTTCTATTAAACCATCTCTGATCAAAGCCATTTTGCATTGCACTTTCCAAGCAATATAATTTGCTCCATTCAATGACACAAGATTAATAAGCTTTGTTTCCACTGCCATATTCAATCTTATTACAACTTGGTAAAATTCTTTTTCATATGCAGAAAATACAAGCTGGCCAAAACGATCCTACAAGGTTTTTAAAGTTCAGCATATTCTGGGCCCATGACGTCTGTTAGAAATTTACACATCAAGTTAGATAGCAAACATAGACATACGTTGTTTTGTGTGAACACAGGTATTCAACTTCATATTCCAAACAGGAGAATAAACTCGAGAAGAAAACAGACACATATTAAATCGTGTTAACATACAAAGTGACTTATTTTATTTATTAGGGACAGCACAACAGTGTGCCCTCATAACAACAAAGAAACTAGGGGTAGATAACTCTGACCCCCTTTATCTAACAGTAAGTGTTCATCTGACTAGAGTGGAATTTTCAACATTTTTCCTCTCTCATTTATGAAATGTACTTTTTTTTTTTAATATTGTCATAATATGACAGTTATGAAAATATGAAATTTTTGTATTAATTATGTAATCAGTTACAATTATTTAATCATAGTCCACTAAGAATAGAAGTGTCAAAATAAAAAAAAACTGCTATACAATTGAATTCAGACTTTAACATGTCTAAAACCTGAAGAATGTGATTCCTTTTGCTTCAATTCCTAGAATTTAGACTAAAAAAGAAAATAAGTAATTAATAATTGCATTAAGTTTCTCACTGAAAAACAATAAATTATATTTAAAAAATTAAATTAAAAAAAATTTAGTGAAATAGGACATAAAAAGAAATCTTTTGAAAATTTGACGATGATGGTCAAAATAGGCTCATAGAACGAAAACACAAATTTTCTGAGGGCATATTATTGTCATCAGAGCAAACAGCTCTTAAAATGCGTGATATGTTAATGACATGTCCAATTATCTATATATTTGGAAAAAACGTTTTTATGCACACTCAAAAAAAATGTTAAATTCTTTTTTAAAATATGTGGGGATGAGGTCACAGATTGTAATAAGCTTTCAAATTTATGATCTGTAAAGATAGATCTACTTAAATTCCTAAATTCTGCAGATTGAAACTTAATTTTAAAATTTTAACTACTTTGTCACATTTTGTATTAAAAAAAAAAAAAGAAAGAAAAAGTAAACAATTCTTGTAAAAATTCATTATTCATCAAAAAAATATTTTGGCTTCAGACAATAGTGTCCTTATTCATATAAAAACCATTAAAACTTTTCTAATTAAATAATGTCTTAGTTTTACATGTTACAATTTAGAGCTGATTTCCAGCAGCAAGGTGATTTGATTTTACAAAAAAAAAAAAATCCCCGATTTATATTTTTCAAAGACTTCTACTTTTAACTAATATAATCAATAAAAGCTATACCGTTAAATTTCTTGGGGTTTCATAAAATTAAGTAAGTAGGGAGGAGTAACAGATGAAAAAAAAAAAAAAAAAAAATGTTAAAAATAATTTCATTCATTTGTGAAAGTTTCATTAAGACCAGGCATTTATTTTACCCATTGATGCAAAAAAAAAAAAAAAAAAAAAAAAAAAAAAAAGAATTTTTTTAACCAAAATCTCAAACATGAAAGGATGAAAAAATTTAATAAAATAATCAAAAATTACTTTGGTCTTTCCTCTTAATAATAACAAAAATATTTTGATGAAAAGCTGATTTCATTAAGTTTGGAGCATTTTTTTTCATTAGGGCTTGCTGTTTGTTTTTTTTGGCACATAACTACTTTTAGTTTCTAGTTTGAATAATACAATGTATAGCATCATATGGGCAAAATTATATACCAGTATCTACTGGCATCTTTTACAAGCCCAGATAAAAGCCTCCATCCTCACACATTTTTGAAGTCTATTAAACAATTGAATGACATCAATTATCATAAACAAACACATATGATAAGCCTCATGTACATTCACTCCAGCAATAAAATTGTCATTTTTGTGAAGAAAAAAAAAAAAGCTCCAATGACATAGAAATTGGAATTGTCTGTTCTATTTGAGATCTCAAAATTGAACACTAGAAAATCAAATTACTGTAAATCATATTTTTTTTCTTTTAAATTATTGAATAAGAATTAAAATTTATGGTGGTTAGCGAATTCTTAACTTTTAGGCAGTTTTGATCTAATTATTTTCTAAACATTTCACTAACACTTCTTAGCTAGTCTTTGGTAAAAATTTTGTATGCTACACAACTTAACAACTATTCACTTTTGACATTGTTCCACTGTGAAAGGTATTTACACATTTTTTATAAATATTAATTTTCATTTTTATTATCAGCATTCTTTAAAATAACTACAGAACTTGTATTATTATTGTCTGTCAAATTTTCCATATTAATGACACACATTTTCATTGTAAACACAAACTTGTATATCAAAACTCTCATAAACAAAAGGGAAACTTGATGTAATGAATATGCATACACCTGTGTTTCTCCTCACGGGAATATGATTGGCTGGTGTCAGCCATAAATACAGACGGATGTAGAGGTACATGGATAAGTCTATTGACGACGCCCATTGGACTACGCCATTAGCTATACTACGACGAGTATCAGTCGATTACGGCTACCTGCTAGATTGTACTACTCAGTTACAGTAACCAAAACCGCTTAGCTACTTCAATCAAGTATATCCCTTTCCGGGACATATCAGTGGGCAACGAGATTCGAAACGACCTCACAAATTAAAAAAGAAAAGAAAAAAAATACAGAACAACACTTACTAATGAAGAACATTAGAAAGACTTGTTCGACGCTTACAGAAAGTAAGTAATTTTCCTCTCATTTTTATTTTAATGCTGAATGACGAGGAATGTTAGAAAAGGAAAAACTTGTGCAAACGCTTACAGAAAGTAAGAAATTGCCCCCACCCCTGTTTGGACTTAGAAAATTTTATTGTCTACTGGAGCAAAATTTTTTCTTGTGATACGTTAGCAGAATCGAACAAATTGCGGAATTAGCTAAGGTGCTACAAGTCACTTTACAGCAACAATTCCAACAACAAGAAAGGTTTGAAAAGTTATTCGAACAACAGGCAAAAGACAATAAATCACTTTGGGAAGACGTATTATCTAGGACAACAAAAGAACCAGGTTCTAGATTTTTTTCTGCTGAAGGAATTTCAAATTCACTATCTGAATTTAAATATGACCCAGAGAGTGGTTCAAATGTTTCTGGCTTATTTTCGTAGGTTTGAAACAATATTTATGAAAAGATGCAAACAATGGTCCAACGAGGAAAAAAATCACTCTATTGTTGCAGAAGTTGGGAACAGAAGAAAATACTAAATACACAAATTTAATCCTCCCAAAGAAGCCAGAAGAAATGACATTCGGCAAAACAGTAGAAATTTTGTGAAAAATTTTAGATAAAAGGGATAGTCTCTTTCATACTCGATACAAGTGTCTAAATATCGTAAAACAAGAGGATGATGATTTTGTCACATATGCAGGTATGGTTAACGCACAGTGTGAAGCATTTAAATTAAAGGAATTGTCAAGCGACATGTTCAAATGTCTAATTTTTGTGCAGGGTCTAACGACACCGAAGGACAAAGAAATTAGATCAAGAATCCTCACTATCAGGGAACAAGATCCGAAGATTATGCTACAAAAAGTAATGGAAGAATGTCAGCGACTTATAAACATAAAAAAAGATAATACTCGGATTGAGGAAAAGAGCATTTCGCGAGTACAAACTGTAAGACAACAGAAGAGGATACAAAATAATGAAAGAAAAATTATATGCAGTTCGTGCGGAGGACAGCATATAAAGAAGGATTGTTTCTTTAGGGATAAAAAATGTTATAATTGTGGGCGTGTAGGCCATAAAAGCTCCCATTGTCAGGCAAAACAGAGAAATGTAAAATCAAAGTCTCAAACAAAGGCGAACATAGTTTTGTCTAAAAATGAAATTGAGGCGGGTCAAAGAAGAAAATACCTCAATATAAAAATAAATGGGCAGACCGTAAAATTATTACTCGATTCAGGAAGTGATATCTCAGTGATAAACGAGCAAACATGGAAAAAAATTAGTTACCCACTGCTAACACAGACAAACATGCCAGGAGAGTGTCAGGAAAAAGACTTAAGTTTAGAGGTGAATTAAAATGTAACATTTCGTTCATGGGAAAAATTCACAAATCGAAAGTGTATGTGCTCCCTGGTTCAGTAAACCTCTTTGGTTTAGACTGGAGCGTATTGTTTAATTTGTGGGAATTACTAGTAAATTCTTTCTGTAACAAAGTGAATGTCATAGAGAACTATAAGACGAAGCAAACAAAGATTTATTACAGAGTTGAAAAACGAATTCCCTCGGGTTTTTTAAGAAGGACCAGGTCTGTACACAAAAACAGAAGTCAACTTCGAATTGAAAGAAAATGTGAAACCAATCTTTAAACCAAAGAGAAAAATACCATTTTTGGCACTTGACTCAATAAATGAGGAATTAGAAAAGTTGGAAAAAATTGGTGTAATTTCAAAAGTCGATTACTCGGATTGGGCATCTCCAACAGTATATATAAAAAAGAAAAAACGAAAAATCAGAGTGTGTGCTGACTTCTTGACAGGCTTGAATGACTGTTTGAAAGACCATGCATACCCTCTACCGTCTCCGGAGGATATATTCACTAAATTAAACGGAGGTAGAGTGTTTTCAAAGTTGGACTTGTCGGAGGCTTACCTTCAGGTTAAAGTCAGTGAAGAATGCTCAAAGTACCCGACAATAAATACGCATAAAGGGATTTTTAAACTAAATCGTCTTCCTTTTGGATTGAAGGTAGCTCCAAGCCTATTCCAGTAAATAATGGACACAATGTTGGATGGTATGTAGTATGCAATTGCATACTTAGATGATATTTTAATAAAGCGTGAAAATGAGGCCCAACACAAAACGCATATTAGAGCAGTATTTCAGAGAATTGAGGAATACGGGTTCAAGCTGAGTGCTGAAAAATGCGAGTTCTTCTTAAAGAAGATAAAATATTTAGGGCAGATCATTGACAGTAAAGGAAGAAAACCGGATCCAGAAATGGCTGAGGCGATAAAAAATATGACAGCACCTGATAATGTGGCTAAACTCCAGGCATTCTTGGGATTAGTAAGTTATTATAGTATTTATATCCCAAAAATGTATACGAGAGCTCCTTTAAATAATTTGGTGAAAAAGGGTGCAATGTGGATATTGTCGAAAGAATGCGAAGAGGCATTTAAAAAAAATAAAAAGCTGTCTATTAGCAGACCTATCATTAGCGCATTTCAACCCAAAGAGGAAAATTATTGTAGCAGCAGATGCCAGTAATGAGGGACTATGTGCTGTATTGCTTCATAAATTCGAGGACAGATCTATGAAGCCAGTAGCACATGCCTCTAGAACGTTACTGCCCGTGGAATGAAGTTACAGTCAAATCGAAAAAGAGAGTTTAGCAATAATCTACGCTGTAAAAAAATTTCTCAGGTTTCTATACAGAAGAGAATTTACTCTGCAAACAGACCACAAACCACTGTTAACAATATTTGGTTAAAAAAAAAAAAAAAAAAAAAAAATTGACTACAGCGTTGGGGTATAATTCTATGAAATTATAATTTCAAATTGGAATATGTGCCTTCAAAAAAGCTACGCCGATGGGTTGTCGGGTTAATACCTAAATATACGGAACTACTGGAAGAAACAGTGATAGCGGCGCTAACAGACAGTTATGAAACACTATTAGAGAACTACCGGTTACTCTAGAAGATGTGAAAAAAGCAGCAGAGAACGATGATTTCATTAAAAAAATGAAAAAGCAAGTCTGGTTGAACGAGAAAACTAAAAAAGGAATTAGTGTGTCACCTTTTTCAATCTGCCAACAGGTATTACTATACGCAGATAGAGTCGTAATGACATGTACTCTGCAGAAGAAAATTCTGAAAGAATTTCACACTGGCCATCCAGGGATTTTGAGAATGAAATCTCTAATGAGAGGCTATACTTATTGGCCGAGGATGGACCAAGACATAGAAAATTTGGTGAAACAGTGCAGAGGATGTCAACTGGCAGCAAGGGATCCACTGGTAAAGATTCAACCATGGCCAAAGACAGATGTCCCATGGACTCGATTGCATATCGACTATGCAGGGCCCATAAATGGATCTTATTACCTGATTATTGTAGACAGTTTTCACTAAGTGGCCAGAAATTGTTATGTGCAGACATCCAACTGAAGCAAATACAATAAACGCACCTAGTGAAATTTTTAGTCGTTTTGGACTCCCTAAAACTTTAGTCAGCGACAACGGAGCGCAGTTTATGGGAAGAGAATTAAAGGAATTCTGTACATCATTGTCCATCGATCATGAGACAATGCCAGTATATCATCCAAGATTGAATGGACAGGCAGAAAAATTTGTGGACACCTTTAAATGAGCGTTGAAGAAAAGTCAAGGTGTGGACACGAATGAACGAAGTATTCAAAAATTTTTGGCAGTATATAGAATCACGCCAAACCCCAATATGACGTCAGGGTTATCGCCAGCAGAGTTAATGTTTGCGAAAAAAATACGCTCTGTGTTTGACAGGCTGTTGCATAGTCTGGCGAAGAAAACTACTAAAAAGGAAAACCAGATGACTAAAGCCATGTGACAAAGTTTTTTTCAAGAACATCAGGGCTGGAAAAACATATTAGGAAGAAGGAGTGATAACCAAAAGAATTGGTCAGGTCATATATGACATAAAAGGGGGAAAATTTCTGTGTAAAAGACATTGGAATCAATTGAGATCTAGACACACGACAGAGGTCGCGAAAAATACAGAAGAGATTCCAATGGAAGTCTTGTATGATGCTTTTGAAATTCCTGTTCCAGTAAGTCAACATTCGCCAATGGAGGTATACCCGACCTCAAGGCCAGAGGTACCAGTGTGTCAAATGCCACCATTGCAAGGAGGATTGACACAGAAAAAGACTTAGGAAAAAAGTAAATTGATTAAGTCCAGACCCTAAAAAGAGAAAGTATTGAAGCTAAATTTCATGGGAAAATTTAGTTCAGGAGAAGGTGATGTAATGAATATGCATACACCGGTGTTCCTCCTCACAGGAATATGATTTTCTGGTGTCAGCCATAAATACAGATGGATGTAGAGGTACACAGATAAGTCTATTGGCAATGCCCATTGGACTATGCCATTGGCTATCCTATTGGTCTACGCCTATTGTCTACACCTATTGACTACAACTACGACAAGTACCAGTCGATTACGGCTACCTGATAGATTGTACTACTCGGTTACCGTAGCCAAAACTTCTTAGCTACTTTGATCCGGGACATATCAAAACTCAACACAGATAGAAATAAAAAAAACAATTTGACATTTGGATCATCAAAGAACTGACAATATTTTATGCCTTCTTTCATTGTTTTGTGATTATACTGCTCTGTTTATCAACATTTTAAAATATAAATTTAATAAATTGTGTTGGTTTTAAACTGGCATAAACTTTAATCTATTACCTCAAAATACTTCTGATTCATACAGCTTATAACATAGGTCCAATTTTAGTTAGCTGCAAATATCAAAATATCTATATAACTTTCTTATATTCTTTTTCCCCACAAACTGTGAATGTCTCTCATACAGACCCTGATAATGAAAGAGTACCTAATGAAGTTTCTTTTGATCAAGAGATTGGAGGTTTTGAGGAGGATAGAACCATCTCTTAAGTACTGTTGTTCCCAGGTTCACCCTGACTCGGGGTGGTAGCACCTGTTAGGGTCCCATCTATAGGCAAGTAATAAACCCCTAAACATAAAATGACCAATACATTTTTACAGCAAAACAAAAAAAAAAATCAATAAAAAAATGGAAATTACCAGTGATACACTTTTGTAGTGAAATCACCAGCAATACATTAAAAAAACTTACCAATACATTTCATGATGTACAAACTATTTAAAAACATGTTTACCCTGAATGTATAAAATTATGTACAAAATATTTAGATTTAAGCATTAAATAACCCATAGAGATGTTGATATTTTCTACTAAACAAAATCAGCAGTCAATGAAATCATAAAGCTAATATTAAGAAAAGTAATATAACAATTAATTCTCAGTGAAATGGTCTATAAGAGTTTGGAAAATGTTCAGCACTCACTGGACATTGTATTATCAGCAGATATGAGTATAGGTTACTCCATGGATATGGGTTTACTCCTCATCATCTTGTTCTTGGTAATAAACCTGAACTTCCCCAATAATTTGGTTAATCACCCTTCAGCCTTAAAAGTGATAGCTAATAATAATAAGAACTTAAATGTAATGCATACAGAAAATAAAGGTCTTTATAGAATATGAATCTTTTGATAAATCCAAAAAGGACAGTTTGACACTAGATGGGACATAATTTGGCATGAATATAATGTAATACAAAGGAACCTATGTTTGTCATGTGTTGATTTCATTGACCATTCAGAGTTTGAATTATTATGATTATTATTTCTTTTGAAAAAGTTGTGTTAATGAATCTATTTAGAAAGTGCATATTTATTTTCAATGCCCTGGGCAAAGTCTTTGGATTTTAAATATATTTTTTAACTAGCTTAAAAGCTTCCCTACTGGGCAGCATTTAAGCTAGCTCTTGCGGAGGGCTCTTGATTAAGTCTTCATCACAATAAATAGGGAGGAGTTGTTGTGATAGGCAACAATAAATTATAGAAGAACTCAAAATTGATCGCTGCCTTTAAGTATTCCATTAATATTTAAGCTTACCTTTTAAAAGTTCAACAATAATTCTTCTGCCGCCATTTAATTTAAAGACAATTTTTAATGTACGTAAGTCCTTACTTTCCATACAAACAATTATTTTTATTTCATGGGTGACTTTCACTAGATTTTGCAATTAATTTTAATTATTTCCAAATTTATTTCCAAGTTGTAAAAAGTGTTATCATACTAAAAAATTTGCTGCAAAAAATCATGTAAAAAAGAATTACCAAAAACAATTGCAATAATTTAGTTATTAATTAAACAAATTAGTAATTAATGTATAATTTTAAATTTATTAATAGAAAAGAAAAGAAAAATAAGCCGTGGCAAACACTCTGCTTCCCACGTCTGACAACAACCCCACATATGCAGGTAATTTCACTTATTTTTCAACAATATAACTATTTGTGCTATGTTATAATGCTTATTACCTAAACCAGAGGTTCTCAACCTGGGCTAAATTTACCCCTTGGGGGTAAAAAATTATATAGTCGGGGGTAAATAATTGAAGTATCTGTTGTAAAATGAGGGAGAGACAATGCGAAGAAAGTGTGTGGTGGGGAGGGAGATTGTGTGTCAATCTTATTCAGTCCTGTTTGGGCATGCTCACTGTTCACCCCCCCCCCCCGCAGTAATACCACTGTTCCGAATTTCAGTTGATCTCTGGCAGTGACCTGGAGCAGATTCTATTCTCTCATTGCTGTATATTACTGCTGCTATGTAAGTATATTAGTATTATATGTTCTGAGAGTAATACTATAAGTTTGTATGCATTTATTATGATATTTCATTAAATTAAAAGTAAACATCAATTGAGAGCTTTGATGAGAACTGGCCTGGCATTGATAAAATCCACAGAGAGTGTTACTGTTAACTGAGGAATCAGTCATGAGTGGCAATATTCTGGATATGTTTTCAGTGAATGGAGAATTAGTCACATGACTAATTCATATGTACAATATGGCTTTGACTTCATTGTTGTGGTTGGTGTGGAGAAGCCTCAGTGTCTGCTGTGCTTAAAAGTTCTTGGAAATGGGTCACTGAAACCTTCAATACTGAAACAGCATCTGGAAGCTTCACATCCTGTCCATGCATCCAATGACCGTGCTACATTTGAGTCAAAGAGAGCTAGGTTTAGGGCTGCAGGAACACTACCCAAACATGGCTTTGTATCCGAGATGAAACCAATGCTTGCAGCTTCCTATAATGTAGCGCTGCGAATAGCAAAGGCCAAGAAACCTCATGACATTGCCGAGAAGCTGATTAAACCTTGTGCCTTAGACATGGTTGAACATGCGGGATTAAAGCAAAGCAGATGATTCAAGCCATTCCCCTTTCTAAGGATACAATCCATCGGCATATTAGTGAAATGTCTCAAGATATTTGTCAACAAGTTATTGAACAAATCAAATCTAGCCCAGCAAAAAATATCTTTGCAACTTGACGAAACCTGTGATGTAGCCAATTTCTCACAACTTCTTGTTTTTGTCCGTTACATATGTGGAAAAGAACTAAAAAAATTAATTTCTCTTTTGTGAACCTCTCCAGCAAACCACAAAGGCTACTGATATAATGCAGAAAATACAAGACTTCTTTGACAAGAACAATGTCTCGTGGGACATTGTTGGCTCAATCTGTACTGACGGAGCTCCAGCCATGATGGGAGTGAGATCAGGCTTCACTGCACTTGTGAAGCAAAAAGCACCCCATGTAATAACAACACATTGTTTTCTTCACAGACATGCATTAGCTGCAAAAACTCTTCCTGAAAATCTGAAAATTGTTTTGCAGAAAGTTGTATAGGCTGTTAACTTCATTCGGTCCCAAGCATTGAATCACCATTTGTTCAAAGATTTTTGTGATGAGATGGGCTCTGAGCATTCCATTCTTTTACTGCATACTGAAGTAAGGTGGCTTTCACGTGGACTTATTTTAAATCGTGTGTTTGAGCTCAGTAGTTAGGTAGAAATGTTTCTTCGTGTCCAGAATTCAAAACTGTGTGAAAATTTTGCTGATCCCAAGTTCATCGCCAGTTTGGGGCACCTGTCAGATATATTTACCCATCTTAACCAAGTTAACAAACAACTCCAAGTAACATCAGTAACCATTGTTGAAGCAAGTGAAAAGATGACAGCATTGCAGACAAAGCTGGACTTATGGGCACGGAGAGTTCACCAAAGCAACTTTGCAAATTTCCCAAATTTGGATGAGGTCATTAGTGAAAGTCCTGGAGTGTTACCTGGGATAAATGAAGACATCAAAGACCATTTGAATATCTTGAAGAATCACTTCACTGGCTACTTTTCAAAAGACATGATTCCAACAGAGAGATGGATAATAAGACCTTTTGCCACTGAACTGTCAGAAATAAGAGATGACAGCCCAGTAAAAGATGAACTGATTGATCTTCAATCTTCTGCTAATCTTAGAGAAGAATTTGAAAAAGTTGGTCTTAATTTTTGGATAAAACTCAGATTCATTCCCGCTCCTTACTCAGCGTGCCTTGCAAGTGCTTGTTCCTTTTGTCACTACGTACTTATGTGAATCAGGGTTCTCAAGTTTAGTAGCAATAAAGACAAAGGCGAGAAACCGCCTGAAAGCCGATGATGATATTAGAGTAGCATTATCAGAAACAGCTCCTCGCATAAACAAACTGATTGACTCAATGAATCAGCAGTGTTCCCACTGATAATGCTTCTGGTGTTTCTCTTCATTATTTTTTGTAATACAAATTAACTTCATAATTTTCTATTTAGAAAAGGTTTGATTTTCTTCCTTTTTTTGATATGAATGTATAATACTATTTTTATACAAAACCTAAAGTCCTAAACAATAAAATGGTTCTTTCTGACCTTCTTGTTATTCTGTCACTTTATGACATTGATGTACAAATGAATGATGGATTACTAATTTTTTGATCAGAATACTGAATTTTTACTAATTTTTAGTATTTGTCAGTATTTTTTATTTCTGTTTTGGTATTTTTACTATTGACTAATTTCACAATTTTTAGTCACAAATTAGTCAGTACTAATCATAATCATTCATTCAAAAAAAAAAATTTTTTTTAGTATTTTCCAAAAATCTTTTAAATTGCCAAACACAAAAATACTAAAAAAAAATTTTTTTTTGAATGAATGATTATGATTAGTATTAATTTGTAGATCTACTAATACAGCAGATAAAATGAATAATCTTTTATTAATGACTACAAACATTAATAAAAATACTGAATTTTATACAGAGTACTAACTTATACTAAAAAATTAGTAGATTAGTACTAAATAAGAAATCAGTATTTTGAGTGTCGCTTAGTATTTTTTTTTTAGTCACAGTATTTTGACTAAAAAAACCCTTAGTATTTTGAATGAAAAAATCATTCATTCATTTAGTCATGAAATTGTACATCAATGCTTTATGATGGCTATGAATATTTTGTATGGGAGTAGGGGGTAAATGGAGAAATACATAAAGCCAAGGGAGTCAATGATGGAGGAAAGGTTGAGGATGGCTGACCTAAACAATACTGTATAAATTTTTTAAAATATTAAAGTATATTTAATTGCATCTCCTTAATAGCTGTCGCGATCTGTTAAAAGAAAATGTTTTTAATTTTTGCCTTGTCTGAACAGGGGAAACTGGACCACCCTCTAGTAATTTTTATTTATATTTCCATCACAATTTTTTGTGTCTATTAAGAAATGGAATAATTTTTTTATTTTGACAGTATTTAATAAACATTTCTTTTCTTTAAAATTGAAAGGAACCCTGGATTAAGAGTTCAGGGATTAAAATAATGACCTTTACTAGCTGTAGAAATCTCATCCATTAAAAGGTATATATCCTTCAATAATTTTCACCTAACTAATGTATAATATAATCCATAACTACAAGTACAAGAATGTCATTTTGATAAAATTAAAAAATAACCATAAATACATAAAAAATGTGTATATTATTGAGAATTCCTTTTCCCACAATATAATTTTATTTAAACATTAAAGTATATTTAATCACATCTTTCTAATAGCTGTTGTGATCTGTTAATACATATTTTATTCAATATTTGTACAAAACAAGAATAAAGAAATATAAAAGATTATTTACAGAAAGTTATAGCCCTTTAAATAAGTTTCTCAATGAATTTCTTTGGCATACTGACAAGAAAACAATGCCTGACAAAAAAAGAAAAAAAATTCAATAAAACTTAATAAAAATTTTTTTCCTGAAGAATTAGTGCTTGCAGAATAAAACATTATTTTCTTTCAGATTCTACAGAAAAAAATTTAAACTTAATATTTATTTTAAAAATTTACTTGTAATTTTTCAGTGCTATTTTGAAATTAATCCCTTTGCTGTTCATCACAAGAGTTTATTTTATTAGATAAAGACATGTTTGAAGATTTTAAAAATATAAAGTTTAATGTCATTTTCCAGTGTGAACCTACCTTTTTTTAAAAGAATTTTTTTTATTTTTTCCTTTTATAAACAGTTATTATTTTTGGTAAAGATGTACAAAAAGGAAACAATTCTGATATCTCACACTGGCTACTATTCAATATTGGAGGAGTATTGTGATGTTAATCTAATTTCCTATCTCCCATTCAGTCAGTACAAAAATTAATTTATTCATTATAAAATTAAAAAAATTATATTCTTAAACTATTGGTTATATAAGGTTAAAGAAAATTTGCACTACTGGTTTTCCATGCTTCTTTACGTTTTATTCCCCCTCTCTTTTTAGACAGGGTTAGAATTAGTCTTCTTTAGTTTATATAAAATAGAATGAAAATAACATTTTATTGAAGTCAAATGTAAGCATTACTTTTAGAAAATCTAGTTAATTAATCCTAAGAGATTTGAAATACATCTCTAGGAGAAATATTGTATTTTAAAGAGAATTTCAAATTTGTTGACATTTTTCATATACAAAGCTGTCCTTATGAGTCAATTAATGACAAAAAAAATGTACTGATGCTTTAAACATGCCTAAAAGTTTAAATATGGAAATTTATCTTTAACTTTTTAGATCATTATCTTTCAAATAGAACATTAAGTTCAAAGAACACATTTAAAATATTTAAAATGTTATTTTTCAAAAATCTGTGCCAATATAATTAGTTCACTTTTTTCCACATTTGTGAAATTATTCCGATAAGAATATTTGAATATGCTAAAAGTTGCAATGCAATCCATATCTTTCATTTTTAATTCTTATATGAATTTATGGAAGAACGAATGTAGAAACAAATCCATGAGCAATCCTTGTTTTAATGATTACAGTAAATTCTTATTTAAAATCAAATAAAACTTTCAAAAACAAATTAAAATAAATTTATAATTCGTTTAGCTCATCCCTACATTTTACATGTTTTTGTACATCATGACACAATTTCCGAGTGTTTATTTCTTTCTCCATACGATGACCACACAAATACAAAAAAAAAATAAGAGAATTCATAAAATATTGATATTTATGATTTTCCTCAATCATTAATTCTTACGTGTCTTAAGTGTTTCCTTTCAGAATGTACAATGAAATTTCTGTCTGTATTTTTCCCCTCTTAATTTATTAAAATATTTCTATACACTAAAAAATTCTTCCTCCACCTGAAGTAATAAGGGATAATGATGAAGAAACACATGTGCTATATTTAACAAAAGATAAGGAATTTATTTACAAATTTACACATCTGAAGTTGCCAGTAGCTTGTTTCAAGAAAAGGAATCAAATATTTAAAGTTCATAATTTTAATGAAGAAGAGAAAATGTTCATATTAAATCATAAAGTAATATTCCAAAATGTTTAAAACAAATTGAGAAAGTTTGTTTTTTATATAAAAATTATGCGGTTATATTCAATATGAATGAAAAGATATATTTTAAGGTACTTAGCTTTGGAGTTGAATAGAGTTCTTTGAAACTGCCCTGCTCTCATTAGAGGCTGATAATGTATAAGCATGTAATTTGACATCGGCGTTATTCACATGCATGGAACTCCTTTCTGCCTTTTTCTCTCACTGTCTTGATTCACTTTTTCAGCCAATTTATATCAAAAAACAATTTCACATTGGCTCATTACCTTTTCTCAGTTTGTAAACCGCTCCCTTTTCCATTGGTCAAAATAAATTTTTGCATAGACTTGCAAATTTAAAAACAGTGGAGAAAAGAGTTATTTTTATTTCGTATTCACCACATACACCCATCCATTCTTTCACTGTCAATGACCATATCATTGACAGGTCAATGTCATATAAATAATCTAGCCTATCTTTTACTTTTCTTCACTCTTCTGAAATGTTGTCTAAGGTAAATTTACAAGCTTCTACTGACTGGTTGGTTCCTCTTTTTCAGTTTCATGGACAGTCAATTCAAACTCATTGCCCTCTGTCAACACAGTGGCCTAGAAGCTAGTGTCAAACAGATCTTAAATATCTCCAAGATCAATATCCTAATTTCCAACTGCAACTATCTTCTTTGTTAGAATACCTGTCATAATAGGCTCACAAGAGAAACTGGTGAAATCATTCCAGTCATAGCTTTCTCTATCACAACTTCACAGATTCTGGCTTTAATTGGATAGATTTTCCACTCATACTTATCATTGCATTTGCAATATATGTCAAAATTCTCTTCATCAAGAGCCATGCATAGTGGGCTTTAAATGATCTAATCACCTCCTCATCAAGAGCCTGAATAAGAGATGTAGTGTTTGGTGGCATGAAGAACATCTCAAAATGCTTGGTGTTGTAGTCACTAACTCCTGGATGACAAATAGTTACTTTATTATTACTATAGTTATTTGTGGTACAAACAACGATTTTTTAAAGCACGAATAAAAGAAATTGTACTTCCACTTATTTTCTTAAGGAGGTTTATTTGTCAAAGTATTTTTTATATTTGATGTGTGTGAAAATATTCAAATGAAAAACTTTCTGTGGTGAAGTCTACTCAATTTTTTTTTAATGTTAATTTGTTCCTAAAAGTGTTGTTTTTTTTAACTTGTACAAAAAATACAATTAAAAAAAATGAAATATTAAAAATCCAATAGAAAAATGCATTGTACTACCACAAACTTTCTAAAGAAAAACACATTTTAAAAAATTTAAATATATTTGAAATTAAACTTCATTTTTATTTGAAAGATAATAGCCTAAAACTATTATGTATTAAAAGAAAAATTAATTTCCATATGTAATTCAAGTCTTTAGGAATTTTTAAAGCAATCACTCATCAAATATCCATTATAGATGAAAAATGTAAATAACAAATTTAAAAATCACTTAAAGATCCAATATTTGTCCTAGAGATATTTTTCAAAGTCATTTAGTAAATTTTAAGGATTGATTGACTGAGTTTTGTAAAAGTAATGTTTACCTTTTATTTATAACTTAACTAAAATAACATTTATTTACACCTGGTGAGATTGTAGCGAAGAAAACAGCAAATTACTGCATCAAATCAAGCAACAGCATGTCGCATGCATCCAACGACAGAAAATGTGGCAAAAAAGAATGTTACTTGCTGAAAAAAGGGCATGTATTTATTCTGCATATGCTGAAGACAGAATATTCAAATTAAAAACAAGTCAGTCACAGGAGTCGCCATAAAAGTATTTTAGATATGCTAATATTGTGCGTCCTCTCCCAGTTGTCACCGAATGAAAAAAATGCTTGGTCAATAAAAGCAGTTGGTGTTCTTGAATTGGGAACAAAGACAAAATTTGTGTATTTGGCTACTGCATTTGTCGTGAGTGAGTCATTTTTCTGACTGGTTACATGTATTGTGATTTGTGACATAGTAACTGCGAATCGAGATTTCATCATTTCTTTCTGCCCTGATATTCAACTTAAAGTTTAAGCTTGCAATTTCTCTTTGTTGTGGAAGTAATCTGTGACAAATATTTCCTTTACAATCCAAGAACTCTTACAAGCTATTTCAACAATATGACAGACAGGACATTTGAAGTCAAGTTGATACCCAAGTTTGATGGTTCAGTGACTAGACAAGCAGTTACTGAATGGATTGAGAAGGCAGAATTTGTTTGTAACCTGTGTGGAATTAACAAGGTTGAACGTGTTCTTCCCTTCAGGTTGACGGGCGGAGCATTTGCAAAAAGCAGATGTCAGGCAGATAAAATGAGCCCTGCGGATTGCCTTTGCACCTGACCGTTTCTTAGCGTATGAGCAGTCATGGGAATGCCAACTGCGCCTGGGCAAGTATGTCAACATGTTTCTAGCTGATTTGAAGAAACTAGCAGGTCTATTTGGCAGGATATCCAAGTAAGGACTAGCATGTGAAAGTCAAGCAACTACTGCGCATATCTTCCAGGATGGAAGACATGACTACAAACCAACTGAAGAAATGGTTGCAGCTAGCAATTCACCAGGCGGAGCTGAAAAACTTCCAAATGCTAAACATTGAGAGAGTATGCAATGTTATCGATGCTTTGGGTGGAATCACATTTCTAGGAACTGTCCGGTTCAACAAGAAGATGCTAGTCAGTCACACAGATGTGTTGCTTCCGGTGTCAAGGATTAGGCTACACTGCTTCATTGTGTCCAAGGAAAAGAGGAAGGAGACAAGATGTTAGCATCAGTCTCTTTCCCAAGTGAGTTATGAATGAGGCACTACCTGTCTTAAATGTTCATGTGTCTACCAGTGCCACTCTCGTAAGTGAGTGGCACTGGTAGACACAGGCTGCTCAGAAACACTCATAAGTCAGCTTGTCGATCCTGGCGGGAGATGAAAGTGAACATACTCACCATAAACGGAAATACCCTCAAATGTCACGAAGTTGGAAGTATTAAGCCACTCTTGGATAATGCAAACCCCACTTGATATCGAAGTCTTGGTAGTGGATGGAGAGCTACTGGGTTTTGACCTGTTGTTTGAGTTAGACTCCATTAAAAAGCTGGTCAGACTCCAAATAACGGAGTGTGGCAGTGAATGGCTTCCCAAGTGTGGGATGGTTTGTTGTGTCACCATTAAAATAGAAGAACCCGATTTCTGAATTGAATTCGATCCAAGCAAGAGATGGGTTGCATCATGGAAGTGGTCAAATAGTCAATCATGGGAGAGTTTGCGAAACAGGATACACAAGTACCCTATACCATCAGGTGTCAAGGAGAAATATGACCATGAGCTGCAGATCTGGCTTTATAATGGTTGGTTGCAGCCTTATTCTGAAAAGGAACTTGGTCCTCGAAAAGTTTTAATTCCGTTGATGGTGGTGGTGGTGGTGCAGAAAAACAAACATAAAATGAGCCCCAGTATTAGACTGAGTATTGAGAGCTGAATGAGTGTTTAGACACACACACGCAGCCAATGCTGATGTGTGCACACAGAAACTGAGGGAGTAGCATAAAAAAAGGACCTGATGTCGCTATTCTTGTAGATAAGCAGGCCTATCTACAAGTGCATATCCACAAATCACTTTGGTCCTTTCAAACTAATCTTCAAGGGGCAAAGATATTGCTTGACACAAATGGGATTCGGGTTGAATATTGCACCAGCCATAATGATGGCCATTATGGATACCGTATTATCGAAAGACAAGTCAGTTCGATGCCAACCTCATCATATATTGATGATATTTATGTTGAAGAAAGCATGACTTCAGCAGCCCACCTGAAAGAACACTTGGTTTGATCTGCAAGGATCTGGAGTGGTTATGAGACGGCACTCGTGTGCTGGGTTTGCATATCGAGCAGGATAACAACGCACTTAAGTGGAAATGTGAAATGACATTCCATCAGTTCCTGAGGCTCTGACGCGACATAACATCTTGTGGTGTAGAAAACTGGTGGGTCATGTTCCTGCATGTGGTTGGCTTCGTGTTGCTGCATCATTTGTTAAATGCAGAACAGTATCAATCAGGTCTGGCTGGGATGACGAAGTGACAGATGCTCCACTTAACATGACTGAGGTCATAGCAGAAAGAATATGCCAGAAGGATCCTGCACACAGTAAGTGGTGCACAAGCAGACACTTATGAGGTGTGGGTCGATTCCAGTTCTCTTGTCACTGGGGTTTCGTTGGAGGTTGACGGAAGCATTGTAAAAGATGCATGTTGGCTGTTTCCTGTGAAGGACGCACAACATATCAATTTATCAGAATTGGATGCTATTCTGAAGGGCATCAATTTAGCACTAGAGTGGGGCGCAATGGAGCTGCACCTCTTTACAGACTCCACATGTGTGCACCGGTGGGTATCAAACATGCTCAATGGCAAAGAGATCAGCAGTAAAAAAACAAAAACTGAATAATTACAACCCTGACTGAAAAAGTGTACAAAAAGTTAAAAACAAAAATTAAAGAAATACAGAACACCAGAAATGCAATAATCAAGAAATTGGTATTTATGTTTAAAAATAGCTTATCTTTAAACTTATATAGCCAAGGGTTTAAGAATATAATTTGTTATTCACCACTACCATCACCTTTATTAAACTTAGTAAAATGAATAATTTCATTTTTTGTACATTTGAAGTAGCTATTTTTTTTTTTTGTAAAATATTTTTGAATGTAATTAAATGCTTTCAGTTTTTTTAATTGTACCCAATGAGTTTTTAACCTTCAGTACTCTGCATTATTAATATTACTTCCCTTTCAACTGCATTCTTTTTCAAAACTTCTCAACTGGCATATCCTTATTGTTAATTTAATTCAAAGTTGTTTTCTGTTGCCATAACAGAATATGACAACACAACTATGAAATTCAAACAAATTCAGAGATCAGAGTCACCTTCAGTGGCAAAACAAACTTTTTGTGCAGCAAATGAAGTCACATACAGAGTGATAACAGTTAAATAATTCTAAATTTAAGAAAATGTATTCAAATAACAGAGTTGCTACTAACAAAAGAAATGGGCAAAATTGACAGAGTTATTAAATTGATGATGTTAAAATAAATTAAGAATGCAATTTTTTTTATTCTATATTGTTGTGTCATGTAAAGTTTTCTCAATTACACATTGTAATCAAGGAAAGATAACTCACTCCTGAGTGTAGAAACCTTCCCACTTATATAACCTAATTTGCATATCACCACATCTATCCAAAACTTTAGAAGCTTTATGTCCTTGGTAGATCTGCTACTTTTACAACCCACTCCAGAAGATGTACCTTGTCTTATGGTGATTGCCTAGATTCCTCATCATGGGGGATCTCGGTCTCATGTCCCTCATTATCACTAGACACACTCATTCTCTCTACCCCCATTCCACACTCAAATTCTTGGTGATCATCCTGATCCTTCTCTTCTGCACCAGGAACTTCCTCCATTTCAACGTCTTCTGGTTTTCTTCGCAATCTAAGCTGGTCTTCATCAGTTAACACACCCTGTCCATTTTTTGTTAATACTACTGTATTAAATCTTTTTTGCACTAGAAATTGTGCTTTCTCAGGATTTGAATCCTTATTCTTTTTGTACCATACATTCTTATTTGTTAAGGACAGGGTTATTGGGGTTCCAATTTGCCTTCCCATCGATGTCGAGGCGTTTTGTGTTGTGCCTGCATGTGAGATGGTCATGTAATTTAAAAATAATCTTGGCAGATAATGTTTTAGGTTGCAATCCCCTGGAAAGAATGCTTTCAATTCAACTTTTATCATATGGACCATCTCCACAATCCCATTTGACTGAAGATGGTATGGGAGTGTTTTGTGTGGCCTGTATCCAATTCGTGTTAACCATGTATACAAGCTTTCTTCAGCAAACTCTGGTGCATTTTCAAACACCAATGTCTTAAGTACTCCGTTCTTCGAAAATATTATTCTTAACACCTGTTTTACAGTACTTGCTTTTCTGTCCAAAACTTTAACCACTTCAGGCCAACCTGAATATGAGTCTGTTAGTATGAGAAATAGGCCTACATTTTTAATGTAGGCATGATCCACATGTACTCTTATCCATGGCTCCTATTTTGGCCATGAATGAATTTTGGTTTGCCTAAAGTTTGTCGGAGTTAGCTCCTCCTCATTTCCTTAATCCTTCAACAGGGGTCTCTCTCCCATGAGTATAAATACTGGCTGACCCTTCTCTCTATCTCTCTTTTTCGACCCAGGCCTTGGGCCGCTACCTCGCACGAGACGAGGTAAAATCGTTCTCTTTTTTCCACTTACACCTCCCACCGATACAGCGTTTCCAATATTCTGGGAACACGCTAAGGACAATACAAGTACGTACGTACGGACCCTCAACACAAAACACACAATAACTTCTCCATATAAACACTCTGTAACTTTTCATGTCTTCGTGTATTAATATATTTGTTTACCCATAATATATATTTGTTTACCCATGTATATCGGTCTTTTTTGTTTTCTTTATCTTCTTTGGACTCCATTAAAGTCCAACATTCCTATGTAGCTGGACCGACTTGCAGGAAAGTTTAACCTTCTGATATCTCCTCATCCTCACATTTTACCCACACGGTCCCCTCTACAAGTTCTCTATCTTTGCACACTTAGGGCATTTTCTGACATAATCCTCCATGTCTCACATATACCCTGGCCACTAGGCTTGTAGTTTCAACTTCAGTTGTATGTTCAATACACCACCATGTACTGCTTTAATAATATCTTAACAATTTTGGTGGTATAATAAGATCTCCACTACATATGACTCCTCTTTCAATTGTTAATCTGTGCCTTGTTTACTTAAAATGCCTTTCCACCATAGAGCAATTGCCTCATATTATTCTGTATTCTATTCAGTATTCTTTTTAATATGGGATCCTGATCAGCTTCAAACTTGAGCCGTCTGAAAGATAACACATCTGTGTCTACCCAATGCAAAATTCTGTAATCACAACTGTCCTCTGTTTAAACACCCTGGGTATTAAAATTCAATCTTAACACTGCGTCTACATGTGGAATAGCATTTCTTTTACTATACATAATGTTAAAATTGAATGCCATGAGCTTGATCACCCAGCTCAAAATTCTGGATAATGTGACTAGTAGAAACTTCCTACCCAATAACAAATTGTGCCCCTTTCAGTACTGCAGACAATTGCCAGTGCTGTTTTTTCAATGTTAGAATAATTCATCTCTGCTGCCATCAACTTTCTGGACAAATACACAATAGGATCTTGTGATAAGACTGCTGTTTTGGCACGTTCGCTAGCATCAGTAGAGTTAGTGTGAGTTCTTTTGTCAGGTCAAATACCTTAACTAGTGGCTTGTTTCCTAATTGCTTCCTTTAGCTCTTTGAAGGCCACCTCCTTCTTTCAGTCAACTGAAATTCATTATTCTTCTTTCGAAAGTTCATAAAAGGTTCAATTTTGTTGCTATATTGAGGTTTATACTTATAAACTAGTAGGCTTCACTCGCTTGCTATTGCTTTGCAAACTAAAATATATTCACTACTTGAAATCTCTAATAAAAAAAGATTTTTTGACAATTAGCAATGGAATTAATTTCAAAATCATACAGAAAAATTACAAGTAATTTTTTGTAAAATAAATTAAAAATTAAACAGATTTTTGTTTCTTGTTCCATCTAAAAGTAAATAACATGATTTATTAAAATTATCCAAGAAAAAATTAAAAGAAAATTTTTGAGTTTTATTGAATTATTTTTAGTAAGATTCAAGACAAATTCTCCATATGTACCTACTTTATAAAGAATAAAGTTTTTTTTATTGAAATAATGTCATTAGGAATTTTTCTTTATATAACTATCCACTAAAAACAATGTTTAAAATGATAAATAACTATAAAGGTAAAAAAAAAAAAGTAACTACTGCAAGAAGCAAAAGTTGTTTATTGAAAGAATTTCCTTCTCATCAATATTTTTCCAGACCTTTTTTGATATGTCACCCCATAATAAAGAGAATTTATATTTACTAAAATTTACACCAAATTCTCCCAGAGTGAAGCCCTTGCCTTGCACTCTGGTTGGGCTGACCTTTGTGACTGTCCCAAATGTGGACGAATTGGGTGCGCTATTTCTAAGTGTGTGGCCAACTTCACATTCACCCTGATAAACAAGCCAAAAACAGATTTTTTTTTAAATTGTAGATCCACACTTACGAAATGTGAATAAAAACGATTTTTGGTCATTTTTAATTCTGAGGGTTGCAGTTGTTGTTGCGAGACAAGATGAATTAAATTTGATTTAAAATTTATAATTTTGGAGAGTGAATTAATATTTGCGTTAAGTAACTTTACATTATTTGGGGTCAATTAACAGAAAAGATCCTATTTTTTTCTTAAATATCTTGTGCAAGAGAAAGAAGTAAATAAAATTAACCTCTTCTTGTTGCAAAAACTGATTGCAAGGGAAAGTTTGAGAAAGAATGGTTTTAAAAAGATACGTTTTAAATTAATTTAGCGTGTCAGTAGGAGTAGCTTCCCTTTAATCATTAAAAATATGTACACTGCGAATAACTAATTCGCAAACGTACGGGCAGATCGTGGAAACGGAGGGAGACTGTAGTCTTTTTTATCAAATTCCTTATTTTAGGTAACCACTCACTATTACTTGAATCTCTCTCAAAAAGGACAATGTGCTTTTTCATCATTCCAAATATGTTTACTCACAACCCAACTGCATGATATTGTTTCAGTCTATGACAGCTTTTTTCTAAAGTTTTCCAAATCTAAATCTGAAGAGTTGACAGGGTTTTGCAATTATAATTCATCTCCCTACATTGCATAAAATAAAATTGCCTTATGAGAAAAATATAAACAATCTGATCTAATGCTTGGGCATCAATTCAATTGAAATTTTAGCCGTAAATCCTCACAATACCTACAGAACTCTAATGTGATTTCTAGAACATTAGACACTGTCACTCAAGTACTAACATTAAAATTAATTTCTCATAAAGCAGCCTTGATGGTCACTGCAAGGTACTTAACTTATTCAATCAAAATTTTTTGCAAATCTGCTTCAATTATCACTGTCGTGTACTTATTCAAAAGGGATTTCTAGTAGATTAGCTTTGATGGCCTATTATTATTTATTATTATTATTATTTTTAATCAATTCACCCCAGCAAGGCAATAATTCTACTAAGACACAAGGGGCTACTGGAAGTGAAAGTGAATGAAAAGACTAAGAAAAATACCAGAAACCCAATCCTAAATTTGGAAACAAAGGATAAACAAAACTTCTACTCTTGTTCAAAATTACTGGGGAGGAGTGTGAACCTATACATTCCTATTAAAGTTTTTTTTTTCGGGGGGGGGGGGTTTGATGAACAGGTTTCCTCTCTTTTTCTTCACAATCTCATAAAACAATTCTTGGCAAACAATAAGTTTATTACTTTCTACTTTATATTATTTCGCATGTGGTCCTTTGTCATAAGACAACATACAAGCATGAATTATAGATTTTGTCTTTGCAAAAGTTTCTCATCAACATTAAATGATTTGAAAACAGAACTGTTTTATATACATTGATAAGCCAACATAAAATACATATATTTATTGAATTTCAAATGCTATTTATTTTTATTTTTTATACAAGGCCTATCATATCCAAAGTTTAACTTTGTTATTTTTATTTGATTTAAACATTTGATTTAATTTTGCTCCATATAAAAATAATTAATTTTAGAAAGTCTGTTCCTATTCAAGAAAATGAAACTATTAAAAGGAAAATTAGCAGAATGGTTTTTAAGTGGGGGTTCAATTTACAATGAACATATAAATTATTTCATATAAAAAAAAAAATTTTTAAAAAAAAGTCAACATCAACTGGGAACATGCTGAAATTCATCCCAATCCTTACCAAAGATAATTCAATAAAACTTTAAAAAAATGTTTTACTGGGAGTTGGTGCTTGCATAATATTTTTTTTAAATTAAGCAGGAAAAGAAAAATGTACATTCAATACTTATTTAAAAAGTTTACCTGTAATTTTTCAGTTTGATTTTAAAATGTGTCAACTAAGAATTTTTTTTTATTACATAAAGTGGTTTGAAGAATCAAAAAATGAAAAGTTTAATGCTTTTTTGAGTATGAATAATTTTAAAAGAATTTTATTTCATTTTTAATTTTTGCAGCTGTTAAATTTTCATTTTTATGGAAGTTGAAAAAGGAAATAATTCTCTGGATGCAAAATAGTATCAAGTCAACAAGTCTTCACCATTTTTTCCTATTTTTTGTATAACTTCCTTAAGTTTAATAAATTTTAAAATCAAACTACCCTATTTGACAGCATATAAGGCACACTTTTTTTTACTAAAAGTATCTTAAAATTCCCCTGCTTCTTATATGCCATATGTAGGTTTACTAATTTTACTAATTACTAATTTTTTTTTCTTGATTTGCTCTGCTGAAATTGGGGTGCATCTTATATGCCGCCAAATACAGTAATTAAAAAGTCCTGATTGTGTGCAATTCAATATTTTATGACATCAAATAGGTTAGTAAATAATAAAAAATGCAATGAGCAATAATGAGAAGTAAAATTTAACAACTACTGAAAAAATAGAATTATTAATTCTGCCAAGTTTCGTTAAAAACTTGTAAAATAAACAAAATTATATTTATAAACTATTGATTTGCATAATGTTAAAGATAAGTCATTTTTAAATCTAAGCAATACCAGTTTCTACATTATAGCAGTTCGGGTCCTGCATAATTAATTCAGTTTTTCAGTTCTTTTTTTTTTTAAGTGCTAGTGACACCAGAAGAGTACTGTTGTTGGCCTATGACCATGACATTGAATAAATAAACGTGATTTTCACAATAAATTTTTGAAAAATCCAGCTAATTAATCTTTAAATTTACTAATTTACTTTGAAACAAATGTCTTGGGCAAATACTGTATTATAAATATTTTTTTATTTTTTCTCATTTTTTTGTCTATAATGGAAGTCCAATGAGTTGACGAGTGATTAGGCCAATGTTTTAAAAATCTCTAGAAACTTTATTTAATAATTTTTTTGTTTTTACAAATTAGCTTTAGACTATTACCTTTCAAAAGAAGCCAATAATTTGGTATACCTGATCCTTTAGATGAATTCTCATAAATGAAAAATCTTTCTTGAAGCTTTCATTTTAGCTTTAATTGAAAGCTAAAAGATTAAATTTACTATTTCCAGTAAGCAAAATACTCTGTAGTGTATTTCAAACAAAAATTCTCATGATGGGAGTCAATTCATTTTGGGGGGCTAAAAATAGCTGATTAGCACCCTCTTTTAGCCATCTGTTTTCACAATGGTTTGCTTTGCTTTGTTTTACAGCATATCAACCTCAATGGGTTATTTAATGCAGACAAAATTTTTATTGTTGATGATATTCTTTTTCAAAAATCTATTTCTGGTAATATTTTTTCCTTCAAAAAATCTATTTTTGGTAATAATTTTCTTTCAAATATGTATTGCTGGTAATGTTTTTTTTTGTTTTTTTTTCAAAAGATGTATAGCTGACAAGATATATATTTTTACAAAGTATTTCTGGTATTGAAACCTTCATAGTACCTTGACCCCAGTTTGGAGGTTAACCATAGCTGAGACCCCAACAGGTGCTACCACCTAGAGTCAGAATGGATCCGGGAACACCAGCAATTAAGAGGTGGTTCCACACTACTCAAAACCTCTGAATCAGAGGCCCTGCTGTTGGACGTAGTTTATTGTCTTACCCAGTACCTGGATGTAGTTTATCGTCATACCCAGAACGGTTATCACAATGAATTTTTCTTTATTAAAATGTCTTCCAACAATAAAATATATTTTTCTGAAATTTTATTTGAGGAATATTAGATGATTTAAAGTATAATTAATCTGATTCTAAACAAAATGTAACAAATAATATTTATTTTAAGTTGGAAACAATATAGAAATGGATTTTTAAAACTAACAGTAGCGTGATAAAGTACTCGTCAACACCTTGTAAATCACTTGACGAATGAGTGATTTACAAGGTGTTAACATTTATTATTGTTCTAGGGAGTCTTTATCTGTTAAAGTATGATTTAAGACAATGCCAGATGAATGCTTTTTTATATTATTTTTAAGTATTCAGTAATTTCAAAAATGTTGGAAATATTCTCCTTAATCTAATTTTAGGAAGGATGACTTTAAATTTACTATGAAAGAGAGGTACCTAATTTTTACATACATCTCATGAAATTTTATGGTATTATTTTTATTTTTTATTAATTTTTATATTATTTCAGTTATGAATTTTTTTCGTAACTAATATAAAAATTAATAATAAATAAAAATAATGCCATAAAATTTCATAAATAAGATAGGTACCTAATAATTATAGGTACCTCACTTATTTATGAAATGAAATTTTTCAAAACATGCACACTGAACAAAAAACAAAATTTTCTGATGTCAGGGGAAACAACTCTTAAAACACGTGTCATTATGCCAAGCTCGTCTATTCACATATTGGGAAAAAACCTTTCTTATACATACTAAAAAACAATGTAAAATTCTTTTTTAAAATACATGTGTTGCAGATTGTGATAAGCTTTCAAATTTATGATTTTGACCTGTAAAGATCGATCTACTTAATGACAGCATTCCATAAACTGTACAGATTATAACTTAATTTTAAAATATTTAACAACTTTATCACATTTTGTATTTAAATTTTTAAAAATAACAAAAATTTTGTAAAAATTAATTTTTCATCAGAAAAATATTTGGCCTTCTTCAGACAATATCCTTAAAAGCTATTAAAAGATTTTCTAATTAAATAATGTCTTAGTTTTATTGGGGTTGGGGTTGGCTTGTGTTTTTTGGGGGTGGGTTGTTTGTATGTTACAATTCAGAGCTAATTTTGGGTAATAAATTGTTTCGATTTTTAAAAAAATCGATGATTTATAATCTTCAAAGTCTTCTGCTTTTAAAAGGCAAGCGTCAAATTTCTCGAGTTTTCATAAAATTAAGTGGGGGTAACAGATGTAAAAAAAAACAAAAAAACTTAACATTTTAAAAAAAAAAAAAAAAGCTTCTAAAATAATTTTATTTATTTGTGAATAAGTTCTAAGAGCCTCATTAAAATCTGATAATTATTTGATTTTTGCAAGAATTTCCAAATCAATGTTTTTCACCTAAGAAAAAGAAAAGGTGTTAAAAGACACTAATCGTAAATATTACGTCAATTACTAGCATAAAAAGCAAGAACTTTAACCAAAATGTCGAACGTAAAAGAAAGGATGAAAAAATTAAAAAAAAGAAAAGAAAAGAAAAAACTAATCAAAATTCAAAAAATACTTTGTTCTTTCCTCTTAAACATTTCTTGACGATAAAACTTTGTCTTTTTTTGTTCATTATCATGCCCTAGTATAAGATGCTGCTTTTTCGGTGAATTATTGGTGATTCCTACGTTCAAACTATTTTCTTCGAACTTATAGTCATCATGAGTTCGAAATTAAATTTACTTATTGACTTTGAAACAAATCTCGAGAAAAAATATTGAAGTTTTTAAACAAAGAGATACTTTTTAAATTTATTTCCATTCTTCATCTAAAGATGATTAGTTAAAAAAAAAATGATTGAATGAGTGGTCGCGCCAATGTTGCGAAAATGACCAGAAACTTTATTTTAAAAAATACGCCAAATTATTTTTCTTTTTTCATGAATTGGTTAGTTACTTACTAAGGCTAACTGAAATTTTTACAAACTAAAAAGTTTAGTAGTTTTTTTAGACTATTCATATAAATAAAACAAAAAATTAACTTCAACATTTAAAATTTAAACTCATGGATTTTAAATTATTTAAATTTTAAATTATTTAAAAATAAAAT
Organism: Acanthosepion esculentum; assembly: GCA_964036315.1. Classification (NCBI taxonomy): domain Eukaryota; kingdom Metazoa; phylum Mollusca; class Cephalopoda; order Sepiida; family Sepiidae; genus Acanthosepion; species Acanthosepion esculentum. The sequence continues at coordinate 139,519,587 of OZ038479.1, forward strand.
CCATTTTGAGTTTTTTTTTTTTTCTTCTTGTGAAGTCCGTGGTGATGCTTACTTTTTGAAACTTAGTACTGGATGCGGGGTAGGTGTGGTGGTGGGGAGGGTAACAGTGTTTGTATGTGTGTGGATGTATATGTGATTGTTTATATGTGGGTGTATGCTAATGATTTAAAATTTTTATATCCGTCAGTTTAAGTGAAACTGATACGAAAACAAGAAAAAAAATTACCAAATTTAACAATATAGATTTTTTTGTTGACATACTTCTCGATATTTCTGAACAAAAAAAAAAAAAAAACTCTTGATGAATAATTTCATAAAAAAAGAAACAACACTCCCATATTTACCTGTGTGTATTAGTTATTTAAAAAAAATATTACTTATTATTAGTAAATCAAAAAAGCCCCCGATCGACTTACACGAGTGATAATGTTGTAAGTTTTAAATTTCTTTTACAATATACGCGAATAATGATGCACCATAAATCATGCCTTCAAGCAAAAAAAAATATCCGCCCTCTTTTTAAAATAAACTACTTCTTTAAAAAAAAAAAATCGCTATCAAATTAAAATTAAATATAAATATTTGGACTTTTTCTAAATTTCATGATTTGTTCATTTGTAAGATTTTCTGAATATTTTGCCAAGTCACTTGGCAATCAGTTGCTAATAAAGTCTCCAAAAGTTTCACTGTGGTGCCATTGTTTTTGTTTGTCCATCCCAAAAACAGTTTAAATATTTGTTCTTCCGAATCAAGAGGATTTTCTTCCATAACCAAATCGATCTCAGCTTGGGGGATATCAAGGCAATGGGCAACTGCTACCCAACCTTTTCCAATATTTGGGACAATTTGGGTTAATATCTTTTCCGTCAAGGGCACATTGTCAGCTGCTTGAAGAACTGAACTGATTATATTTTCCGACTCAGTTTTTTCTGACCCCTCGGCAACGGAACTTACGTCGACATTTTTTAAAAGATCAACCAAATCCTGCCGATTACAATTTTTCAGACCATTTAAGAATATGTCAAAAATTCTTGTGTTGGAAATCTTGTCTTCCAAATCAATATGACGTTCTAATATGTCCAACAAATTCGGCAAACGGTTTTTTGACTTTTCCGCGGTACAAAGATCCATTTCTTTTTCAATAAAGAATCCCTCACTGGAGAGTAGTTCGATTATTCGATTGGTTTCAATTTGATCAATTTGCTCAATCAATACTGAGCGCATCTTAACCAGTTTGTATTTATTAAAAAGGTGATCGCTCATGTTGAGTTTTGAGACTGCCAACTTGGAATGACACGAAAAAAAAAAAAGAAAAACACTTCCTGATCAAGGGAAATAACTCTCAGAAGGGAGCTAACTCTCAGGATAGAAAAGCAATGCCGAAAATAAGGATATGCTTCTTATTCGTTACATTTATTTTATTCATATTTATACCAGATTATTCCTATCTCTTTATCATATATACATACACACACTACGTATGATTGAATAGGTACCTCCAAAAGTTCGCTAAGAGGATGAAAAAAACAACAAAAAAAAACAAGCAGAAAACAAAAACAATTTTATCATCAAAATCTTTTACGATAAAAGAACAAAAAAAAATGTAGTAGTAAGTAGTAGTAGTAGTAATTATTATTATTATTATTATTATTATTAAACCACGGAAAGTTTGGTTAAAAAAGTCTTGTTTTTTTGCCGTCAACGCGGGACCATAAAAATTGTACGGGAAATTTGAGCGAATTTTTTTTTTTGCAGTTTAAAAAACAAAAAATTAATTTTTAGACAAAAAATCCGTGTAAAAATCAGAAACTTTCAAAACTTATTCACAAATGAATGAAATTATTTTTTTTATTTTTTCTATATGTTACTCTAACTTGCGAAATTTTGTTATGCGTAATTTTTATATTTGTTGGAGAATAAATCAATATTTTTTTTTTCAGTCATAGAAAATGAATTTTCCCAACAAAGTTTAGGTAAATTTGCAGATAACGCCCCAGTGAAACATATTTAAAAAAAAAAAAAAAAAAAAATAAGGTATCATTTCTGTTGTAAAAAAAAGCCTGGCTATTCCAAAAATTAAAATAGCATAAAAAATGTCTGAAATCTACCGTTTATGAAATATTTACCATTTTAGTTGGGTGCCGCCAGTTAAATTTCGCGCAGTATATCAAAGATTAACCGGGGGACCAAATAAAATGGTCAATATTTCCAAAACGGTAGATTTCAGACAATTTTTCATGCTATTTTTGGAATAATCAGGCTTTTTTTTACAACAGAAATGATACCTTTTTTTTTTCTTTTTTTTAGGCATTATCTGCAAATTTACCAGTTTCTTCATCATTCAACTATTAACAAATTTTCTACACGACTCAATTTGATTGTAAATAATTTTTGTCCAACATTAAGTTCTGTTATTTTGTTTAATTATTTTTTATCAATATTCTTCAGAAAAATCTGTTCAATAATTTCAATCTGACGATTTAAATAGAAACATTATAATTTTTAAATTTTAATTTTTTTATCACATACAAATAAGGTTAAATTGAGAATGATTATTTCTTGAAGATAATGTGAAGAACAGAATGAAATTAAATAGATAATATCTAGATATTTAATTTATCATTCTCTTCATATATTTCTGCTTTACAGTAAGATTTACATTTAACATCAATGTATTGTAAATTCAAAGAAAAAATCCTTTTTTCCCAAATTTAGGGTATAATTTTCAATTTTCATTATATTCAAAATAAAAAAAAATGTTTTTACACTCATTAAAAACAGAAAAAAAGTTAATCTAAAACTATTTTCAGGATTTAAAAAGTAAAAAAAAGTTTTTAAAGAATTAAGATTTTTTTGAAGATTTAAGAAGTAAAAAAATAAATTTTGAAAATTTAAGTAAAAAATAAATAAGTAAATTTATAAAATGATTAAAAATAAAAGGAAAAACTTATTTGCTTCCCAAATATTAATTAGTGACGACAACGCATTGATTTGTACCAAAAAAAAAAAAAAGACGACCAACTTGAAAAATTTTATGGTAACGAGCTAAAAAAAAAAAAAATCAAGAATAAAAGTAAAATTGCATGAAGATTGAAAAAAAAAAAAAAAAAAGAATTCAGCAAATATTTTCTGTACAATCTCGAGAATAAAATTCAATCAATTGAAAAAATTTTTTTTAAATATTAAAACAAAAAAAATTACCTCGATTTTTGATTTCGTCGTTTTTCAAAAATTAGCGCCGTTAGCAAATAAGCACCGTCTGCAAATTACCGCCGTCAACAAAATCGATCAGACGTTAATTAATTTAAGAAATGAACCCAACTTCGGCTTTTTCCGTTATTTCCGGAAATTTTTTCTACCGTCATCATTTTTTTTTTTTTTAACAATTTTTAATTTTTTTTTTTCTCTTTTTATTTGGTTTTTGTCATTAAAGTCTTTTTCTTCAGATTATATACAAATATATCGAAAATTAACAGTAAAAATTATTAAAAGTCCGAAAAAGTGTGTGTAGCGAATTTTTTTTTTTTTTTTTTCAGAATTTGAATTTGAAACCAAAATCGATAATATTTTGAACCATCTTTTTTATACACGTTTAATGATAAAAACAAGATTTTTTATTCTTTCATTTCTGCCACTAAAAAAATTTATTTTAAACTAAACACGGAGTGAAGAAATCGCGTTTACTCGTGAACAAGTCGACTTCTCACAAATGTACTTTTAACTTTTTAAAAAGGAAAAATAAAATTCAACTTTCGAATATAACAATTTTTCCTATTTTCATTTCATAATTTTTTTGAAAGTGACAGCAAAAGACTAATTATTCATTATATGATAATTTTTCATCAATGTCTTCAGTTTAAAAATATGTAAAAATTTCCCTCCACCAAAAATATCATCTTTTTACTTTCTGCATTTTAAACGTCTGCAAACTTTTTTTCACTCAAGAAAATCAATAGATATGTTCTCAATTTAATAAAAAGAACCGATCACGAATTAATATCGATTTCATGCCAATGGAAAACACTTTTTTTAATACTAATAAAAAAATTTTTTTAGGATTTTGAATCTTTATAATTCGGCATTAAAAAACTAGTCTAAAACGTTGTCACAATTAAATTAATTGTAATGAAATAAATACACTCTTTTCCCCTTTTCATTTTTTTTTTTCTCACTCAGACATTAATTTTTTTAGAAGGCATTGTACGTAATTTTTTAAACTAATATTTTTTAATTAAGTTTAAACAAACAAGAAAAAACGCCGCCTTCTTTTGTATGCTTAAAATACGTTTTTTTTTATTTCAAATTTTTTAAGTATGGCAAAATATCAAAAATACTGAAAAAATAGCACGCAAAAAAAGTATTTTTACGACAATTTTTTGTAATATGCAATTTTCTTGCAATTCTGACATTGCCAATTTAATTTGAATTGTTCCGAAATCAAGATCATTTTGATTTTTGAACCAACGTAATTGTTTGGTCTTTGGAACTATACATGATGATTGACAGAACTTATAGCTTTGTTGATCAAAGAACTCAAACACGAAAAACTGTTATTTTGCCGTCGGGTGTGGAACTGCCAAACTTAGAACCGAAAATTTACAATAGTTAATAACTTAATAATTAGTTGAAATTTTCATAATTTGAGCTTCCCAAACTGGTGCGTGAAAGTTATACGGCAATTTTGGGTTTAATTTTTTCTAGGTGGGCATTTTTATCTGTGCGCCCATATCGCAACAGATTGCGCCACAAGGTCGAGTTTTAATGCGGGTTTATCGGCAGTACCGTGAGAATATTGCTCAAGTTCCCTAGGCAGACTTTTTGTGAGGAAGCGCTGGCGCCGGCTAAATGACTCCAGTCCCGAAGGAGAGGTACTGCCCGGGAGGATGCCCCAGCCCCTGGAACCTGATTATGAAACTTCCCCGAGAGAAGCAAAATTCTTTACAAGGTGAGTATGTCATCAGTTTTTTTTTTTTTTAAGATACCTGGTCATGAGTCTCCAGCTCTTTAAAAAGAAAAACATAATAATAATAATGAGAATTTATTTGCATAACCTTTGGGAATTTTTTTTTTTAAATAAATTATGAATTAAAAATTTTTCCCAACCCTCTATTAAAAGAAAAGGTATTTTAAAATCAAATAAATTCCCTCTGAAAAGATACGAAAAGCCAAATTATGCAATAAAATTTCAGTCTTTTTTTAGTTATTTGGGCGCCATTATGAAAATTTTTATTAATTTTTTTCATTCCCCATTAGACGTAAAAATGATTAAAATTTAGTAATTTGATTTTGCAAATTAAAAAATATTGACATTTATAGTTATTTCAACTTTAAAATTTGAACATTTCTCCATTCAAAATCATTTTCACATAACCGTAGTAGGCAGGAGGAATAAGTTAGCATTTTCTTTACTGTTAGAACTAGAAAAATACAATTCAATGATTGTCGAAATTTATTGTAACAATTTTTTATTTTATGTAAAATGCAGTAAATTTTTCTATTTCATAATGAATGATCCAATTTATCATAATTGGAATTGGATCATATTGGTTAGGTTACCATAACAAAAATGATACACCTTAACTCAAAACCGTTAAATGCTGTAGCTTAAATAATAAAGCATTTATAGTTTAAACAGGCCCACCATTTCAGAGTAATTATTAAATAAGTGTAAATTCATTTGTCTAGTTTAAAAATGTATTTAATTTTATTGTAAAAAGTAAATTAATTTGTTTATTCAAGGGAAATAACTGTAAAGGTATTAACTGCTTGAGTTGTTTCCCTTGTTACGTCAGCATACCAACAAATACTCGTTATTAATTTTAATAATCATTAATAATAAAAATTGGGTTTACGGATAAGTAGTCTTTGAAAAAAATTAAATTGTATAAATAACAAATTACCTGACATCGCATAGAATCGAGTAACAAAAATGAATTTTAAATTCTTTTTTCTTTCTTGTTGAAGTCTTTTTTCTTTCTGATTTTGTTGAAGTCTGGCTGAAAACTTTCACTAATACTATGATAACTAAGAAGCTAATAGACAACAATGAAATAAAATATATTAAATCATAAACATAATAATATTCTTACCATAATAATTCATAATACTTGCATTTTAGAAGAAAAATAGATGCAATTTCTTGAAGCAATTTAATAGGTTATTTGGAAAATAATGTCCAATTTTAGAATCAACTTTTATTCCAGAATGAATGTGTTTAAATCAGTCAAAAAATAGAAACCCTGAAACTATTTCTGCCATTGAGTTTTACAAATGGCAGCAATAGTCGACCCTGACTCCCTCCCAAAAAAGTATGTGATGAATTTCCAGTTGAACTAGCAATAGCCACGACATATCAAGCCAAACGTAAATGCTGTGGATTTGACTACCATTTGCAGGACCGCTGTCCTGGTTGTAATGTAAAGCTACTTGTAAAAAATGCTTAAAGGCTTAGGAAAGCCATTACGCTCGTGCATGTCAGTCCAAATCTTCGTTGGCAACAGTGGCTGGTCCTCATATACTGGCCATGCTTACTAACATACCACGGGAGGCTCTATCCCGCTGCAATATTGATTAATAAAAAAAAAAACCTAAGTGCTCTACTCGTGTAAACTTTAAAAAAAAAACACTAACTCATGGGGTTATGTAGTTGTAAATCTCTAACCCTGCCTTAATAGTGAATCGTATGTTACTAATCGTCTAAATATTTTGGAAGATTTATGTTCTGACGTGATACTTGGTCAGGATTTTCTGCGTCAGCATCAGAAAACGGCGTTCAAATATAGGGTGAGCCCCTGCCCGAATTAATTGTGAACACTAGAGTAGTCATCAGGTTTGTGCATTAAAAATGCGACGGAGATAAAAACCCTTCTTCACTATTTCCCAATTGTCACCAAACAAACTGTAGTGTAGTGTTAAACATCAAGTCAAGGCACTTTAAGAGGATCAGTCCTTCATCAATAAAAAAAATTCGGAACCTGCTTTCTGAAGGCATAATCGAAGAAAGTGTTTCTCCATGGCGAGCCCAGCTGGTAGTGGTAAAGGACTCCATTCACCATCATAAAAAAAAACGAATGTGCGTACATTACTCACAATCACAAACGATAAATCTGTAACTGGACACTTATCCTCAACCAAGAATTGATAAAATGATCAATGACCTTGCTAGATATTGTTTTTGATTTTTTTTTTTTTTTTTTTTTTACATTTGACCTCAAAAGTGCCTACCACCAGGTACCACATAAAATATCGGAAGCTTTTGAGGCGAATGGTCACTTGTTCCAGTTCTGCAGAATTCCGTTTGGTGACAAAAACGGTGCTGCTTCCTTCCAGAAAGCGATAGACGAAATAATAAAGAAAGAAAATCTACGCGGTGCTTTCCCTTACATTGATGACATTACTATTGCAGGACGCACACACAGATGGACCACGACCAAAATGTAAATAGGTTCCTGGAGGCGATGGCGAAAGCCAAAATTACTCTCACTAAATCAAAATCTGTGACTTTGGTACCTTCCATCAATGTTTTAGGATACCATGGCGATGGAATCATTAAAACACTAGGTTCATTGACATGGTGCAGCTTGTGCTGTTCCTTATTTTATTTTCCATACACACAATAAAAATTAATTCACACCACGGGTATCAAAAAAATACAACTGCGCGGGAATTCACTCCTCACCATACCCTGTGGGGTCAAAAACAAGAACGGCACACCCAAAAGTTTGGACGTAGTGAAAAGCACACCACGTGGTAAAAAAATATGATTTATTGACCAATCAGGGCTCGACATAAGAAACCCATTTCTTAATCTCCCCGGAGCCTCATCATTCAGATATAAGGAAGGTAGAAACTCTCATCAGACCAGAGGGAGAACAGCGACAAGCCGACAACAAAGCGACACGGACAGCTTCGAACACACACACACACAGAGAGAATTCAGCAGTTCACACAACAGGCAGTATCGCGTATCAGTGAACATTCCTTCACCCTCTCTTTCTTTCATCTCGCTCGCTACACGTCGTCCTACCTTTTCCCTCTCACATTCCCAGTGCCTTTCTTTCTCCTTTTCTTCCACTGCTTTACGGACAATTTCATTTTTGTACAAAAAAAATAATTCTTATATTTTTTTTTACAAAAATAAACAAAAGTTTATTTTGCTTTATTTGTAGTGTATTTTCCTTTTATTATGTCTGAGGGACTTCTTTGCACCCTCAACAATTGGTGACCGACGTGTGACACTACATTTAAAAAAACAAACAAAACGAAAAGGAAGGACACAATGGAATCACAATCTTCGGAAACCCCTCTCGCCACACTATCGTTGAATATCCCGGCTTTCAACACGACTAACACTAAGTCCTGGTTCATTCAAATCCAGGCATTATTTGATGCGAATTGAATCACCTCCCAGAGAACCCGGTATTGTTACTTAGTGGAAAAACTGCCAGCGGACATCGTCGAGGAAGTAATGGATTTACTGGAAAATGTCCCAGATGACAACCCGTATGATAGGCTCAAGGAAGCAATTTTAAAACGGACTGGTGTATCGAACAAAGCCATGCTACGCAACCTTTTCACTCCGGTGGAATTAGGAGACCGCACCCCATCACAGTTGTTGAGGCACATGCGAACCTTACTGGGTGACAACAAAATGTCCGAGAACATTATGCGGAGCTTATGGCTGGACAAGTTACCCACTACAATGACACAAATCCTCACACCCATGACGGAGGGAACGCAGACAGAAAAACTCGCGGACATTGCAGATCGGATCCATGAAAGTTTTCAAAGCCGCAGGGTAAATTCTATCCAACCACAACCAGCCCAACAAAGAGACAGGGAAGTTAACGACCTCAAGTCTACGGTAGAAAGGTTGTCTATACAATTACAAGGCTTACTGCAAAAAGACCGACAGTACCGCCGCGATAAATGTCCAGGCTACAGAAAGCGAAGTTTCAGCAGAGACCGAACTGACAACCGCAATAGAAAGGATGAAATTTGTTATTACCACAAAAGGTTTGGTCCTGAGGCGAGACGCTGTACACGTCCTTGTTCTTTCAACAACGCGAATGCGGGAAACGGAAATTCCAGCCAGTAGAGACGACGGCTGTTGCTGGATTTTTAACAAAAGGTCGTCTGTTTTATATCCGTGACAAAATTAATGGATATAACTTTTTAATAGACACCGGAGCTGAAATAAGCGTGATACCACCAACACAAAATCAGCAGACTATGCCGCAATCTTATCATCTTCAAGCAGCTAACGGTACCAAAATACCAACTTACGGAGATAAATCACTCAATATCAATCTCGGGATGCGACGGAATTTTTTCTGGAATTTTACCATAGCCAGTGTAACAACGCCTATATTGGGGGCAGATTTTTTAGCCAGATTCAACCTGTCTGTCGACATGACTAATCGCACACTAGTGGATAATCAAACCAAGATTTCAGTAAGAGGAATCACCTCGAAATACCAGTCTACTGGAATCAGTTCTGCCTTACCCAAGGACCAGTACATCCGTCAGCTACTAAAAAAATATCCACAACTCTCCCAGCCATTTAAAAGCACAGACACCATAAAACATAATGCCAAGCACCACATCAAGACAACTGGACAACCTGTCTATGCCACCCCCAGACGATTGAAACCGGACAAATATAAGATTGCGAAAAATGAGTTTCAACATTTATTACGGCAAGGGATCATCCGACCCTTGAAAAGTGCTTGGTCTTCACCGCTACAAATGGTGCAAAAGTCTGACGCTGCAACATGGCGTCCTTGTGGCGATTTTAGATTAAATGCTAAAACGGTCCCGGATAGATACTCTATTCCGCATATCCACGATTTCGCCATCGGTCTGCAAGGCGCCACCATATTTTCCAAACTGGATCTCATAAAGGCGTACTACCAAGTTCCAGTGGCAGAAGAAGACATTCATAAAACTGCACTGACCACACCATTTGGCCTTTATGAGTTCATAAGGATGCCTTTTGGGCTTAGGAATGCCTGTCAAACCTTCCAAAGGTTAATAGACAAAGTTTTTAGAGGTCTGCCATTTATATTTGCATATGTGGATGACGTTTTAATCGCCAGCAGAAACCTCGACGAGCACAGACAGCACTTAGAGCAAACATTTGAAAGAATATCACATTACGGTCTGAAAATAAATACAAAGAAATGCATTTTCAGCCAACCAAAGGTTAATTTCCTCGGACACTTAATTGACAAGGACAGAATATCTCCACTACCCGAGAAAGTAAGTGCAATTTCAAATTTCCCGCAAGCAACATCAGTCAGACAAGTACGCAGATTCATAGGCGTAATTAACTATTACAGACGATTTTTACCTAACTGTTCTACATTACTTGCACCGTTAACAGATTTGTTACAAAACAAAACAAAGAACCAACAGTTAAAGTTAGAAGGGCCTAGCTTAGAAACCTTCAAACAAGCTAAAACTGCTTTGGCCAACCTTACAAAACTAAACTACGTAATGGACAGCGAGGACACAAAACTCACGCTTACAACAGATGCATCTGAAATAGCTGTAGGAGCAGTCATACACCAACTTGCTAACAAAACAATGACTCCTATATCATTTTTTTCGGCTAAGCTAAGCAAGACACAGACGAAATACAGCACCTTCTCAAGGGAGCTTCTAGCAATTTACCTTGCAATTAAACATTTTAAACATTTGCTGGAAGGAAGAAATTTTTGCATTTATACAGATCACAAACCATTAACATATGCACTACATACACATGTAGATAAATATGGTCCACGAGAAATCAGACATCTCGATTATATCGCCCAGTTCTCCACAGACATCCGATATATTAAGGGACAAGAGAACATTATAGCAGACGCATTATCTCGATCTACAATAGCCTCTTTAAATTCCAGTTCTTTAAGTATGGAATTAATCGCACAAGAGCAGAAAACAGATGAAACACTTCCAGTTGTACAACAAAAAACATCCTTACAACTGAAAGAAATGCCCATACCATTTGGTATAACAAAATTTTATTGTGATGTATCACAAACACATCTGCGTCCATATATACCACCGAACATCAGACGACTAGTTTTTCAACATTTTCACAATTTATCTCATCCAGGAAAAAGAGCCACTGTAAAATTAATAGCAGAACTCTTTGTTTGGCCCAATATGATCACGGACATTCGCAATTGGACTAAAACTTGTATACCTTGCCAAAAGAACAAAATCCACAGACACATGAAATCACCACTTGGCACTTTTAGCACACCTGATGCTAGATTCACCAACATTCATATCGACTTAGTAGGACCTTTACCCACCTCAAAAGGACATACACACATTCTTACTATAGTTGACAGATTTAGCAGATGGCCTACAGCCATAGCAGTCAAAGACACTTCGGCTGCAACAATAGCCAGAGTTATACTGCAGGACTGGATAGCAATATTTGGAGTACCTTCAGTAATAACAACAGATAGAGGTTCACAATTCCAATCCACACTTTTTGCTGAATTTAACCGATTGTTAGGAACGAATCACATCAAGACAACCGCCTATCACCCTTGTGCAAATGGGATGGTTGAAAGATTCCACAGACAGTTAAAAGCTTCACTAGCTATGAATTTAAATAATGCGGACTGGACAGACAATTTACCACTAATTTTTTTAGCAATAAGAAACACGGTAAAAGAAGATTTGCAAAGCACACCTGCAGAGGTAGTTTTCGGATCAGCATTAACCCTACCTGGACAGTATTTTAATCACGAGACAGACATTTTACCCACAACAACGTTTGTAACAGAATTAAAACATGAAATGTCTCTTCTCAACTTTGCACCAACCAGGAAAACAGAGAAACAAACTTACATCCCAAACGATCTTCACACCTGCAAATATATATTTATCAGAAATGACACGGTTAAAAAACCACTCTGTCCAAATTATTCAGGACCATATCAAGTTCTGGACAGGCATGAAAAATATTTTACTATTATGAGAAAAGAAAAGAAAGATAATATTGCTATTGATCGCATTAAACCAGCGGACATCGAGGAACAACCTCATACAATACCCCCACAAACACATATTCACACAGAAAATGAGGAAGCTGAAAAACTAAATACTGACTTCACACCTACAACGAAAACCGGCAGAAAAGTCCACTGGCCGAAACATTTTAAAGAATATATCACATATTGAAAAACATATGTATCTTTCATATATTTTCCAATCTGGGGGGGGGGGGTATTGTGCTGTTCCTTATTTTATTTTCCATACACACAATAAAAATTAATTCACACCACGGGTATCAAAAAAAATACAACTGAGCAGGAATTCACTCCTCACCATACCCTGTGGGGTCAAAAACAAGAACGGCACACCCAAAAGTTTGGACGTAGTGAAAAGCACACCACGTGGTAAAAAAATATGATTTATTGACCAATCAGGGCTCGACATAAGAAACCCATTTCTTAATCTCCCTGGAGCCTCATCATTCAGATATAAGGAAGGTAGAAACTCTCATCAGACCAGAGGGAGAACAGCGACAAGCCGACAACAAAGCGACACGGACAGCTTCGAACACACACACACACACAGAATTCAGCAGTTCACACAACAGGCAGTATCGCGTATCAGTGAACATTCCTTCACCCACTCTTTCTTTCATCTCGCTCGCTACACATCGTCCTACCTTTTCCCTCTCACATTCCCAGTGCCTTTCTTTCTCCTTTTCTTCCACTGCTTTACGGACAATTTCATTTTTGTACAAAAAAAATAATTCTTATATTTTTTTTTTACGAAAATAAACAAAAGTTTATTTTGCTTTATTTGTAGTGTATTTTCCTTTTATTATTTGTCTGAGGGACTTCTTTGCACCCTCAACAAGCTTCTTCCAGTCAAACGCTTGATATAGCAATAATGTCTACAGTACACCGTTTTACTTTTGTTCAAGTTTTTGATTTGAGATTAAACCTTATCAGCTAATCATTGCCGTTATGTCATTGTAGAAATCCCTTTTTAAATTGAAATCTCTCCATAATAAGAAAGCAACTCTTTGGTTCAGAAATAAAGATTATTTAACAGTTGGCAGCAGTAACTGATAGAAACATGTTTGTAATTGAAAATCTGTGCAATGTTTGTTACAAAAGCATGAACTTACTAAAGTTTTGTAAGTTCATACTGTTTAATTAGTCTAACGTCTAGGTACAGGCTTGCTGACACATCTTTTATATGAATAGACACACACATATATGCTCTAGCTCCTTTTGCTCATAATTTTTTTTCCTTTTCTTTTTTTCCCCTCCTCCTCCACATTTCCTTTTCATTTTTAATTTAAATTAAATCTCCCGTTGTAAGCCTGATGAGCAGGAGCGAAACCAGTTGCTTTGCCCGTTTTTAATATGTCTAGTAATATCAAGCTTCATACGTTTATTGCTGTGATAAAATTTTGTACCTTCAAAAATATCTTTATATATATATATATATATATATATATATATATATATACACACACACACACATACAAGCACAGGATTGGTACTATAGATGGAATAAAATTCCAATAACCAAAAATACTATTCTTAAAAGAGTGCTCAATACAAAATAGAGGAAATAATATTTATTAAAAATTATAACATATGCATGTTATAACATCACTACAAAAATAACCATTTTTGTTTCAACACTTCTATACTTATATATAATAATAGGTTGCCCTTCCACTAGGGCAGCTAGCCAATCCCTGTTGCCAACACCTGTTCAGGCACATTTTGTGTTTGTTCAATATCCACAGAGCGCACATGTGGTTTATACTGCAACTATGCTGAGCGGATCCTAGTTACAGTTTCTGCGGAGCGCACGTTATCTAGTGTGATCAGCCGTCTGAACAGACCCAGCACACTCAAACCCTCAATCACGATGACTGGCGACTTTGTTCTAGCACAACTGACAATGACTCCCAAAGAGTTCTGTCTACCCAGTTTCACTCACAAGGCGTGGGTCAATTTGTGATATAGTTACCAGGCACTTTCCAAAAGTGCCACGCACTAGGATCCCAAGAACCAATAACATCAAAAAGTCACCCCTTCCTAATAAATCTACCGTTGTTGCATTGCAACTTAAGCCAGACACCATGTTCATTGGTAGGATACAAATTCTACCAGGCAAATGCTGGTGGCTTAAAAATTAACCTTTGGCTGGATCATTAATCACAAGTGAAAACTAAATTTTATTCTTGGATTGTAACCTATTGCTATAAGTGAGCAAAATTGAGATGAAGCGTGGGTGAGAACAAGGCAGGTGAACAGTCTAACGGTTGTCTTCCCTTTCCATTCTCCAAGGCCCACTTCATCTCACTGTGTGTCTTTTCGTGGTACTGGTCAGTTTTATAGCTAGCATGGTTCTTTGTCCCGTTGTCTTTGTCTAAAAAAGACAATTTATCTTTCATCCTGGGTATGACAATAAACTACATCCGCATCTTGGGTAAGACGATAAACTCCATCCAACAGCAAGGCCTCTGATCAGGAGGTTTTGAGGAGCGTGGAACCACCTCTTAGTGTTCCTAGGTGCACCCTGACCCAGGGTGGTAGCATCTGTTAGGGTCCCAGCTATGAGCAAATAGTTAACACTCAGATTACATCCACATCCTGAGTAAGACGATAAACTACGTCCAACAGCAAAGGCCTCTGATAATACGTTTTTGAAAAAATAATATTACCAGCTATACGTTTTTGAGAAAAATGTTTTAACAGAAATGGATTTTTGACAAAATGAAAATATTACCAGGAAAAGAAAGTTGTCAAAATTAAATGACCCATTGAGGTTGATATGCCGTAAAACAAAACAAAGCAGAAACCATTTATCTTCATTCAGTGACTCCTCCTTGTGTGGGCTGCTTGTTGAAAGCCTAACCCTCAATATGGATAATCATTGGTCAAAAATAAATGTTCTGAAGCCATTTTTGCAACAGGTCTAGTTGTTTTCAATTTAGCAAAACCTGATTGATATTGCTACATTTTTCCCATAAAGCGAAATGCTGAGAAAGCTTTAATCATTTCACCCCAAGCAAGGCAATAAAGCCACTAAAACACAATGGGGTTACTGCATGTTAGAGAATAAAAAACACTATTAACAATAGAGGGCAATAAAAGGTCAAGAAGTAAGAGGACAGAAGATAACAATTGACATTGCTTTTAAAATTTTGAAAATCAAAATTGACTGGGAAGCAAGAAGTTGAAAGAGAGTTCCACAAGAGAGAAGTGCGATAGAAAGAAGAAACTATTAGCATAGAACTTACAGTTACATCTAGCAGCCATTTCAAGTGTGAAATGATGAGACCTTGCCACCAATCTCGTATTGCACTTAAATTCATAAAGTCTAGGTACCATAGAGAATAGTAAATCAGAACAACTAGGATGAAAGTATTTATAGAAAAAGCGCAAAGATGTTTCATTGCAACAGTGGGAAAATGACTGACGCCAAGATGCCAGGTCAGGACTGATAACATTGCAGATTCATCTTTGGACTTTATCAAGAATCTCTAAATATATATCAAGAACACCAGACCAGATCCGGCATCTATATTCAAAACAAGGAATAATGGTAAGATAGATTTTGTACTATTTTTGTCCTCTGCTCCCATGTAGAAATCCCATTTTAAAGTTGACCTTGTGCCACATTCCATTTGAGTGAGTATTCAAATAAATACTATCTACCTCCTAAATAGAAGCATGTCATAAAACAAATATTTAAAAACACTTCAGTTCATAATAAGGATATTTTCATTTTTTAACCATTTCCATCAGATATATGCAGATGACACCATATTAATGACAGACAGAAAGAAAACTGTAGCTACTTATCAACTTATAGTCAAGGTAGCAAAGGAAAACAAGAAGAAATGACTAAGCATCCATTGTAAGTTTTGTCGTTAGCAAAAGGGACATTTCAAGACTTGAGCTACAAATTGAAGACATCAAGATAAAACAAGTAGAAAAATTTTTAAAGTTGGGATAGAAATGTAACACGGAAATTTAAAACACATTAGAAAATGTCTTACAGAAGCTAAACAAAACATAAAGAAACAGGAAAATTTAATTGAAAGCAAAAATAGATGAGTTTTATTTTTGCTTTCAATTAAATTTTCCTGTTTCTTAATGTTTTGTTTAGCTTAGTTATATAATGTCATTCATTCTATATGGCAGTGAATGTTAGACAATTTCCTCACAGATGAAGAAGAGACTTGAAGTGACATGGATGAGATTCTACAGAGCATGCTGAGAATATCATAAACTTAACATGTGAGCAACAAGCCACTTTTAGAGAAAATAGGAACATGGACACTTATATTTACAAAAAAAAAAGACTGTTAAAATTTCTGAGACCCAATGAGGAAAGAGAGCATGGAGAATTTGAAACTCACAAGTCTCTTGCATACTGAATGCAAGCGGGGGCTGAGTGAAACTGAGTAACCTAACAAACTTGCGTAAATGGATGACAAAACATGAACTGGGAAGGTTAATAAGGAAACAAACATTGCTTAGAACGACAAAGGATAGGAAACTGAGGAGAGCCATGATTGCCCATGTCCTAAAAAAAATCAACATGAAAACGAAGAAAAACTTCAATTATATAAGTCTGATTAGTTTTAATAAACAAATTATAGTGAAATGTAAATGACTGCCTAATTAGCATAGAGACTATATAAGTGTCCAAACATTAAGGGTAGACAAGCTCTCGGTATTATATGTGCTGGCCAACAAAGGAATTTTCCCCTCTACCAATAATATTCGCTCAAGACCCAGGGAGCATCCCTCCAGGCAGTCCCTCTCCTTCAGGAGAACGGGGGTCTATGTTTATTACCCAACACTTGGCACATCCCCAAAATGGGGAAGTTCTGAGAGGGCATGATAATTTTTCTGTGGTACTGCTAATAAACCCACTTTAAACTTGACCTTGAGTCAGATGACATTGCAATATGGGCATATGGCTAGAAGCCTTCTCAGTATGTGGGGTACTTGTGAATAAGCCAACTTTATGTAGCATGTGACCCCTGAATTTTTTGCATACATTTTAAGCCCTCCAGAAAAAATCTACCTGTGCATAGTGCAGGTATATTTCATCTGGAGAGCTTAAAATTAATGCAAAGAATCAGGGGTCACATGCTACATGAAATTAACTTATACACAAGTTTATACAGTATTAAATGAGATTTTTTACCAGGGTCCTCCCAATTTCTTCTCGTTTAGTTTAATTTAGGGCCAGATTGGGTAGATGAATCTTGTCTTTTTCCTTGGCTTAAGTACTGAACTACTGGCATTGATACAAGTCCCAAGAGCCATTCAAGGTAGAGGATTACGGAATGAGGTTGACCCTTGACTTGAAGCGATTAAGATTGTAGTGGTCGGGTGCCTGTTCCCCTAAGTAGCAGTTCTGGGAATTAAACAGTTCAAATAGAACTTCCTCTTTACTAATGGAACACAAAGTGAATTAGGATGACTTGGCTCTCTGTATGTGACATGGCCGGTCTTGTAATTTATGGAGAAAGATAAACTTTATACAGTATTTAAAGCATACAAAGGTGAGCTGAAAAGTTATTAGGCTAACTCTGAATGAGTGGTGCTAGAGCTGTGAAATCTTCCATGCGTTAATTTCAACTCTTCTTTTTAATAACTGCATTGTTTCTTTCCAGCTAAACTGACATCTGACAGTTCAAAGACTTCAAATGTAACTAGTAGCGACTTCACTTGAAAATAGACAAAATTTGGCATTGCAGCGTTATCAAGTACCTACAGAAAAATGATTTATCCCTCAACAACATGCACGCAGACATTGTTGCTACATTAGGGGATGATGCGGCAGCTTTATAAATAGTGCAGCTTATTTTAGGAGGGGAAGATGACCCAAGGTCTGGACATCCTGTAATTGCCATCACCGTGGAAAACATGACGATTGATGACAGGCAATTGACTATAAATGAAATAGCCAATCCTATTAGCATATCCCCTGAGAGAGTTGAGAATATTTTACATATTGAACTTGGCATGATGAAGGTTTCTGCTCAGTGACATTTTGACATTGAGGCAAATCCAGCTGCTTTACTTGAAGCTTTCCTAACCCAGGGTGAGTGTTGGGTTCATCACTTTGAGCCAAAGACAAAGAGACAATCCATACAGTGGAAACTCCTCACCAGTTCCAAAGAAAGCCAATGATGTTTCATCTGCAGGGAAGCTTTTTTGGATGCAAAAGGCATTGGGTTTATTGACTATCTTCGAAAGGGCCACACTGTTGTAGCATACCTACAGACAACAATGGGTATGTCTCCATTCATATAAATACAGTAGCAAATACTGTCTGTTTGTCTGCAGCTACAGATTCATTGTGGGATTCACTCACTCGACTCATTTCTAGCAGTTGACTACTTCTCCTACAGGCTGCTGGTGAATCTTATATGTGCTGTTCATGTCCTAAGTATTATCGTTCATTACCAACCTTCATTTGATTATTCTATTCAGTAACCTTCCCTAGGTTACAACACACACTATCAGTGGAGAGTAGTGTGCTAATTTGCTAGGGCAATTGCAAAAGGTTTATCAAGACCAAACGCTCAGGAAAACTGACAAAAGGGGTCTTGTTTCATTAGGACAATGCTCCAACACACAAGTCCTTGGTTTCAATGAATTCTGTGCATGACTGTGGTTTTGAACTGGTTGATCAACTTCCCTATTCTCCTGATTATCATCAGTTCCCCAACATGAAAAAGCATTTGACTAGGAACCAGTATTGCAGTGATGATGATGTCATATCTGCTGTTGAGTTTTTTGACCAACAGGGTGAACAGTCTTCTTTGAACAGTCAGATGAATGGAAAAAAACAATGCAGTTATTAATAAGAAGAGTCAAAATTAATGCATATAAGATTTCACAGCTTTAGCATCACTCCTTCATAGTCAGCCTATGAAGTTTTTAGCCCCACCCTTGTACATGGAAGGAAACAATGCAGTTATTAATAAGAAGAGTTAAAATTAATGCATATAAGATTTCACAGCTTTAGCACTCTTGTTTATCAAATTATTAATCTGCAAAGTTTCAAATTTTAGGGAATTAATCGGGTTGTAGCACCTGTTAGAGTCCCACTTATGAGCAAATAGAGACCCCCCCCAAAACCACTGTTTCACAACCTTTTTAAGCAACAGCAAACCTAGGAGAAAATGAAAATATCACAGCAACACTTAACAAAATTTTTAAAGGGTATATATACATTTAAGTATGAAATAGAAACCTACACAAATATGAACTTTATTTCACTGTTTCTATTTTACTATTTGTACAGTTTTTTTAGTGTGAAACTTGAGCCTGATGTTTGTTTTTTTTTGTTTTGTGAAATATGTGATAACCAGACTCGGTTCTCTTTCAGTTGGATGTAGTCTTTCTCACTTCTTATTTTTGATATTTACAGGGGAGAAGCCTAATTCATATAAATAAGAAGTAGACAAGTACAATAAAACTGATAAAGCCTTTTTAACTAATGTTGGATAAAGAGTTTAATACTTATTTATTTAAATACTAATGCTGTACCATTAGTACTTACACACACACACACACACACACACACACACACATTTGTATGCTGTGACAATATTTCACGTGCCACAGCACAACAGTTGAGAATGTATAAAAATACATATTTATAGTGAAATACCAGCAATACATTTTTATATAAAAAATTACCAATCATATGTATTTATAGTAAAATTACCAACAATAAAAGCAAAATGTCCAACAATACATTTTATAACAAAATGACCAGCAGTAAATTTTATCTGTAATTGAAGGCATAAGATTGCGTTCAAAATATATTTAGTTGAAGCCATAGAATTGTGTTCAAAATATATTTAGTTGAAGCCATAGAATTGTGTTCAAAATATTTAGATTTCAATATTGAACAATCCATAGAGGCATTGATATGCCACTAAACAAAATCAAGCAACTCTTCAGTTAACCCGCAACTATAAAACAGAATTTAATATTTCTTTGTCTGTTCGGCACATTGTCCATGCAATACTTTGTTTGATACTTAGTCCATTCGACACTTTGTCTGTTCGGCACTTTGACCTCTGGCACTCTGCATACACATAAATCGGATTAGGAAATGGATCCTAGTTTTTATTTTTCTTGCTATTTTTCATGTATTCATCTTCTGTCTGCAAAAATCCTGGTTTTCTTCCTTTTGGAAAGTGATGCATTTGTTAAATACTTGTGTATTTGTTTGTTCATTATCGAATAAATCATCAATTGTGACCTCATTGGTAATTTCCTCTTCACTATCACATGATAAACCTGAATATGATTAACCACTTTCACACACATATATTCATAAAGCACTTCATCAGTCTGTTTTGCCATTTGGAAGATGGAAAACAAATTAAAAAATTTTTAAAATGGGTAAGTCATTGATTAGGGATGTGACCGGTAATTTGATCAGGTCCACGGTTGAGCCGGGGTCCGTTGCCCGAGACGCAGAGATAAAAAAAATAGTTAAATATTCTTCTCTTGCTGATAGATTTTTTTTTACTCCTGTGGCAGTGGAGACTTCAGGGGTTATCGGCCCTCGTTCAATGGCGTTCCTTTGGAGGATTGGTGTGATTGCGTCTGGATTAAGGAACGAGCCTCGCGAAACGGAGTGGCTCTTGCAGCATGTCTCACTGGCGATGGTTCAAGGTAATACTTTCTCCATCATAGCGGCTGGCAGAGGATAGAAAAAATTGTTTATAGTTACGTTGTTCTGGAATTGTCATCAATGGTCGACTGAACTTGCCTTGTTTCAATGACTTTTGTTTTGGTATTATTAGTTACTTTGTTCAATAATTAATTTTAAATTAACTTCTCAGACATAACTAGCTTTTTGACACTGATTGGTTGGAGGAAGGAGGTCTTATTTAATGGCATCATTCAAAGATAGAAATGAATTTTCATTGGCTGCAATTAAATTCCAGTCATTCCAAATTAATGGGCTAATACTGTCAACAATTTTTTTTTTAATTTCATAATGGAAAATTTACTGTCATTGCTAAAAATAAAAAACTTTTTTCAAATTTGAATTATATTTCAAAATGACAAGCTTTATTGGTCAATTACATTACAAAAAGGTGAAAACATTAGCAATAATGAATGCCACAGATCACAGTATTTGATGAAAGGACATTTCACTAATGAAAATTTTGCCAAAATTGGAACCGCTAATAAGCACAAGAAAAGAGAAAAAAAATGTGCTCAATTGTCATAATAATTCTTTGGAATAAAATAGTCACTTTTTTAAAGACCTAATACACTTAAAATTGTAATTGCTAGTAAGCACGATTAAGAAAAGAGAAACAAAAATGTGCTGTTACCATCAGCATGTAACAATTATTAAAAAAAACTCTACATACACTTAAAATGTACAAGATGGGACAAAAAAAAACATTTTCAGACCAGTTGAAGCTTTTGTTGGTAGAATGTGGCAAATGAGTTAATACCTCCAGTTTTGGGCACATAACACAATATCTCTACACAATATAAAGGATGAATTTTAAAACAAAACAAATTAAAGCCTTCAGACATTATTTACTGGACAAATTTATTTAAGCAAATTCACATGGGTTTGTTTGAATGTTAAGATGAAATAATGAAAAATGTCACTGATCCCATTACTTCTATTTTGATCAAAAGTACAATATTTTGAGGTAAGACGTTTCAAATCTGACCTTAAATCATCAGAATCATTTTAGATTAAGAGAAGACATGTTCACAAAATTAATTTTCCAAAAATATAAACATGCCCTCAGAGAGAACACATTTGAACCAGAGTTTTGTGTGTCTGCTGACTTAAGATTAATGTAGCAATATTTTACAAATATTGCCTGTTACAATAATATATATTATATACTTTATTTTAGGATATTACATCAAAAACATATTGAGCCCTCTTTTTAAATTGAATGTTACAAATGTTGGAATTGGACTCATTTTACATGGATATATATATATATATATATATATATATATATATATATATATATATAAAGTAACAAGAAACGAAAAATACCTTATTGAAACAATGAAGATGAAACCTTATCAAAATTCTGTTTTACTGGAATTTTTACTGGACTTTGTAAATACAGAAAAACAGGCAGTTCAATATGAAATTGTATTTAAAATATAAATATGAAAAACTCAAATTAGGTGACTCAAGTTAGATATGAGGGGAAATAAATGATATTGACTTGAAGTATCTGATGAGCCTAATGTGAAACTTGAGCCAACTTCAAGTTTTTAATATTTTCATATTTAAAATTTGAATTATGCACACACACACACACACACACACACACACACACACACACACAAAGAAAGCTATTCTCTGATTATATATATATATATATATATATATAAAGAACAGATTATTACTGTTCCAATGAGAAAAAAAGTGTATATTTGAAAGAGAAAAAGCTGCAAACATTTTTGGTCATTATGTGGATTTTTCATACTTTATTTTGTGTGTGTGTGTATTTAGGCAGCACATTTTCATTCAAACAGGTTTGATTAAATAATTTAGACATACTATGTATGTTTATTTTTGTTTTAATCTTTTGAGTCCATGAAGCAATTTCTTGGTAGCCATAATAAATGTATTATTATTTTACTGTCTATCAATACATCAAGAAACAGAATTTTTTGTCCTTGTTAAGTTCATACATGAAATTAAGTATGGAGTTCTTTTGAAAGTCTTTTATAATTCCTGTATTTGATTTATGTTTTTGGTTAAAATGAGAATGTCATCTACATATCTTAGGTAAATGGAGGTTTTTTGTGGTATTAAGTATGTTATTTTCTAGGTTAGTCATGTAGAAACTGTTAAATGTTGGTCCAAGAATGGAACCCATAGCGACACCATTGCATGTATGTATATGTTATTTTGGTGGTTATAAAAACGTTCCTTTTTATGACCACCAAAAAGTAGGTTTTTAAAAATATTAGGATGAATTTCTAATGGCAAGAGAGATGGATTGTTGTAGATACTGTTTATGATTATTTCTATTGTTTCCCTGACTGGGAAATTTGGTGAATAAATTTTCAACATCTAGTGACGCTAAGGTTTATATATATATATATATATATATATATATATATATATATATATATATATATATATACATATATATATATATATATATATATAGAGGGACAAAGAGAAAAAGCTTATAAGCAATGTATCATTTTGTCAATGCCTGTTGGTTTCTGCTTCAAGTTGGAATGAAAGGCCAGGATAAGGATAATGCATTGGGATTTTTGAGCAATAAATTAAATAACCTTATTAGATTCAATGACCAGAAACCAGAAAGAGTGTTTGTTTTATTTATATATATATATAAAGACACCGGAGGTGTTGAAACAAAATGGCTATTTTTGTAGTGATTTTATAACATATTTATGTTATAATTTTTAAATAAATAATTATATCTGTTCTACTCTGTATTGAGCACTCTTTTAAGAATAGTAATTGTTGGTTATTGGAATTTATTCCTTATACACCAATTCTATACTTGTGTGTGTATGTATGTATGTATATATATATATATAGAGAGAGAGAGAAAATATTATAGAGTTAAGTGTCAGAATTGCTGGTCCTTTTTCCAGGTGGAAAAGTGTTTTGGGCAGGCAGTTTTTTGTCATAAAGTGGTCAATATCAAAAGTTAGGATAGAGCATTGAGTAGACACCAAGCCCCAAAGAGTGAACATGTTATCTTGACTCACTCACGAAAACTATGTAGTAGGCATGACTGAACCAACACCAGTCAACTAAGTGATAAACTTCTCCAAATTAATTAATGTATATTTTATATATATATATATATATATATATATATATATATATATATATATATATATATATATATAAAAACAACAAAGAAGACATTCCATTTATGGAGAGTGTTCCATAGCTGAGAGTACTGTCCCTAAGTGGTTCGTTGGGTTCAAAAGAGGGAAATGTTTTTCAGGAAAATAGAGAATGTTCCACTAGGCTTGCAGTCATTAATGATGGCTGAATTAAAATGCTGATTAAGAATAATCCAGGCAACATGACGCAGGATATTGCGCAGATACTCCACACGTCCCATGAATATTCTAAAACATTTGATTTGAAATCACTTGGATGTACAAATCTCTTATAATGTTTAGGTTCCTGAAGAAAGAATTAATGGCAAAAAGAATTTAATGGATTGCATTTCCATCTGCAATTCTCTGTTCAAACGCAACAAAATCAACCCGTATTTGAAATGAATGATCACACTTGATGAAAAATGGATTGTTTACAACATGGAGCAGAAAGGTTCTGGAGAAAGAGAAACGTTAATGGTAATATTAGCCATTTCTTTATAAGGAAACATTCAGCATGCATTGGCCAAGCAGTCAGGGCTACTTTTGGTTGAAATTTACAAAATCTTTCTCTTAAAACAATTTTTCTGTAAGAAAGTTTTCTCAACTCCAGTTGCTGCTATTGCCCTTTCCATTATTGATAGGAATTTCCTTCCTAACCTTTTGTTTGAAGTCATGTGGAACATCAACATCTTGATTATTTTTTTTCTTTTCAAGTTACATGTAATATCCATTTTAGTTGTTGCTGTTGTTCAAAGATATCAAGTGATGGGGTTTCTGTTATTTGGTACAGTTCTTTCTTTGTGATTCTGTAGCACCAGTCCACAAAGTTTGAAGAAATGTGGTCTTCACCAAGACCCACAGACTTCACTTGCTCAGAGCCATTTTTAACCATTCATCTGAAAAAGCATTGGATAGAGAGTTTAGATATTTCTGAACTGGTTTGGGGCCATGCATATGAATGTCTCGATCTTGATCTATGCCGAGTTTTTACTGTAGGCTATTATTTTACTTTAGCCAGTTGCTTCTACTATTTACTTGAACAACATTATTATTGTAGCATTATGATAGGATGGAATTTGCACTCAATTTCACACCAGAACAAGAACAGCCAGGTTGGGTTGATCTGAGGTTACTTCCTGGCCACCAAATGCAAGAATGCATAGCCTATCTCCTACATCCAGTGCAAGCAAACAGTTATATAAACAGCTCCTAAGAGGGGTTGGGCAATCTCTCAGACATGACCACATGTAGAAAAGTCCACATTCAGAGGATGGCTCAGGGAAGGTGCTCACTACCCACACTGGCCAAAAGTAATTGATAAAGTACTGGAGGGAAATGTAATGTAATGTTAAACATGAAAGATTCAAATCTCATGTTATTCTTTAGCCAATATTATCATTATTTCCAGTACCATAAAAGGAATTTATAATTTGTAATAAAGTACCAGCAATATTCCAGCTGATCTATCATTTCTAAAATTGCTTCAGCACAATGCCACCAGCTGGAAACTATAGAAGAAAGAGCATTAACTGAAAGAAAAGACTTGTTATGGTAAAACACTACCCTGTGAAGCATAACATTAAGTTCTGCAGACAGTGACGTACAGACGTTTGGAGATGCTCGGGGCCAACTTCTTGATTGTATGCTCCTAAGACTCAAGTAGGAGAGCCTATAAAAACTAGTCTTGAGAAATATGAGAAAAGAAGACATTTAAAATATATAAAAACAGATGAAATATGAAATAAACACTTTATTTCAAATTAAATAGAAACTAAATTTTTGTTCCACTCTTTGATTGGGTGCCCTCCCAATATGGATGCCTGGGGTCATTGCACCCCCCCTGCCTCCCCCACCTTCTGCACACTACTGTCTGCAGAGATATATGTTCATCATATGAAGTGGCCAAAGAAGAAGAATTCGTAAAGGAATGGATATTTTCACTATTGTAATTCCTTGCTTTATGCTCAGCTATACTGCTAGCTTGCTTTTTATGTACAGTGATGTTTTCTGTGATAGCCAAAGAGATTTTGTAATGCCCTGATAGCTTAAATATGTTAAAAGCTTTTTTTCTCTGACTATACCTTGCTTAAATGTGGGTGCACCTTATATGACCATGCGTCTTTCATTCTGTGAAATACAGTATATAAAAATGAGTGTATGTTCGTGGAGCTAATGTTGGGGAATATTTAAGTTAGTTTTTACAACCTTACTGAGGACCTCACACAACTGTAGCCATGTACCAGACTAAACTAATTTTAGTAAAAAGAATGCTTTACAGCTGTTTATGATAGCTTTGCAAACCATTACAACTGAAATTAATTTTATCCTTATTAGGGGCTCACTTATAGCCTTGTGCCAGACAAACTTAAACTTATCTGCTTTACTATAGAGTAATGATTGGTGAGTTAGTGTAATGAGTTTGATCCTCACTGGGTGCTGCAGACTTGCCCCAAACTCAGTAAAATATCTGTATGAAATCAATGTTTTTAAGATATTTGCTTATGTATATCATATTGTACTTTGAGAAAAACCATAGAGAGATTATATTGTCATCCATAAAACATTTTATTTCTACCCGGAGAATATTGGATTTTAGAAACTTCATACAATTCAGAACTAAAATAT
This sequence comes from Acanthosepion esculentum, assembly GCA_964036315.1. Taxonomy (NCBI): domain Eukaryota; kingdom Metazoa; phylum Mollusca; class Cephalopoda; order Sepiida; family Sepiidae; genus Acanthosepion; species Acanthosepion esculentum. The sequence continues at coordinate 139,546,136 of OZ038479.1, forward strand.
TAAAGTGTTGCTCTGAAAAATCAAAAAATAAAATCACACCTTGTATAAATATTTTTTTTTTTTTTAATAAAAATTGCACATTTATAAATCTAATAGGTAAGCCAGTTAAAATGATGAGGCTGGATACCACGAAATAAATTTTTTTTTTTTTTTAAAGCCATCTTTCATGTCACAGACATTATATAGAGACAGATTCCAGTATAGCACAACCAAATACAACACGAAAAAATAATTCAGACATCAGTGACATTTTTAAATTTATCAAAATTGATCAGATCTTCCCACAAAAAAAAAAACAAAAAAAAACTATGTATTTCAAGCAAACATATAGCCAATATACATTTAGTTATGAATTGCAAAAAAATCACTACATCCTTGATAGAAAATTGACACCATCACCTCACACTTTAAATTGAATTGCAAAGAATATTCTTAAAGTTGTTATGACATGTTTTAAATAAATAAGTTTAAATAGCTCTGTCATCCCTTAAAAAAAACAAACTGTAAGATTAAGACTTAGGAAAAATTTAACAAAGACACCTACAAAAAAAATAAAACTGTCTCAAAAGGACGGTTTTTCTTTTGGTGCCACTATTACTGTATACTTCCTTGGCAATTTTTTTTGTTTTAAAACAACTATTTTTTACAATCATATAATAATTCTGCTTGTCTCTCCCTTCATTAGGTCGCACAACCATTACGCCCTGCCAATACCTCATAAATAATGGACTATTCTGTTTTGATTGCATGGAAAGACAAAAGACATATCAGAGACACTACTTGGTTTCAGTGAAAGAAAGATAGAAATGTTTAACATCTGCTAATAATACCTCATAAATAATGGACTATTCCATTTTGATTGTGTGAGAAGACAAAAAACAACAAAGATGTTATTTGGTTTCAGTGAAAAAACAAAAATGTTTCAGTAAAATAGAATGTTAATTTCAAATCTTTTCATTTGTACCCCATTACTTCTTAAAATAATTCATATTTCTGATTGTTATTGCAATATTTTGTTAAAGTTGTTAAGCCCAAATATTTAACAACACAACAGAGGAATTTCTACGGATATTTTATTGTCTTCGAGCTCGCATGAGCTTATTCAATCATTAACTAAAGAATTACAATTAATTCGAAATTTCAAGTAGAAAAACCATGAAATTTTCAGATTAAAACTAGTTTTAACAAAACCCAAATATATGAAACTGGATGTTTGCATTCTCTTTTTTCTCAAAAATTGACAACAAAAATATTAAATGCTATTCTTGTAAATAAGCAATAAATAAATAGTGTTTGTCAGTTTTCAAAGGAAAAAAAAAAGTATCTGTCTATATTTCTGAGATGAAGTATTACGTACACTATTTACATTATTTGGACTATTGTCCTCATCTTTGTCGCCATATTTATTACAACGTTTCGGTTGGTGGTTGGAATGTCGAACAGAACCCTTTATTTCACTCACTGGGGTAGACTGTTCTAGTTCCACGTGCCATGTTTAATGGATGTCAGTTATCAGTTTTCTCCTGTTAATTTTTCCCTCTGAAAGTTCTCCACTGCCTGAACCGGGTCTTGAACTCACACTCTTTGCGTCCTGTCACTGGATCTAACCAACGCCTTTAAGGACACAAGGACACATGGCACAGATTTTTATCTGATGTGAGCAAATGAAAGAAATGCACTGAAAATACACTATTTTAAAATTTCTAATTAGTTTCTCTCCATTATGCGTTTATTTAAATTTTCTTGTTCTCGTTTTCAGACATTTTTAGGAATAAAAAAAATTGTTTAGATAGTTATTTCTTTATAATATGGTAAAAAATATATTGCTGTAGTGATATGTAAATGGCTACCTGATTAGCATAGCTATGGCATAGAGACTATATGTGCCCAAGCAGTAAGGGGAGGGGCAAAATAAGATATTCAACTTTAACGACTACCACTGAACTGAGAAGATACGAAGAAAATCACTTTTTATAACACTCTCTTTTATTAGGTTCTTATTTTTCTCTTTTTTCATCTCATTCCTTTTTCTCTCTTTCATCTCATCTCATTCACTCTCTTTTTCTCTCTTTCATCTCATCTCATTCACTCTTTCTCTCTTTCACTCTCTTTCTCCTCATTCACTCTTTCTCTCTTTCATCTCATTCACTCTTTCTCTCTTTCATCTCATTCACTCTTTCTCTCTTTCATCTCATTCACTCTTTCTCTCTTTCATCTCATTCACTCTTTCTCTCTTTCATCTCATTCACTCTCTTTTTCTCTCTTTCATCTCATCTCATTCACTCTTTCTCTCTTTCATCTCATCTCATTCACTTTCTTTCATCTCATTCACTCTCTTTCATCTCATTCACTCTCTTTCATCTCATTCACTCTCTTTCATCTCATTCACTCTTTCTCTCTTTCATCTCATTCACTCTCTTTTTCTCTTTCATCTCATTCACTCTCTTTTTCTCTCTTTCATCTCATTCTCGTTCTACCTTTTCTCTTTTATCTCATTTTTTCTTTTTTCTCTCTTTCATGTCATTCCTCTCTCTCTCTCTCTCTTCTTTTTCTCTCTTTTATCTCATTCACCCTCTCTCATTTTTCTTACCCTTTTACTCTGCAACACAAATTTCTAAAACAAAACAAAGGAATGATGAAGCATGAAAAGAGCCATGTATATGTTTTTTCTTCCAAGGATGAGGGTGCTATACTACAGGGGGTGGGGGTCACTCAAATGGATGATAGTTGAAAAGAAGACAATGAATCATGCCAATACATACAGATGTCAACCAACATTTTTTTTTTTAGTGTAGTGGGCAGGTAAGGTCTCTGTGCCCAGAGGTGTGTTGTTTACTGTCATGTGTTAAGAAAGATAAGATATTTACTGACTTTTCGGTATTTTTTTTTTATCATTCCACCCCAAGCAAGTTGATAATGCCACTAAGATATAAGGGGCTCCTGGTAGTGAAAGAGAACGAGAAGACTTTAAAAGAAACCAGAAAACCAATCCTAAACAGGAAACATGGGACAAACCTCTACACCTGTTCAAAAGACAGGGAAGGAGTGTGAACCGAGCAATAGATGAACCTATCTACTTAGTATATGAAATTTTGTTAAGTTTGCAGCCAAGTAAATTTGAACACTGTTTTTTGTAATGATATGTAAATGGCTGCCTGATTAGCATAGCTAAGGCATAGAGACTATATAAGTGCCCAAGCAGTAAGGGGAGGGGCAGAATATGATATTAAAGTTTAACCACTACCACTGGACTAAGAAGATATGAAGAAAATCACTATTCATAACAATGACATAGTAAGAAGTTCACATAACTTGCGCAAATATGAAATCATTCTTGTAAATAATAATCTAATAAAATAGTGTTTAATTCTTTTGTTGTCAATTCTCAAGAAGAAAGGGAAAGTATAAATATAATTTCATATGTTTGGGTTTTATTTAAATCTTAAAAATAGTTTTTAAAACAATAAAAATTGCTAAGATATTAGACTGCAATAACAGTGTCAAGAGAAACTGTCCTTTTTACACACCATTTTTTTGCTGGTACATATTAACATATATACCCACAAAAAATGATGTAGCAAACATTTACATGAAAAAAAGATATACTTCCTAGGGGTATTCTTTTTGCAATAAGACAATAATTCACTTATAATACAATGCCTTCTCTTGGACCACAGCCCAGCATTTTATGTTTACAAACATATATATATATATATATATATATATATATATTACATAACAGGGGAATCCAAAATTACCTCATGAGTATAGACTATTTCAACTAATGTCAATATGCTGGCTTTGTTCAAATTGACCAATTCTTCTTTTTTTTCTTTTTTTTTTTCAGTGTAGCTGGGGTGGGGGTGTTAAGGTCTTTGTGCGCAGAGGTGTGTTGTTTACTGTCATGTGTTAAGAAAGTCAAGGAGATGGCTTTGTTCATCTCAAATAGACCATTTGAGTTAAACAAAGCCAACTTATTGAGATTGGTTAAAAGAGTCTATTCTCCTGGGCTAATTTGGGCTTTCCCTGTTATGTAATTTATATGCTCAGTTATAATAAATACATTGAGCTCTTTTTGTGGATCAGTTTTAATATTTTATATTATTAGGATCCCCTTGCATTATATACCAACAGATTTATTAGCTGTACTATATATATTTATTATAAATTAACATATGGTTTCTTCGCTACACAGGAATTACCATGTTTCAAAAACTGAAGTTTTTTAGCTTCAGTTTTTGAAACATGGTAATTCCTGTGTAGCGAAGAAACCATATTTTAAATCAGTTTATTTATTATATTTATGCTCTGTAAATTTACATTGAGCACTGTTTTGTAAAAATAAAAAATCGATAAGAACACCAGATTATATATCTTACTGTTCTTTCTTTTTATCATAATATATATATATATATATATATATATATATATATATATATATATATATATATATATATAAAGAATTTGTTGATTTATATTTAATCTGACAGATTTATTATTTATTTTTTGTGGATACCCATATTTTTTTTTTTAACTGTGTGTATTACATCTACCAGTCTGCATGCTCAGTGAAAAATGTGCTTTCCAGCAGGATTCAAATTTGCTTCCTCCTTTCATTAGACAGTGATTTCTCCTACAAAAGGAGACACAGGTTTGAACCTTGACGGACTGCACACTTGCTTTATTAAATTTACTTGTGTGTGCAAACCAGTGGACATAATACAGACTGTTTAAAAAAAAACAGTGTCTATTCAAAGATGGGTATCCACTAAAAATGTTTGAAGTAACAAAAATATATATATGTATGTATTTAAAACTCTTTGCCATCTACCCAAATATTTGAGGAATTTAAATAAATATTCCTTATCTAATCATACTATCGATGATACACTTTCTGACCAATATCTTTGATGAGTCAGTGTATAAACAGGCAAATTGTTTACTCTAAAGGAAACAATAAAAACTAGTTATTCCAATGATCTATTATAATGGTCAAATTCTGTAAACTTTTGGGTGTTACCTTGTGCACACACACACATACATACATACATACATATATATATATATATATATATATATATATATATATATATATATATAACTACTTTTTATATTGTTTCAAGATTTTTTTAATTTCACCCCAAACAAGGCATAATGCTGCTAAGATGCAAGAGATTACTGAAAGCAAAAGAAAAGAAAGAAACATTATTGAAAAGAAAGGACAATAAAAGAACAGGTTTCATGAAGATAGAAGATGGTGATTGATGTTGAATTTAAACTTTTGAAGATCATAGGTGACAGGGTAGCAATGACAGAAGAGAATTCTACAGACAAAAGAAAAATTATTAGAATAAAACTTACTGTTTTTTCTAGCTATTTCAACAGTAAAATGTTGAGACCTAATTGCCAATCTAGTAGTACACTTAAATTCTTGCAGTCAAGGTACCAAAGAGGAGAGCACAGTTGCCATGAAAATACTTAAAGAAAAGACAGATGGAAATCACATCACATTACATCAGTGGGAATATTGCTATCTTTTTCTCTCATCTTTTAAACATATTTTTTGGCAGTGTTTTATTTAAACATGCTTTATTAAATAAAATGTAGAATTAAATAAAATGTACTGTTGAGTCATTTGGTGAGTTTCTTACACCAAAATATTTCTCTTGAGAAAACAGGTCACCTTTCCAAGCAATGTTGATTTCTTATTTTTGTTTAGCAGCATATCAACACCTTTATTGGTTATTTAATACTGAAATTTAAGTATTTTGTACACAATTTTTTTTTTTTTTGGAGATAATTGGTTTAGTGATACATGTCTTACTAATTAACCCATAGCTGGGGAGAAGAGGTGAATTCATACCTTTCCCAAGGGTATTGGCACATATGTGAATATAACAAACTCAACTGGAATTGGAACTTGGTTCTCCGATTAACAATTCCAAATCATTATCCATTACACCACCCACAAATCCCTGCTTACAGCACATGGTATTCCCAAGCAGTCACCCCTCTAAGTTCTGACCAGGATTGATGTTTCTTAACTTCAGTGATTATACAGAAACATAATGTGGCCATAAGCCCAGAGTGCTACATATAATCACCTAACACCAATCCATGGTACCCCTTTTTATTATTGTCAGAATATGATAAAAATACAACAGTATTTTGCCAATCGAACTGCAAGAAATGCTTAAAAATTTTGGAGGCTCTTCACAGCAATCAACCACCAGTAATTTTCATTTTAATCTCTGTACACAAGTATTAAAATGCCATTGAATCATAAAGTCATTTTAGCCATTGTGATGCTACAATCCATTCCTTTACAATGTTATGTGAACCCATGTTCATTTTAAAACTCCACCACTTTTGACTTGTAACTTCTTTCTTTAAAAATAATTAACAATGTTCAAAATAACATTCCACACAATTTTGGCAAGTTCCTTTATGTGTTTCTACCCCCAACAACATATTTTTTAGTACATAAAATGAATTGTTTTACCAATGGCATTCCAAACACTTCTCGAGTTCAAAATGCCATAACTAATACTAATGCTACTTAACAAGTCAAATGCACATGAAGTCTGCTTAACCAATGAAAATCAAACAACACATAAATAAAAATATTAGAATTTCTTTTTCTTCATATTTCACTCTCTGATGAAGCTTTAATAAAAGTGAAACATGTTAGATTTATAAACGTTTCTTATTTGCTCTTTATCCTATCATTATGTCAGATTCTGATCCATATTTGATCTTTATTTGATTCGAATATATATATATATATATATATATATATATATATATGGACACACACAGATTCAAGAATTTAAATGCAATATTAATCATCTTTTATTGTTCTTTCTCCCTTTGTAATGTCTTCCTTTCTCTCATATTCTTTCACACTTGGTAAACCTTGCATCTTAATGGTTTGTCTTGCTTGAGATGAAATGAACAAAAAAATATTATACATTTATTCACTTCATCTATGACACAGATGAGTCCAACAAAAATAATTTCTGAAATACACTACAAATTTTGGGGCACCATTGATTCCATAGTCATGCCAGATTATCCATTTTGCCAAAAGTGATATAATAATAATTCAATAATACACTTCTAACCTACTAATTACAGGCATTAGATATCTTTAACCTCTTCCAGATGGATTGGTCAAACATATTCACTTATTTACAACTAAATTTAATAATAGTAATTGGTCATATAGTGGTACATGCTATATTATCAGCCCCAATATAACGACTTCAAAGTAGCAGCAGTATGATTCATTTTGTGATATTTCATTGATAGACAAACAAATTTTGATATCATGACAACCAGATATTGATTTATGAATGTCCAGCAGGTGTTGCAGCCATTCTTGACTATGGCAATAATGAATTTAAAAGGAGTGACACAGATTTCAACATATCTGGCGGCAGGCCAAATAAATGGAGTTTTTTTTGTTTTTTTTAGTAATACATATTATGAAAGGGTCAGAGGTCATAATGCAACCTTAACCCTTACCCAAATATGTATAGATTACAGAGTCTAACTTGTGTAGATAATTAAAATTCAATTCGTGGTATATCTTAAAACTAGTATAATTTAGAAATAAATTTAGTCTAGAAAGAGTTAAAGCAAACAAGGTAAAACATTTTTTGAATACTGGGCTACATGAGATATAGTTCATCACACAGAATATTTTTTAGTTTTGTGACCCACAAAAATAAAAAAATTCAAGGTAATTTTTCATTGAAGTTATCTCAGCTATTTTCACTACAGAAGACTATATGTATAAGTATCTTCCTTAGAAATGGAATTTTTTTTCTGTAATTAAAACATTGAAGTCTTGCTATAATAATGTTATTGATGACTTTTTTTAATGTATTCATACAAAAATATTTTTAAAAGAAAAAAATATATTTATCCCATCCCCCGAAAATAAATTAATATGTACATCTTCTGTTTCTGAATCAAACAATAGTTACACATATGATCTTCCTTAGTGAAAATCGCCAATGGTTTAAAATGCTAAAAATGTTTCATTCAATGAAAGGTTACAAAACTCAAGAAACCTTGTACTTAATCATTGTTATGGACTTTTTTTCTTTTAATCGGTATCACTCCAAGGAAGGCAGTACAGCCATTAGTATGCAAAGGGGGTTACAGAGTGTAGAGGAATTAGGAACAGAAACATTAGTAATGAGTAGAAAGAGAAAAGAGCAATCAGGATGACAGTAGATAGCGATAGACATTGCATTTAAATTTTTGCAGATTAAAGTTGGACGGAAAGCATTCAGCCAGACGGGAGTTCCACAAATGAGAAGTGCGAGAAAAGAAACTGTTAGCATAGAAGTAATGGCTACATCCAGCTAGCTCAACTGTAAATTAATGCGATCTCGATGCCAGTTTAGTATTGTGCTTAAATTCATACAGTCTAGGTACCATAATGAAGAGCGATATTTATTTCTGCTTCAATGCAGAAGATGTGCCACAAAGTCAAAATTGAGGATAGGGAAAAGGACAGTCTTTTTCTGTCTTAACATTAAGCTTAGCTAGCCACAAACACTGACCCAAACACACAACAATATTCCTTACACCAAAACAATGCATTCTTACTTACCTTTCTTACTCCAACCACCATAATACCTCATTGTCTCTATGAAAGTCCTAAATAGACCCCATATGTACAATTCAAAAACTAACCCCAATGTGTATATACAATATGGAAAAAAAACTATAACAAAGAGCTCATCCGAACAATTACCATGAAAGTATTTATACAGGCAAGTGACTGAAGCCAAGACGCCAGATTAGGACCAATAATATTGCAGATTCTTCCTTGGATCTTATTACAAAGCTCCAGGAAAACAAATAGCAAAGGTGCCAGACCATATATGGCATCAATATTCTGTGAATAATTGAGAATGAATGAGAGCAAAAAAAATTGTAGTAAATGTTATTTCCCTTATGAAATTAGGCATGCTATTCACAGATCTAATCCGGCTGCCCCCAGGGCCCCAGGGCCCCCAGGTTGCCCGTGGTTATGTTAAAGCATAAGGGTTACTAAAAAAATAAGGTTAGACAAAAATTTATCATATTAAATTCTTTCACAAATGTTTCAAAATTTATCCCATGTAACATGAAGAGTAATGGATACTTCACCATTAAAGAGCATAATATTACCTTGACATGCCGTTTGATATAGAATATAATATTCACTCTAATTAGACTGTATATGTATAATTCTTATACAACATTCTTGAAAGTAAGTCTGATCAGTTCAATAAGGTCAGATTAGCATCTGATCTCAAAAAGCTGGTGCAAGGAATGGCTTGTTAATTTTACACTCCAAAATGAATGTGCTCTCTCTTTATCATCTGAGAGAACGCTTTCTGCCTTCCATCAGTATGGCTGATGCTAACCTCCAAGAGAGTGACTCATTGCATTTTCTTAGACTAACATTTTCTGCTGACATGAAATAGAAAGATTATATTGAATCAATTTCTAGGTCAACTGCTAAGAAAGTTTGTTTACTGTGTTATGCTAAAAAAAGATTTTCTTGCCAGAATCTATCTGACATATTTATAAATCCACCATTCCTCCTTGTTTTGAATATTGCTAGTACATCTGGTCTGGTACTCCTGCTAAATATTTTACAGATTTTTGGTAAAATCCAAAGGAGAATCTGCAATGTTATCGGTCCTAACTTGGCATCTCAGCTTCAGTCACTTTCCCTCTGCTGTAACATAGCTTCCCTATATTCTTTCTATAAATGCTTTCATGGTAATTATTCTGATGAACTTTCTTCTGTGCTACCTGGACTTTATGAATTTAAGTGCAGTACAAGATTGGCAGTTAGGTCTCATCATTTTACAGTTGAAATGGTTAGATGTAACCATAAGTTCTATGCTAACAGTATCTTTTCATGCACTTCTCGCTTGTGGAATTCTCTTCCAGCTTTTTGGTTCCCACTTTGATCTTCAAAAATTTAAATGCAATGTCATTCATTATATTCTCTGTTCTTAAATTTCTGTTCTTTTATTGTTCATTCTCCTTAATATTGCTTCTTTTTCTAATAATCTCTAATACTTACTAACCCCTTGCATCTTAGTGGCTTTGCCTGGGGTAAAATGGGTAAAATAAAAAGCAAAAAATAGTTCAACATTAGAATGAGTTGAACATATGTTCAGAATAAGGAGAATTTTACAGCTTTGATGTTGAATAAGAGGGATAGACAATTTGGGAGCACATATTATGTATAGACATTCTTCTTAAACAACAGGTCAGCTCTAAGGCAGGCTGAACATTGGTCCAGAATAAGAATTCAGCAGTTTTCCAACAGGAATACAGATTTTCAGGGTGTGTGCACTTTTGTCTGAGTTAAAAGAGGTACTATCCATTTGTTAGTAAAACTTTTCAGTATCCCCTACATATATATATATATATATATATATATATATATATATATATATATATATATATAAGAGAGGGAGAGATGCATGGTGACTCAGTTGTATGTCAGAAGCAATCTTCAGACCATATGTTTTAAAGCAAACCTGTTATATTATAGCTGAAGATGACTTAAGGAAGCTCCAAGACAGTTTGTCAAAGAGAATTAAAACTGTTCTACAAGCAAATATATATATATATATATATATATATATATATATATATATATATATATATATAAATAAAACTTCAACTTGTATAATATAAATACTATCCTAAGCTACAAACATTTCACAAATTTTTGGTAGTTGTAAAAATACTTACAAATCCCTTCTAGACTTACTGAAATATAAATTACTATGGGTTGCTTAGGAAATTTACACTGTAATATATATCATCATCATCATCATCGCCTTTTATAATCGTAGGGCAGATCTGAATGCAGAAGCCATACTCTTTTCCACAATGGTCTATCAATGGCAGCCATCAGCAATCCTGGTACAGTCATACCCATCCATTGTTTGACATTGTGCAACCATTTTTTGCATGGGCATCATCTCCTACATCCACCTTCAACGATGCCTTGCATGATGCACAGGGAGTTGTGCCTTGTAATGTGTCCAAATCACACCATTTTTCTCCAGTTGACAGTGGCAAGAAGAGATTCCTGGTGTCCCACAAAACTTTCAACCCTTTTCTGCACAAACTCATTGTTTTGTTTTTTTTGTTCCCAATAGAAAATGCCAAGGAGTTTTCTCATGCATTTGTTCTCAAATGCTTGGACCCTTCTCTCTGTAAGGTTATTATATATATATATATATATATATATATATATATATATATATATATATATATATATATATATAACCTCACTGGAATTTTCAGTAGACATTGTAAAAAAGTGCTCAATATAGGTACACCTCCAGAACAATATATAATCATATTTAAAATACAAATATTAAAAACTTGCAATTCCCTGCAAGTATATTTAAACACCTCCACCATTTTATATATATATATATATATATATATATATATATATATAAAATAGAACTTGCACACCTTGAAGGATAAGATCAATTTTGCCCTTTGTACACTATGTTCATGCTAGTGGATATTCTGATAAAATTTTGTCTTTGACCAAATTATAACATAGTAACATTCATAGCAGTGCACCATCTATGTCTGAGTTTTAGATGATGAAGCATGCTGTAAGAAAGTTCAAATGTGAAAAAATCTAGTGCAAACAGAGTAGGTGTCATGTGCACATGTTCTCTTTTGTTCAGGGGGATCAGATTGTGGGCCTTTCAGAGGCATCTGCGAGAATTCTTGCACATGTTGGATATTATGTATCCTTGGTGCATCATTGTTGATAACAGTGATCAAATGAACATTCCTACAAATATAGACCAGGTTCTGGATGCCCATATAGTTGAAACACTCTCCAAGAGCAGACCATTGTAAGAGTAGCAGTGGCAGACTCCACAGCATAGATTGGAGCAAATGTTAATATCCAAGAAAGATATACAGTGTATTAATATGGGGCCTGTTGATACATACTTTGAAACATATGCACATACTGATCTGTGTATATGATCCTTTTACAGTAATGCAACCATGTTGTGGCAGTGGGACCCGAGTGTAGTGTAATCAAACAAGAAAAACCTAGAGAAAAGTGTCTACTAATTGGATAAGATAATAAACTACATCCAACAGCAAGGCCTGAGATTAGGAGGTTTTGAGGAGCATGCAAATACTTCTTAATTGCTGGTGTTCCTAGATTCACTCTGACCTGGGGTGGTATCACTTGTTAGCGTCCCAGCTATGGGCAAATAGTTAACCCCCAAACTGGGATCAAAACACTATGAAAGTGTACAAATAGGTTTCAATTCTAGCAATACATTTTTTGTAAAAAATTATTACCAGCAAATAATTTTTGAAGAAAAAATTATTACCAGCAAATAATTTTTGAAGAAAAAATTATTACCAGCAAATAATTTTTGAAGAAAAAATTATTACCAGCAAATAATTTTTGAAGAAAAAATTATTACCAGCAAATAATTTTTGAAGAAAAAATTATTACCAGCAAATAATTTTTGAAGAAAAAATTATTACCAGCAAATAATTTTTGAAGAAAAAATTATTACCAGCAAATAATTTTTGAAGAAAAAATTATTACCAGCAAATAATTTTTGAAGAAAAAATTATTACCAGCAATACACTTTTATAAAAAAAATATTAGCAGAAATACATTTTTGAAAAAAAATATTACCAGCAATAAAAATCTTGTCAGCATTAAATAACCCATTGAGGTGTTGATATGCTGTAAAACAAACCAAACCAAAACCAAACCTGGATGATAATTGTTGAAGTTCGCAGGAAGGTGGATTGAAAAGTTTTAAAAAATCAATAAAAATGCATTGAAAAATCATGTTTCAAAATAATAAATGAACAGTTCCAAGGAGAATCGAACCCAAATTTAACTAGACAGAATTCAGTAAAATTCAGCAAAACCAAGATTACCCGCCCTGCCCCACTTCCCACCAGTAAGAAAGAGACTATTAATATATCTTCAAAGATGTCAAATAGAAAAACATGTTCTCAATAAGGAAACTCAGGTGGTCACTGAAATATTATTTACAATTCTTATGGATAAATAGCCAAGAAAAACATCTGGTTTGAATCAGCCACCCAAAAGAAAAATATCCCTACAAAAATAGAGATTAGCCTAATGGGTTTGTTCATTTTAATTTCTGTGACATTCGTCAAAAAATTTTATATCCAACATTAATTCAGATTCCTTTGGATACAAGTAGAGAAAAATTAATTACTATCTTGGAGTGTGTGGTTATGTTGACTTAAACATATAGAGAAAGGTAAATTTTTTATTACTAAAGAGATTGGGAATATTTTTTTCCTACCGACATAAAACAACTCTTGAAATTGGCTGGCAGACGAGCCATCTGGATGGGCTCTGAGTACATCTCTGGCTTTAGGAAATCACAGCATCAGAGAAGCTAATAAAGAAAGATTACTGACTGAAAATCTCCTTTTCACCCACACATTCTGAAAGTTTGGATTCATCACTGGGCAGTGTGCCTGCCCTTCGAGTGAGCTGAAGTTAGATGCTGAGAAAGTGGAAGAGAGACAGATTAGCACTGCCTATATGGAGTGATGGTGCGAGATGAGGATTTAAGTGAATGGCTTGATTCCTCTGGCCACTCTCAAAAGGGGGCTGGACAACCCCTAAATTTGGAAAATCACTTGAGTAAACATATTTTGAAAATATGGAATTTTGGCAAAAGATTGATGCTAAGGGTAGAAGATAACTGAATCCAGACCTTGGTCAACCACAACCCTGCCAGATGCAGGACTCCATATAAACTGGACGTTTGGACAACTTCGAGAGTCCCCACATTACTGCTACTGGAATCCACTTCGTTCGCCAAGACCTCCTGATGGCCCTGAATACCAGAACTTAGAAATTTAAATTAATATTAACACAAGCTGCAAACTCCAAAGTGGATCCCAGTGTCATTTCATTATAACAATAAGTTGGAAGGGTTAAGGGTTAAAACCACTGTATACAACAAATCATATATAAACCAAATGATTGCTACATTTTGAAGCAGAATTTATTCTTCATTCCAAAGAATTCTTTTTTGTGTCACTCCTCGCCACCAACCTGTCCTTCGCTCCAGTTTACTTCTCCAGAAATTTTCTCAACCTCTAAAGTCAAAAAACACAATATGGCAGAGAAGTGAAGGGCCATGAAGCAGACAAATGTCAGCTAGATCGAGGGGAGCCATACTCTTCAACATAATGCTAGCGACACAGCAACAATGCGTTAACAAGTGAAGAGTCAACCAGTGGGTAACCACAGTGGCCTGAAGGAACTTGAAGACATTGGGCTACAACATCACCTGTACATTTAATCTCAAATATATTAAAACACATATTCAAGTAGGTGTAATTTTATTTTCTGCCAATATATATATATATATATATATATATATATATATATATGTATATATATATATATATATATATATGTGTGTGTGTGAAAATATATAGAAAATAGGAAAGAACTCATTAGGTAAATAATCCAAAGTTCTTTAGTATTTTTGTTTTTATTTTTAAAAAACAGTGCTCAATACAAAAGCAGAGCCTAAATATAATTATTTATTTAAAAATAAATGCGGCCGAATCATTTTTAAATAAACAATTATATATGTATATAATATATATATATATATATATATATATATATATAATTAAGAATTTCTATATAATATTTTGGTGTTATTTATTAAAATTTTTCTTATGCTGATATTATTTTTGGTTGTTTGTAATATATTGATATATATGTGCACAAATTGCACTAAATTTTGACAAATAACAAGTCAACTAATAAGAGAGTGTTGTGTATGTGTTACCAATGTAGTTATTTAATGTTGTTTGTTGATTATTAGTGTTGGAGATACAATATCCCAAACATTAGCACAATTTACTCAAATATAGATCAGCATATCACAAACAACCAAAATAATATTAACATCATAAGACAAATTTTAATAGATGTCATCAAAATATATATATATATATATATATATCTTGATGTGTATAGTGTAGCTGTAATTGACATGAAAAAACAGAATTGGTATGTTGAGTTCAAATTCAATCTGAGACTGTTGCATTTACTTTCAGACAAATACCTTTGAAAAACATAATCATTAATAGTAGGGCAAACTCAGATCTAGCTTTGGTTGGCAACCAGTCTAGGAGAAAGACAACTTTAAATTTAGTACTAGCTTAAATTCACTACTCTACTTAGTAAAAACATACTTGCTATGGAAACCACTGCAGCAACACCTAGCAAAGTGAGGTTGTGGGCATGGTGAGGCTGTGACACTATACTTCACAGGAGAGTCTAAAGTGTTCACATCACACACACACACACACACACACACATAAGTCCTCTAGTTCCCTGTCAGCAGCGCAAAGAAAATTCCAGCTCTTCTTGCAAAAGATAGGACCTTCAGAAAGAGACCATTCACCAGGTGGATGCTTTCAAACTCAAATACTGGGTAACTGAATGAGAAAATGGGAATTTTGTCACTCAGTTGCCCAACATTGTTCTGATATAAAGAAATTTACATATCATATTCCCCTAAACTCAGATATGCATAACCAATATTTATGTATAGACTCAAGCATAAAAATGACCAATGTTTACATAGGCTCAGGTATAAACATGACCACTGTTTATCTAGAGGCTCAAGTATAATAAAAAAAAAAACAGATTTCAACTTCAAATAACCCAACATGGATGGATATGATGTATCATATTAAAATACAATGTCAATCGTTATCTTCTGCCTTCTTTATTCCTGTTCATTTATTGTTCTCTCTCCTTTATAGGTATTTTTTCTCATATACTCTAACACTCAGTAACCCCTTGCATCTTAGTGGCTTTATTGCCTTGCTTGGAATGAAATGATTAAAAAAGAAATTTTACCAATCAATCAAAAAGTCCTGTTTTCTTGTGCAGTCATTGTACAATCTGACACTGACTGATAGCCTCTAGTAAACTAACCATATTCAGTAATTATGGCGTTTATATGTGAATGTGTGTGTATGTACACAAGGTGGGTATTAAAATGTTATGAACCCAAGCAAGAAGAGATTTTTTTTTAATTCCAACGTTTCATCATTTGGTGAGATTTTGGGATAGGGGTTTGGCTGAGAACATTTCACAAAAATTCACTCAAACACACACACACTTTTTTTTTAATCAATTCACCCCAAGCATAGCAATAATGCCACTAAAACACAAGGGGCTACTGAAAGTGAAACAGAATAAGAGGACTTTTGAAGGAACCGGAAACCCAGTCCTGTTTCCTATATATAAATGTGATAAAATATAGTTTTAAGGTATGATATATTTATGAGTAAAAATGCTCAATATCCGGGATAGTGTGTGTCAATGTAAAAATGGACATTGAAGTCAACATAAAGTGGTGATGGTCTGTTTCATGCTTCGATGCAATCTTCAGGCCATGAATACACACTGTTTAAAAAAAAAATCTATTTCAGACACAGGGTCCACTAAAAATAAAATTTGAAGTTATATATATATGTATGTATGTATGTATGTATGTATGTGTGTGTGTGTGTGTACAGATGTAAAAGCGAAAACATATCAAGTATACAACACAATGTGATTATCGCTACACAAAAATATATAAGCTTTTGTATATACATACGTATGAAGCCACTAAGAATGCATTGATATAAGACTAACAAGATATCAAAAAAAGAGAGTGATGATGGTCAAATTAGAATTAATCAAAGTCAGTTGCAAACAACTTGTCCAATTATACTGGATCACTTTACCGTACAAATTAAGCCAAATTCTTTACTCATTTGCAAAGCTTCAGGTTTAGGGAGATGGAATCAGTCTCTTGATTTAATTGCACCATCTACCAGTGTCCAGACTTATTTGTTTTAATATCTGGGAAACCAATCAAGGAGCCTTTTTTTTTTAATTTATTTCTAGTGTAACCCACTAGAATTTTTACTTCAGTCCAACCCTTACCCATAATTGAGAGAAAAATGTTTAGTCAAATTAGTCATCAGTTCCAAATGGGAGTTGTATATCAGAGCTGTTTATAGATCATCCCTCTGTCTGGAATCCGTAGAGCCTGGCTTCCATGGCTTCGACTGTTATTAGCTGTAGTATTATCAGAGGCTGATGCAGGGTTTGAGTTGGTATGGGGGTGGAGAAGAGGTCGGCCAGGACCATGGGAGTTGAGATGAGTATGATGATGATGCCCATGTTGATGGTGGTGGTGATGATGGTGAGGGCTCATGTGTTGATGTGGTTGATGATGTGGTTGGTGATGATGGTGATGAGGAGGTGGGGGTGGGTGAGCTGGGCCATGTGGTTGGTGCATACTGTTGGTGTTCTCAGGGTGGTTCAGTCTGTTCATTCTCTCTACTAGGTGGGTTTTCTCGTGGCATTTCAGCAGGGACCTATAGATGAACTCCTTACCACAAACCTCACAGCTAAACAACACCTTGCGACCAGCACCCCCAACACTGTCACTGCTGCTAGTTGCAGCCGCATTTGCCCTTGTGAGATCACTGCCGCTGTTACTGCCTGAGGGGCTCTCGCCATTGCAGTGCTGGTTCATGCTAATGCAGTTACCTGTAATGTTGCTGTCACTAGATCCCATATCGTTAGTGCAAATACTACCATTGTTTTCATGATTTCGAATGTGTGTCTTCAGGTTGCCCTTCTGCGAGAAGCACTTCCCGCAGATGGGACATGAGAAGGGTTTTTGTCCATCATGTGACATCCGATGGATCTTAAGGTTACTGATTTGTGAGAATGATTTTTGGCAAATGTCACAAGAGTAAGGCTTATCGCCTGTATGTGAACGTTGATGGATTTTCAGATTACCTTTTTGCGAGAAAGATTTGTGGCATGTTTCGCATGTGAACGGTTTCTCACCTGAGTGTACACGATGGTGGTTCTTTAGACTAGCTATCTGAGAGAATGACTTATTACATGTAACGCAGGTGTATGGCTTATCTCCTGTGTGACATCGTTGATGATGCTTAAGATTGCCTCGTTGAGCAAATGACTTCCAACAGAGGCTACATTTAAATGGCTTCTCACCCGTATGGGTCATCATGTGATGTTTGAGGTTCCCCTTCTGTGAAAAACCCCGTCCACATTCTTGGCAGGTGTAGGGTCGTTCGCCTGTGTGACAACGCTCGTGGCTACGCATACTGGATACTTGTGCAAAAACTTTGCCACAATAAGTGCAAGAATATGTCTTTGTTTCCGTGTGAGCTTGTTGCTTGTGGCGTTTCATCTGATCATAAAGAGGGAAGACTGCCCCACATGTATCACAGTCAAACTGCCGACCCAGGGGAAAAGCAGTTGATGTAGTAGGCGTGGCTGTTGGGGATGATGCATTTTGTTGCACGGAATACATGCTTGTTGGTTTTGTAAATATAATGTTCTAGTGGAAAGCGTTAATATTTTTGTTTTAAAACTTTTTCCCCTCCTTGTTCAGAAAAAAAATTATAGAAAATTTGTAACTAATTTTCAAAATTGACTTTATATTTTTAATCTTGAAATTAGAATGAAAGAAGTTACACACTAATTATGCAGAAATTCTAAATTTTATCCTTAAAAAATCATTTAAAATGTATAATGTTAAACTTTATTTAAAAGACCTTTATTCCTACTTAAAATAAAGATTTGGTGATGACATATTAAGGTGAGTTATTCTGTAATATTTTAAAGAATTTTGTCAGTTACTGAGAGTAGCCGTTTAAAATATGTAAAAATGAATTTTAATTAAAATTTAACGTCATTTTTAATGGTTATCTGGGTTTAAAATTAATCTCGTAAAAATTACAATTTTTTTTTGCCTTATGAACAACTGGAATGTCAAAAAATGTTAATTTTTAATTAAAAATATGTAATTAAATAACATTTAATTAAAATAGTATCTTTAATTATCTTTAAAATATTCATTTACTTATTAGAGAAGTTTTCCTTTAAAAAAATGAAAATTTTATTGCTTCATAATATTTTTCAGTATAACAGGAAAGTTAATTAAATTATTTTCATCTAAAAAGTGTTCTTTTTTAAAAATAAAAAAAATGAAAGCAAATTTATCAAATTAAATCAGTCAGATAAAACAAAATTTTTTTTCGTTATTCAAAAAGTTTAATTTTACCATTAACTGGACAAAAAGTGAATAAAACTATTTTGATCAAATAGTAACTTGATGCTGTAGTTATAATAAATGCCTTCTGGACTTAAAATTAGTTAAATGCAGTGAATGTCTAACAAGGATTTTAGTTAAACTAAGTTAGAAAGAAAGAATTTTATAATCCAAGTTAAGAATTAAAAAAACCATTGATCAGAATTTACTGAATAGCCATATGTTTTCTCTTTCAACTGTTAATTTGTCTTTAAGCTGCAGATTTCTTTTCTTAAATGTTAATTCATATTTTGTTTTTAAACAAGCAAAGATACATTGACACCTGTAGTGAAAAATGACCAAATATTTCTTTCTTTTACATGGAGGGGAAGCAGTGTGCAAAACAAAAGATGATTATTATTACTGGTATTGCTGATATATAGTTATTTGTGATTATGATGAAAGGACAGTCTTGTTCACAGGCTAGAGTCAGATGTAAAAAAGAGTTTCTTTGTTGATAACCAGAATGTTATTTTGTCTTTGAAAGATGTGAATGTTCATTTGCACACTCGTATAACACATTCCTACCAGGGAAAGAAATGGTTCTGCTCGTCAGATACCTGTAACACAAGACAGAAAAAAAAATACAATTAGATTTCATCAAATTAGGAAGGGTCAATCAATTGTATCAAATAAAAAATATAACAATAGTTTTTTTTAAATTTTTACTAATGTTCACTATATTACAAGGCTCAAGGGCCACTCATGCTAGAGTGCTACTGAAGACAGTTGTGTGAACGGTAAGATTAAGGGACAGAATTTATGAGAATATGTGTGAAAGATAATGGTTAACCCTAGACTTGAAGCGGTTAATATAGCTGTGGTCAGTAAAGCATCCTCCTGGGATTCTGTTCCACAAAGCAACAGTTCTTGTGAAGACACTATCCAAGTGGAACTTACTCCTTACTAAAGAAATAAGAAAATGGGCGTGGTTCACCTCAATGTATGCAACATAGTGGGTCTTAGCTGGAAGGTTTAAAGTTGGGAATATAGACCATCTGAACATTTTGCATGGAAATAGCAATGGATTAGCAAGAGATTTGCAATGTTTTGTCTATGTGAAAGCAGTTGTAAGATGGAAAAGGATTCATTACCCAGTAAAATATATGACAGATAACATCAAAATAAACCAAATAATATAAAAAAAAACACACAAAATTAATATTGCCCAAGTGGTTCCAAAGTATATTTGATTAATAATTTTGCCAAACTATTTTGCAAGATGTCCAGGCTAATATCCTTAACCCTAATGGTTTATATTACTAATTACTTGTACCTGTTGTGGCATTCACATGTGATCAGGTGAGTCAAACAAATTTGCCACATCCCGAACGAAAGCTAACCAAGCTTCACAGACGGATGCAACTGAGTCAGTAAGAGCTAACCAGTCATGGTTCCAACAGCATATCCTGAACATACTCGGTCCTAAGAACAGTTCAATATCATCTTTAACCTTCTTAAGCCACTTTTTTAGCTGTCCACCATGCCACTTCTGCCAATCACCTCACAATTAAATTCACCCAGTTGTTGACAAAGATCCTGGCCAATCACCAAAGTTGCCTCGTGAGAAAAGGTTGTTGGAGAGTGCCAATTTTGCAGCAAGTGTGGACAGCAGTGTTTGAGATCAAGTCTTGCCAGTGGATGCAGAGAATTAATCACAAGCAGAAGTAATCAAATACTTCAAGCTTGCAAAGGTCCGCAGCTCTCACTGGCCACATTTCATGGTCGTAGAGCAGGATCATCCTGACTAGAGCCTGGTAGATCAAAACTTTCATAATTTTGATCTCAGATTAACACCACAGCCAAGTCCTAAGCCAACAGAACGCAACACAGACAGCATCAATGCAGGCCTGGATATCCTCCATTCCTTGGTTGACTTCCTCTAGGGTTTCCCCATCAAGAATAACCAGTAGCTTCACAGAAGATGTGAACCCAGCTTTCAGAATTTTGGTCTTGACTGCATTAACCTTCATGCAAATCTGGGATAAAATCATTGCATTTCATTGACTGCTAAGTGAACATCAGAAAAAGTTTCCTCAAGATGGTTTATTATTTCATGTTGACCACTACATTCTTCTGCCTTCCATCAATAAATCATGCAGAGAAAGAAATGATCAACTTTTCCAAGTTAGATATAATCCTTCTCAGACAAGGAAGAAATTCTGCCAAAAATTGTTCGAAGTAAATGGAATGCATTTTGGGGTCTAAAGTCATAGAATTAATTAGTGTTGTGACATGAGCAAGGTGTGATATGTGTATTTTTTGGGGAGGCCATATTGCCATCAGACAACACATTTACTCACAAACAATACCAAAATACTAGTAAAATCAAATGGTAGAAACAGCAAACACTCATACAACAAAAATAACCATCAATAAATAAAAACAATTATGACTTAAGAGCCCACATTCTTGAATACCATTGGCTTTATCTCATATCCAAGAATTTAATTTCTTCTTTGCTGATCACTTTTTTTTATGATAATGGCATTGATGACTAAATTTGCCGCCAACGTGCAGGTTCAGGACTAGAAGCTTCCAGTTTCATGAACACCTGCTCCTAACGAGATTTGGTTGGAGGTGAAACAAAATCAGAAAAGAAGAAAACGCCGATGATGTGAATTTGTTAAAAGGTACTTAGTTCTATGACTTTAGATCGGAAAATACACTCCATGTGTTTTCATCACATACATTTAACAGCTCTTTTTTTTAAATGTTGTTAGACAATTTCAAAACTTTACTAAAATGACCAATTGTCTCTACCTATCCTGATGACGACTTTACTGTACTTTTCTTCCAAAATTAGACAATTTCTGACAGAATTTCCTCCTCATCTGAGAAGGATTATTCATAACTTTTCCAAGTCAATCATTCAAATAAATCAACACAAAATTGTCTGTTATTTTGAATATATATCGAGGTAAGATGAGAATGAAGAGAGTACACTTCCAACGTTCGTAACATTTAATTTAAAAGAGGGATCAATACAAAGTAGAGCAATCTTATTTATTTTAGGATATTACACCAAAAACATGGCCGAAAACCACTACACAATTGCAGTCATGATTTGATGCATATCAGGCAATTGTAAATTACTGGTGAGTGAATAATTTATTTAGATTTAAAAGCAAAATACAACCTCTTTTTACAAAAAAAGGTGGGTTTATAAGGTTTGTAGGCTTTACTTTGATCAACCACAAAAGCCTATATATATATATATATATATGTTATGAAATGGATTAAGTCTAACAATTATTCAATATATTTTCTGTTTACACGTTATTTCTATAGATATAATTTATTTAAAAAACTGCTCTGTTTTATAATTAAACAGTATTAATTAAATTTACCGGCTGGAATGTTTGAGAAATTTCATAGAAAATATGCGCTTTCCGACTGGAATCGAACCTGTTCTTATTCTTTGTGGCCGAATGGTTAACAGCACATCAGATCAAATGACGGTCCCCCATAAGGGTTACAAGTTCAATTCCTGTCAGAGAGCACATATTTTCTATGAAATTTCTTGAACATTACAGCCAGTAAATGTAATTAATAATGTTTAATTAAAAAAATATATTATATCTATAAAAATAACGTATAAACAGAAAGTATATTTTACACACACACATACACAGAGTGGGGGAAACAAATATTTGTACACATAGAAATTTTTAATTTATTGTCTTTCCAACTAATGAATAAACATACTTTTCATATAATTAACTGTATACAGATGAATAATAACTAAATATGCATAGAAAACAGAAAAAAAAATTTGATTAAATAGAAATAAATCCCATTTATTCATTTTAATAGGTGAAAACAAGTATTCGTACAATACAAAAAAGAATATGCAATCTTCATTTAATATTTTGTAGAATAGTCATTATTCACTTCTACAGCAACCAACCTCTTCTTGCAGTTGTCAGTTAATGATTTGCAAATTTTAGTTGGCATTTTGTTCCATTCTTCTTCACATGGTCTTCAGATCCAGGGTGTTTGTTGGAGTTCTCGATTGGATTTGAATTTTCAAATAACGCCACAGATTCTGGATTGGATTTAAATCTGGGGACTGACTTGGCCATTTCAGGATATTTACATTATTTTAAGCAAGTAGATTTTGCAGTGTGCTTAGGATCATTATCTTGTTGGAAGGAGGGAGTTCAAGATTTTCAACCGAAATCATTAAATTTGCTTCCAAAATATTTTGATATGCTGCAGCATTCGTTCTACCATCTATTACTGATATTTTGCAAGTACCTTTTGCAGAAAAGCATCCTCAAACCATGATGCTACCACCACCAAATTTCACTGTTGGAACTGTGTTCTTTTGCTTGAAGGCCTCGCCATCTTTCCTCCATACATGATTTCTAGAATTACGTCCAAACAACTCAATTTTGGTTTTGTCTGTCCATAATACTCTTTCCCAATACGATTTTTCCTTATCCTTATGTTCATGAACGAATTTCAATCTGGCATCTCTGCGTCTTTTCAGCAGAAGTGGAGTTTTCCGGGAGGGGGGGGGCATGATTTTAGGTTGTTCTTATGAATTTCATTGCTTATTGTTGCTTCAGTGACAGATTCCGGATGAAAGCCAATCATCCTGCAGCTCTTGATGAGTAACCATTGAGGAAATTTATCAAATTAAAAAAAAATTCAAAGATTTTGAAGTAATCTTCTGTGGAGCACTTGTTCTTTGATTTTCAGCCATTTTGAGTTATTTTATACCTTGCAATGAATGAACTAATGGTAGTAAATGGAATAGTCAGGTTGTCTGATATTTTCCAGTGACTTTTACCTTATTTCCAGAGCTTAACAATCAGTTCTTTTTGCGAATTTGCCAATTCTTAACCTCTTGCCATGATGAAAACCTTCTTGCACAAATATCAGTTACAGAATGTTCTGTTTGTATTTTTCAGACTAAAAATAACTACAGTGTAACCCGGATATAAGAGAGTTGTCGGGACCGGAGAAGAAGTCTCTCATATCCGGGTTTGGTCTATCATATATACATTAACACAGGCTCTAATTTGGGACCAGAGAAAATCTCTTATATCAGGGTCACACTGTACTGATAATATTATTGAAACATTCTAGAATATTCCACTTGAATAATTTAGAGTATTAAAGCAATTTAAATGTTTTAAAATCTGAAATTTGCATTGTACGAATACTTTTTTCACTCATTAAAATGGATAAATGGGATTTATTTGTATTAAATCAATTTTTTTCTGTTTTCTATGCATGTTTAGTTATTATGCTTCTTTGTACAGTTAATTATATGAAAAGTATGTTTATTCATTAGTTGGAAATACAATAAATTAAAAATTTGTATGTGTATGAATATATTGTTTCCCCCCACTATATATATATTTCTTGAATGGATCAACACACATGACTACATATGCACGCAAACAAGAGATGCTGGGAATTTTGAATTTAGAAAAAAAAAATTTTTTTATGTGTTTTGGGTCTGTAATCAAGCCAAATTTATTTAGATTCTTTTTGCTTCCATCACTTTTGCTAAAAAAAATCCTACCTTGTAATAGTAGATCTGCGAAGAATGGTGAAATGTAAGAACCTGGAAGTAAATTTACTGCGGCTGAACTCACAATTAAAGCACTTTCTAATCATTTTTGTCTCAGTGAATTACTTTCTTTTAATTAGGGTAGCATTTTTTATGTCAAAATTGTTGTCAGTCTCGTTACAGTGAGCAACTAATGTGTTGAATGTGTGAATTTTTAAAATGTCTCTTTTGTGTTCATATAATCTTTTATTTAAACCTCTTGAGGTTTACTTAGATTATTTACATTATTCGGATTGTTATCCTCATCTTTATTGCTATATTCACAACATTTCAGCCATTGTTTGCTCCAGCCTTCTTCAAGTAATTGGAATTTTGAACTGAACCCTTTATTTCATCCACCGGGGTAGAAAAACAGCTTCAGTTTGCCTACCTTATGTGAAGGGATTATCAGAGAAAATACAAAACATCTGTGGTCCATATAACACCAGGACAACCTTCAAAAGTGGTTCAACACTTCACAGACACCACTTCCGAGTAAGACCCCCCACACACACACAATAGAGGAGAACATGAATAACAACAAAAATTGCAATATGAGCTCTGGTAAAAAAAAATATGCAATAATAATAACAGAAAAATTGCAATATGAACACTGGTAACAACATGAGCTGAGACATTACATTTATAAATCCCAGAAATTCATATACAGATGTCCTCAATGACACATGGCCCTGCAGATAAAGGCATTGGTTAGATCGAGTGACTAGACCCAAAGAGATCAATACCAGGTTACAGCATTGATGAACCAAAACTTGAAGAGTTAAAGGGTAATAACTGAGACATCCGGATGAGGCATGGTACATGGAACTAGAACAATCTACCCCAGTGAACAAAATAAAGGGTTTGGTTTGAAATTCTGATCATCTGAAGTTGTGAATATGCAAATGTAACAAGCCCAAATAAAATTCAAGCTCTGCTCTCCAATTTTGCATTTTGAGTTGTCATCCATTACACCACCCACACACCCACTGGTACAGCGGAGTCTGTTATTTGAAAAATCAAAAGAAAGTAACCAATGTATTTGTGAAATGAATTAATTATGACAACAATAGCTATCCTACCCAGTACACCTGCAATCTTCAAATGTAGTTGTGGTGAAAGCTGCCATAGTTGTCTCCCCCTCAAACTATCGAAGAAATGGTCAATAGTCAAATTGCATTGAATAAAAGTTCATCATTTTAACATTGTTAAAGAAATTTATTCCAATCAAGTGGTTATTTTTAAATACCAGCTCTTTGCCTCAATTGTTATTCTTTAATACTTATGAATGTTGATCTTTAATCCTTATAAATGTTGATTCTCCATTTTATAATCAGTCATTTCAAAATAACCACCTTCAACACAAAGTGGGGGATCAGTTTACAATATGAGATCAGACAGAAATGGAGATGCTAGTAATGTAGTTATTGGTGGCTAAGAGAGATTTCTCACCAAAATCTTTTGCTCATGCCTGCAGAGATAAAAACGGCAAATCTCAGGCTGTTACTTTGGATATCTCAAAGCCGTTTCACAGGGTTTCGCATGCTGGACATCTTCACAAGCAGAAGGGCTAAGATGTCTCTGAACTAATTTTTGATTTGATTCAATCTTAACAAATCATGTGATGAAAATCATCTTGAATGAACCACCAATCTTCTAGATATTTCTCATTGATGCAAGTGAACCCCCCAGGGCTCTATCCTTGGACCAATTTTATTTTATATATTAATCAACGACCTACCTGATGTCATCAGTCCCTAACTCGGTATCTATGCTGATAACACAACAATTTACTCTTGTTTTAACATTAAGTCTGATACATTTAAGAAAGTAAAACTGGCAGTTAATCTTGAAAATGAGCTCCAATCTGTTGTTAATTGGGACAAAAAATGGCTTGTAAATTTTAACACCTCCAAAACAAAATAGGTGTTTTTTAGTCATCTTAGAGAAACATTCGCTTCCTAAATACACAGAATACATACATATCTATATGAGGGAGGATTTAAAAAATCCATGTTGTAATTAGCTGCATTTTTTACCTGAAAATGTATTAAAAAAAAAAAATGTATAATGCCTTTATCAGTTCTCCTCCAAAACTTGGCTGCTGATCTAACCTCTGACCTTAGCTGTAATATTTCAGGGGAGGGGGGACTGTTTTACATTCATTACCTTGAAAACCAAACTAGTTACATTCCATCATCGCCAATCAAATCCAGAACTATCACCAATCACAATGAACTGATGTTCCCACAGGGACGGCCCCATGCCTTGAGACTTAAACTTAACCCAGACCTCAAGTGAAACTCATGCATACAATGCATCACTAATGATGCTGGAAAAATGGTTGATTCCCTGTAGAGTTTGCACAAGTACCTGACTCCTCCTGCTATCCTCTGCCTTTACAAGAAGAGCCAGGTCAAAAATGGAGTACTACTGTCATGAGCAGCAGGAGCTACACAGTCTTCACTTTCTAATTTTGAAAGAGTCCAAAAGCATCTCTGTGCCCATATGTGGATGGCCTTATTTCCCACCTTACAACCTCCCCTTCCCCCACAGAAGCCGAAATGCTGCAAGCTTCTCGATGCTCTATCAATATTTCCAAAGGAATTTCTCAGGCGGACGGCATTCCTTAGTTCCACCAGTTTTAACTTTCACAGCTAAGACCTGCCATGCTAAGTGCACAATAGCAAACCACCCTCATTCCTTCTTCCCACAAACCCCACTGCTTTCTCAAACCAACTGTCAACACAATGCTTCCTCAATCACTACAATCTTAACCAGCTCAAGTCTACGGTTAACTATTATCTTCTGTACATATCCATATAAACGGTACCTCTTACTCTAACCCTATAATTCAATTGGCTCTTGGGCCTTGTACATAGTGGACATCATTGTAAAAACAAACAGAAATCAATTCTTGGCATGAATTTGACAATGTTCTGGAACATTCAAATATGCAGGTCTATGTCCTTCTCATGGCATTCCATAATTCTTCTAGATTGGTTGGCTGCCAATCCAGTGTTCAAACTTCCTTCTACACCACATCCCAAAGGTACTCAATAGGATAGACATCCTGGTGACTCTGGAAGCTATTTTAACACAGAAATCTCATTGCTGTGTTACATGAAACAATCTACCACTATTTTATTTATGACACAGTGCATTGTCCTGCTGGAAGTGGCCACCAGAGTATGAGTGCACCATACTCATAAAATGAGGTATGTAATAAAATGAGGTATGTAATCTAGCCACAATACTATGGGCCCTTTGATGTGGTGTAATGGATAGCAAGTTTATCTTAATAGATCAATTACAACTGAATAATGAGTTCAATCTTCACTGGGTGCTCCATACTTTCATCCTTGTGCCACATGTAAGCTACACACAGAAAATCACCAATGTCTCGGTAGGCTGTGGGATTTAAACAATCTTTTATTGGTAACCAAGGTCCCCAATGTATGCTAAGAAAATATTCTCCATACCATTAAACCACTACCACCAGCCTGAACTGTTGATATAAAATAGGATGGATCCATACTTATGTCAAATTCTGGCCAACTATCCAAATGTCACAGCAGAATTCAAGACACATCAGAGCAGGCAATCTTTTATTGTCTAATTTGGGTAATAATTACGAAATTATAGCCTCAGTTTCTTGTTTTTATCTGACAGGAATGATACCTGGCATATTCTCCTGCTGCTGTAGCCCATCTGCTTCAAGGCTTAATGTTTCTTGCACTTATACAAGTCCACTCTAAACAGTGGTTATTTGAATTAGTGGTGCCTTTCTATCATTTCTACCAGTTTAGCCATTCTCTTCCATCAACAAAGGATTTCTGCCCCCAAATCTGCTACTCACCAGAATTCTTTTTCCTTTTGCCAACCATTCTCTGTAAGCCCTACTGATAGTTACACAAGAAAATCCTAGCAAATCAGCAATTTTTGAAATACTCAAACCTGTCTATCTATTTATGATTCAGAGTCTGTTCATATCTATCCATCTGTATATCTATCACAACCTCTTCATATCCATCTATATTGGTATATATATATATTTTATATAACTGTTTTATTATTTAATAATATTGTAAGTTTTTTCTTTAGTGTATATATATATATATATATATATATATGCAAGTTTCATTGAAAATGACAGACAGCATGTAGTGGTTGAGTTTTTTATATAATTTCTTGTGTTCATATCATTTTTTTCTATTCAGGACATAAATTATATAAAAATTGTCCGAATGTTTTTCAAACTTTTTCGCCTATACTTTTAGCCATTGTCACGGATGAATTTTTTACTTTAAAAAAAAAAATTAACCTTGAATTTTTATTTGTGTGTGTGTGTATACAGTGTGTAGCAATTAATCACCTTAATAATAATGATAATAAACACACAGAAAGAAAATGCTAAGTGTATTCTTCATATTTCATATTACAAAAAGAGATTCATATATTATCTTTGAATAATTACTTTGTGCCAGCATGGTTATATACTATTATGAGCTTTTATCATAAAAATATCTATTATATTTTTATTTATTTATAGATATATGTAAAGATGGAACCAATTATATTTGTTCTACACATATTCAAATGAGAAAACCAAATTACCATGAAATACAATGAATAGGAAAAGAAAAACAAAAGCCTTTGATATAGGTATTTGAATCACTCAGCCAGTATATGCCATTCGATTTTGGTTGATGTCTATCTGTCTCAATATTTCTATCACAATGTTCATATCTATCTGTCACGCTCTGTTTATCTCTATCACAATCTGTTCATGTCTCAGTCAGTCTGTTCATATCTATCACAGTCTGTTCATATCTATTACAATCTGTTCATATCTATCACACTGTTTATATCACACTGGTTATATGTATCAGAATCTGTTCATATCTACCTAAATTTGTCCATATCTATCTAGTGTCTCAATCAGTTTATATCTATGTATCCGAGTCTGTTCATATCTATCTATCTATCCGAGTCTGTTCATATCTATCTATCTATCCGAGTCTGTTCATATCTATCTATCTATCTATCCGAGTCTGTTCATATCTATCTATCTATCTATCCGATTCTGTTCATATCTATCTATCTCACTCCATCCACATCTATGATAAATAGATAGAAAATCTGTCTAAATCACTCCATTCATAATCTATCCATCTATCTATATTGGATTCCTGTATCTCGGTCTCTATCCTCATTTGCTGTTATTCCAGTCAGGACAGCATAAACTCAAAATGCCAAATATTTTTCCATCGAAACCCGAATACTTTATTTATTATTGTTTATTCATGTTCTCTTTATACTTTAATAATCTTAGAATTTTTTTAGAAAAAAAACGTGGTGACGATATTATAATCTTATGATCACATATTGATTGTTCATGCATTATTCACCTGTAAACGACATCTTCTGATCTAAAGACAATTCGGCCTACCCTCCACTCACCTATGATCACAAACTATGTGTCAATAAATATTATTATTAAACTTGATTTTTTCACAGGCTGCTACAAAAGCAAACTGCGCAAAATTACATGATTTTTCTGTATGCTTCCTTAAATTTTTAGACTAAGTGAACAGTGCATCTGGCCTCTATATTTTTAACCATCTTTTATTTCTTGTTATATATCACAAAGCTGCACACAGACCATTTTTCGAAAGTTTTTCGAATGTTTTTTGTTTTGTTTTGGTTCTTTGTTTTTTTTTTTCGGTTTTTTTTTTTTGTTTTGTTTTTTTTGCATAATTCATTTTTTCCAACTCGAAAGAGAAAAGGTTATTGCTAGACGATGCTTTTTTTTTCTCTTTCCGTTTTTTTTTTTACTACAGGACTGAATACACTGATAGTGCAAGCAAAGTGCTTTTTTTAATTTATATATCATTGTTTCTTTGCAAGATTTTTTGTTTAAAAGAAAAATTAAAAAATTCAGAATTATTCCATACAAAAAAAATGATAGAATGGCTTCTAGAATTTGAAAGAAAGAAAGCACAATCAAACGAATAAGTGACTGACGTCTGCGCGTGTTTTTTATAAGGAAAGTCTAAGTTTGATAAGAAAAGAAGCCATTTTCCTGCTTGTTTTCAGCACGTTTTAGAACAAGGTAGTCACGTGACCAAACACACCTCTTGATTTTTTTTAAATGAATAGAAAATAAATGAAATGTTTGTTTCATATTGAATTTTTTCTCCTGTCGTAACGATATGGCTAGTAATAAGGTAGCATTTTTTTGCGGCGGGGGGCTGTTTTTTATCAGGAAAAAAAAATCGGCTTTTAAAAAAAAAAAGTTAAGACTTTTTTTTTCTCCTCCCATAAAAATATTGTTATTGAAATAAACTAAAAAAAAAATAGAAATCTCATTTGTTGAAGAAAATAAATTATAATTTAAGAAATAAATGTATGTTTGCGTGTCTCTGTACTTAGGGAAGGGATCCTGGAAGTAGGGAAAAGTGGAACATCCGAGGATTTTCCATAATTAAAAAAGGGGGGGATAAAAAACAATTTTAAAAAAGTGGATTAATAATATTTTCCTACTTTTTTAACTAATTAAAAATTTTAGAATACTCAGTAATGAAAGAAAACAAATAAATTCAATCATTTATTCGAAAACATTCCAACCTATTTTAATTTCTTTAAGCAAATAAAAAAAGAATATATTATTTTATATATTTATTTATTACTAGTTTTATTGTCGTTAATTAACAAAACGAGAAAATAATTTCCGCTTCCTCCTTTTCGCGATAAATAAGTGAAATTTGACAGAAAACATAAAATATGCTGGGCGTGTTCACTTCACATCTACAAACGAAAAGCTGGTCTTTCCTTCATTTTGGGGTGGGGGGGGGCTTCTTAGTATTTGCGATAATGTGGTTTTAAATGTAATAAGAAATTTTTATTTATAAAATTTCTTTTGTTTTTTCTTTCTTTCTCCTTTGATAAACAAAAAAAAACAAGGCACAGCTACTATCTACCGATAAACCAATAAACAAATATAAAAGGACGTATTTTTTTAAAATAAAAATACCTCGTTAAAAATATCGGGTAAAAATATTTTTAGACGAATAAAAAAAAAATTGCAGATATTTTTTAACCAACTAGCCTCGATAGATAAGAAAATAACATCGAAAAAACGTAGAAGAAAAAATAATTATTATCAGTTTCTAAAAACGAAGAGATTTTTTTAAAAATTTAAAGTAAAAATATATGTACTTTTAAAAATCAAGTTTTTTTTTTTCGTAAAATGAGAAGGGGAAAAAAACAGGAAATCAATCTCCTCCCACCAATGAATAAATAAATAAATATATAAATAAGTAAATAATAAATTAATAATAAAAATAATAATAAAAATCGTTCATTTTAAATGGAGTGTCCCGAGAGAGTAGAAAGTAAAACACGAGAGTCTAGTTTAGTTTTTTTCTAAAAAAACAAGCACTTGCTTTTTGCAGGTAATTGTCACTGACTTTTTCTTTTCGTTTTTTTTTTTTTTTTTGCACTTCTGACCACAACCGCTGAGAACAAAAAAAAAACTACTTTTTTCAGCAGATCAGATATAAATAAATAAACGTGTAAATATACGTACATATCCCACAAAACGACTTACTTTCGACAGACGATGTGTGTACTCAAAACGGCTCCTGTACCAAAGGATTTTTTTTTAAACATTTTCTCCTTTTTTCTTCCTTGGGAAGATGGCAAAAAACATCATACATAATCACATTCACACACCCTCCTTCACTTCCAAAAAAAATATTCCTGTAGTTTTTTTTTTTTTTTTTCTTCCTTTCGTTTTTCTTTTTCTTTCTTTCTTTTTCTTACATGAAATAATTCTTTAATGTTTTGGGGGTATTTTTTAAAGTTTCTTTTTCTTTTAAAGAAACAAATTTATATCTATATATATCTGCTCATTTAAAATGAAAAAAATATGACTGTTTTTTAAACATTGTTAGTTATCGTGACCACTGCCAAATCAAGCTACTGTTCTTCTTTATTAAGAAATATATTTTTTGTCTTTTAGTTTGTTCTTTTTTTGTTCGCATACTCTCAATATTTTTTAGGATTATTTAACAAGCAAAAGACCAAATTCCAACTAAATAAAAGAAAACCCCCAAAAAACAACCAATATTTTTTAAAATATTTTTTTTTTTATCCTAACTAACCGGTTATATATTTTTTTTAAATATTTTTCTATTTTATTTTTTAGATACCTCACTTAGAATTTTTTTTTCATTAGAATCCAAAAGAAAAACCTTTTTTTATTTTTATTTTTTCATTCAATATACAAAAATTTCAAACAAATCAAACTTTTCATTTTTATTTTATAATTACGACTTCTTATTGTTCCTAAACACGAACAATATTTCATAATTAGTGATTTTTAAAAATTAAGACTAGTCTTTTTTTGTGCGGGATATAAAAATCAATTTGTTTATTTTATTTATTTATTTTTTATTTGACACTTACAATTTTTTTTAACTGACCAGACATATTCGCTGTGAAAAAAAACTACGTTTAGCAGACTGACTACTGCTTCTCCTCCTCCTGCTTCTTCAGAGTGAAACGGACACCGGTTTCTCCATGACGAAATAAATTATCTTGTGTCTGTGAGTGCGTCATTGTGAGATGTGTGTGTGTGTGTGCACGCGCGTTATTACACGTCCTTATTTAAGAGAGATGTTAGATAGATAGATAGCGTGAAAGAGATAAATGGATATATAGAGTGAAATATACATACATACATAGTGTAGAGATAGAGTGAAAGGTAGATAGATACTGGTGTAGAGAGTGAAAGAGATAGATACTCACGTTGTAGATAGTGAAATAGATAGATACTGGGGTAGATAGAGTGAAAGAGAAAGAAAGATAGATATATACTAGGGTACAGTGAAAGAGATAAGTAGATAGATACTATGAAAGACACAGTTCTTTGTCTTATCAATTATCATCCTGTCTGATTCCGATCCACATTTGATCTTTAACAATATAGTTAAGAAGACAAGAGACTTCTTAAATGATAGATAGAAACTGTAGATATAGTGAAAGAAAGAGATACTGACTAGAGATTCTTAGCAAATATTTATTTCCGTTTTAGATACTAGACTAGAGAGAGTAATAAAGAAATAACTGCTAGTGTTGACTGATAGTGTTCTGGTACAGATGAAAATTATCAACAAAATTTAAAACTGAAGTCTCTCTCTCTCTCTACCCCCTCTCTCTCTCTCTTTCTACCACGCACACGCTCACACGTTCTCTATCATTGTTGCGTATGGTGAAATGGAAAATAAAGGATAAAATAAAAAGAGGTATATCGACTATGATGGTTGTAAAAGAGAAGGTGTGTGTATCAAAAAAAAAAAAAGGAAAATTATACAAATTCTTCTCGAGACTGTTTTGTACAAATTATCTCGTATTATTTCTAAGCGTACCAACCACACACACACACACACACACACACACACACACACACACGAAAAAAACCCAGAAACAAAAACAAATTTCAACTCAAAAAAACCTTACTGGTGAATATTCGTCTTAAGTGTGTGTAAGTGTTTAGCAAAGTGAACACTAAAAAAAACACATATGATATATTTGTGATATTTTTAAAAATAATAATAATAATAAATATATATATATATATATATATATATATATATATATATATATATATATATAACTGCATTATTGTATGTCTGTCTGTTACGATTGCCAGTGCTTTCTAACACTACGAGTCCACAGACATCTCGGCTTGAAACAACTAAAATTTTACACTAAACCAAGTGAAGCATTTTTAGGTAAGCCAACAGTTGAAAGGTTCACTCTCTCTCTCTCTAACTATCTATCTATCTCCCTCACACATATATACACACACACACACACACAAAATTTACTACAGACACATATTGTTGTACGCTCACATTCGTTTCCCTGTTGATGTAATAACTTGTGCGTGTCTATGTACGCGTGTGTACATACAGATGTACATCTTCAGGTCACACCCCCGCATTTGGACGTAAATGCCTGTATAAATTGTGGCCTTGTACTTTTAGTTTTTTAAAGGCTACAGTTTGTACTTTAACGGAGCGCCCAGACCAACTCTAACGATTTTTTTAGTTTATTTTTTGTACTTATTTTCATGCCTAAGTAAATTTAATTAATAATTTATTTGTCTCTTCCTGTCGATAGATGCACTTTTTGTGTTTTAGTTTTTTTTAATTTTATTTTTAAACTAAGTGATTTATACTTTTAGGTTTTTAAACTAGAGACTATTTATTTATTTACTTATGGTTTAAATTGTTTTCTGTTTAATATTTAATTTTAATGAAATTGAGTTGTTCTTACTATCTCTGTCATCCCAGTTCTTACATATGTAAGCAATATCAAATTATCAATCTCTCTTTTTCTCTCTCTCTTTCTCTATCACCTAAAATCTATCTATCTATCTATCTATCTATCTATCTATCTATCTATCTATCTATCTATCTATCTATCTATCTATCTATCTATCTATCTATCACACTAACTCACAGTATGTTTCCTACTGATTCATTTTTTTTAATATTATTTAATTTAAACTTTAAAGCGTAACAA
>OZ038479.1:139586538-139591538 GCA_964036315.1 Acanthosepion esculentum
CTTTCATTAACCGTACTTCAATTATCAGTTCTTTGATTATCCAAAACTTAATTTTCCGTACTTCAATGATCTCGATGTGAAATGAGAAAAAAATGAAATCATCTGAACATTTTTCAATTATCCAAATTAAACCCATTCTAATATTTCATCTTGGACAAGTGTTTTGAGAATTTAGATATCTATACTCAAAGTTTGATAAAATATGCTGATAAAATTAGTTCAATTGTTATTTTACCTATTTATTATTTTTTCATACAATGAACCTTAAAATCATCGCAGCTTTGGTTATGCCAGAGATTGTCTTATGCAACTTTCAGAAACATACATTATGAAATGGACAAAGTCTGACAATTATTTAAGACATTTTTTATGTTTATACGTTCTTTTTATAGATACAAATATTTAAGTAAATGCTCTGTTTATAATAAACAGTATTAAAAACATTTACCGGCCTGAATGTCCGAGTAATTTTCATAGAAAATATGTGTCCTCCGACAGGAATCGAACCTGTATCCTATACAGAACCGTCATATAGCCTGATGTGCCTTAACCGATTGGGCCACAGAGGAGCGTTCAGTTAGCAAAGTGCATTTTACTGTTTTTTAACACAGTTCTCCATGAATCTCTCACGTACATTCATATCTGCTCAAAGCGTTTCCAAATGTAAACAAATAACGTCACACATTATGAAATGGACAAAGTCCGACAATTATTTTAAGACATTTTTTATGCTTATACATTCTTTTTATAGATACAAATATTTAAGTAAATGCTCTGTTTATAATAAACAGTATTAACAACATTTACCGGCCTGAATGTCCGAGAAATTTTCATAGAAAATATTCGTCCTCCGACAGGAATCGAATCATGTAAACAGACAGAAATTAACACATTTTTTTTCAACAAAATATAAACTGGACAAAGCCTTGAACAAAGTGTTTGAAAATGTTATTTAATGATTATAAATGTTAGAAAATGAATTTTTTCCCTTTCATTCTTTTTTGATAATTTATGTATTTAATTATCTAAATTTTGTATTATCTGAACATACATATCATGATGTCTGTATAATCAAGGGAAGACTGTCTTTTACAAACCTATGTAAATGTTCTTGTTTGTTATTTTTAAAAAAACCTACTTATATCTATGTCTATATCTATTTCAGTCTTTTTATATCTTTTCTATTTTACTGTTTATGTACCTCAGTCTATTTATATATACAGGGTGTTCGATAATTAGTGTTACAAAGTATTTTGTCCATCTTCATTAAACAAATCAAAACAGGTCAACGATGGCACCACCAGTGGTCCTCTTGTGGTAGCCACTGGCAGGCCACCAGTGTTAACATTGCTGTGACAAACACACCGGTGATCCAAAGGCAGGTCACCAGCAGTAAACGCTAGTGGCATGCCACCCAGTGGCAGATTGGTGGCTTGCATGTAGGGATGGATTAATTTCTAAGACTTGTATGACTAAACAAGTATTATCTCGAAATTTCTTTTCAGCCTTTAATTTACACTATGAGTTTTCATTTCTAAAATCCTTAAAACTTCTCCCCAAAATTATGTTTAAAAATCCAAACACCCCTTTTATTCCTACAATCCTCTCTCTCTCTCTCTCTCTCTCTCTCTATATATATATATATATATATATATATATATATATGTAAAAATCCAAACACTCCTTTTATTCCTACCATCCTCTCTCTCTCTCTCCATATATATATATATATATATATATATATATATATATTTAGCTATGTGCAAAAATATATATATATATATATATATATATATATATTTTGCTATGTGCAAAAATATTCAGCCACAAGGTGTTATTTACTTTCTTTTGGTAGGGAATGAATTATTTACAATTTGAGTTGATGATATTTGTTTACTCAGTAGTTATCGTTAGTAAAACCGTTTCATACGTGAACTGACAAATGAATAAGAGAGAATTAATATTGTTATTTTATTTTTACAATTTGCAACATATGTCTTTTATCTAAATGCTCAGTCAACATAGTGGAAAAATGAATTTTCAGTAAATTAAGTCATAAAAAAAATGAGAATGGCAACATCACTTTAAAGGGCTTACATAGATTTATTTTACATAGTGAACGTTCATTTATTTTTGAAATCCTGATGAAAAGCAAAGATGATTCAAAAGGGAAAGATAGAGAGATAAATACGGACAGACAAAGATATATAGAGAGATAGATATGAACAGACTGAAAGGGATAGAGAGATAGATATGGAGAGACTGAGAGGGATGGATAGATAGATATGAACAAAACAAAATAGAGATATTGATATGAACCGACCAAGACAGATATAAACAAACTAAGATAGACAGAGATAGACATGAACAAACCAAGATATAGAGAGAGATGTGAACAGACCAACATAGCTAGAGAGAGAGATGTGAACAAAACATGATATAGATATGAACAGACAGAGAGGAATAGAGAGAGAGATATGAACAAACTGAGAGAGATGTGAGCAGACCAAGATAGATTGAGTGATAGACATGAACAGACCAAGATAGAGAGATATGAATGAATTGAGAAAGATAAGTATGAACTGAGATTGAAATAGATATGAATATACTGGGATTGACAGAGCAAGATGACCAAAATGAGAGAGATGTAAACAGATTGAGATAGGTGTATATGAACTGGCTGAGATAGGCAGGTGGATATGAACAGGCTGGGACAGGCAGGTGGATATGAACTACCTGTGCTAAGCAGGTATGTATGAACTGACTGAGATAAGCAAGTAGATATGAACCGGCTGAGATAGACAGGTGGATGTGAGCAGGGTGTGATTGGCAGGTAAATATGAAAAGCATGAGATAGTCAGGTGGATATGAGCAGACGGATTGATATCAAGTAACTTAGCTAGAAGGATACTGGACTCTCTTGTCATTTTCGACAGGACTGTACAGCAACCCAGTTCTCAGAACCAAACAGCCAGACTACCCGCACATATCATTTCATTATAGTGATGAAGGCTTGTGCAGAATCAACCATACTTTTTATATATATATATATATATATATATATATAAACTGCGTTTAGAGATTATATGCAAAAGAGGTATTGTCAAATATTTTATGTAAAATTCATAGATATGTGTTATCCAATGAAATAATTTGTACTATTATGTATAGCGAGTAAGCATGAAAGCAATTAAGTCCCAATTTTCAATTTCAGATTGATATTTAGTATTTTTTCAGTAATTATAGCAATTTGCAGTGTCAAGAGATTATTTGCAAGAACTAGAATTCAGTACTATGGCTCATAAAAAAGAACTAACAATGAATGAAAAGAACTATATAATCAAAGAAATTAGCAAAGAAAAGTCTTTGCTTCAAATTTCTAAGGATTTAAAAAGGCATCATCGAACAATCAAGAAAATATGTCAAATGGGAATTCAACCAAGGAAAAAAAAGTCTCAGGCTGAATTCAGGAATTTAACAAAGCGATATCTATCACATATCTGAAGAGAATTAATAAGAAACCCAAATGTGTCAAGTGCATTCATATTTGCGGCCTCTGGAGATCCTATGGTGTCAAGGGAAACAAGGTGTAAAGCATTAAGGAAGGTTGCTGATGTAAAAAATCAAATAAAGAAACCCATTTTAACAAAAAAACATAAGGAAAGAAGATTGCAGTGGGCAAAAAAATACATGAAAACTGATTCCAGTAAAGTGCTTTTTACAGATGAATCAAGGATCACCCTCGATGGGCCCGATGGATGGGCTCGAGGATGGGTTTGCAAGCAACATGACTCAAGAAAATATTTTAAATGCCAACAAGGCGGTGGTGACATCATGATATGGGCTGGGATTATTGGTAATGAGCTCATGGGTCCATTTAAACTGGAAGACAGGGTTAAAATGAATTCCAAAAGTTACTGTGATTTTCTAGAGCAATATTTCTTTGAATGGCTTGATAA
The DNA here is from genome assembly GCA_964036315.1 of Acanthosepion esculentum. NCBI lineage: Eukaryota > Metazoa > Mollusca > Cephalopoda > Sepiida > Sepiidae > Acanthosepion > Acanthosepion esculentum. Next base: position 139,590,498 of record OZ038479.1, read on the forward strand.
CCAGTCTTTAGCCAAGCATAGATCTATGATCTTTATTCAAGACAACGCACCAAGTCATGCATCAAAGTTTACTAAATCCTGGTTGAAAGAAAAGGGATTTGTTGAAGATTCTCTTATGGACTGGCCTTCAAATAGCTGTGACTTGAATTCCATTGATAACCTGTGGAGCATCCTCAAGAGAGATATGTATTCTAATGGAAGGTAATTCAACAGCAAGTGTGACCTCTGGGAGGCAGTTAAAGTTGCTGCAAACAACTTACCAGCCGCTAAAATTGCAAATCTAATATCAGATGTTGACAATAGGCTGCTAAGAGTTATTGAAAAGAAACAAGCATTTGTGCAATAAATGTTAGGAGGTTCTTATTATTTTTTGTTAATATATCTTTTATTTTTAAAATAAAATGTTTTTTTTATGTTTTTCCTTTAAGAAATTGACGAATTTGTTCTAAAATCTTTTCATATTATTTTTTTACATTAGTTTTACAAGGTATAATAATGTAAAAGTATCAAAATAAATAGTTACAAATAAACTACTGGCAGTCAAATTAGTCTGTTTTGTTAACTTAATAAAATTTTTTATAACCAAAAACAATAGTTTTCTCTATCACTATATATCTAAGTTAATAATATTGAGTAGAATCTAAACAACATCATAATAGGACTTTTAACATTAAAGACACAAGTCTTTATACCAATTCATAACTTGCACATAATCTCTAGACGCAGTTTAATTATATATATATATATATATATATATATATATATATATATATATTGTCACAAACAGACAGACTGTTTTGCAATTTGGTATCAATCGGAGACTCTAACCCTAAGCATATTGTCACACGGCAGGGATGAAAGTTAATTAAGACATATTTATTTTGAGATAAACACGCCGGTGACTGGAGGATACGTATTGCATATATATATATATATATATATATATATATATGTATATTTTGTATATTATGTATATGTATATTTTGTATATTATGTATATGTATATTTTGTATATTATGTATATGTATATTTTGTATATTA
>OZ038479.1:139594038-139666538 GCA_964036315.1 Acanthosepion esculentum
GTGAAAACCTTATCAGTTTAATATTCTACAAATTGGTGAGGCGTGTACTTCTGTTTCATTGTTTTTTCAGAGCTGTCTGGATATGCTTTACGCTCGATTTCAGGTCAAATAGAGTTGTTTGTTCACATGAAACAAAAACCGAACTTTTAGGACACAACCAGCAATGTTATGCTTGAAGAAAAAAGAACACAACACATGATATAAATGATAGCATTCCACCAGTGGAAGCTTGGTAGTGAAAGATCATTTTAGGGAGTTGCTTTAGAGTAGCCATTATTGGGAAACAAACCAGAATTGAATGTGAAAAATAGCTTTGCTTAAATATCAGAATATTTTTTTCAAAAAAATATTTTGGCAATATTTAACCTACATGCCCACACAAAAAAAAATTTAAAAAACTCAGTGTCACAAAAGGGCGGTTATTTTCTTGACACCAGTATTATTCTATATATTTTTTATCTCCTTGATAATGTTTATTTACAAGATTAAAAAAATATGTGAACCAAGTACAATGCAATATTTATTATTTACTTTTTATAAGGAAGCAAATTTGAAAAAAAAATGTTTTTTTTTCAAAAATTTCTACAAAAAATTTTTAAATTGTCGAAATATATAAACAATATTTATGTAAACAATTTTTATGCAATATTTATTATTTACCATTTGGATGCTTTGGTACAAATCATCAGTGATGTTTCTAGCCGAGGTTCATTAGGGGTTTCGGTTCTTTCAGTATCATACCTCCTCTCCACAGTAGAACAAAAATATTTTAATAAAAATATGAAGTCTTGATTAGTTGCCATTTTCTAGGGGAACTTATATAATGCACATCCTTAAGCTGGTAGCAAATTTTATTGTGGGTGCGGGCCGAATACTGATCATAATTAGTCGGGTTGCCCATCAAAGAAGTCTGTTGTTTATTTAGACCTGAAACTTCTAGTGACATGGGAGCAACAACACATTTTTAATAATGGCAAACATAAAATGTTTTGTTCAGAGGAAGAGATGCTCTAATTTATTTTACTGAATTTATGTGGCCAGAGCAAATAAAATACATGTCCAGAAAATGCATTATTTTTGCAAAATTTATAATTTGTTAATCATCATTATGTGTTTATTTAAATTTTCTTGTTCACAGACATTTTTATAAATTTATTAATACAATAATCCAACACATCACCACGTCATCCGACTGGAAGTGATGGTTATAACATGGGATACCTAAGAAGACATCACCACGGCATCCCACTGGAAGTGATGGTTATAACATGGGATACCTAAAAAGATATTACCACGGCATCCCACTGGAAGTGATGGATGGTTATAACATGGGATACCTAAAAACACATCACCACGGCATCCCACTGGAAGTGATGGTTATAACATGAGATACCTAAAAACACATCACAACGGCATCCCATTGGAAGTGATGGTTATAACATGGGATACCTAAAAAGACATCACCACGGCATCCCACTGGAAGTGATGTTTATAACATGGGATACCTAAAAAGACATCACCACGGCATCCCACTGGAAGTGATGGTTATAACATGGGATACCTAAAAACACATCACCACGGCATCCCACTGGAAGTGATGGTTATAACAAGGGATACCTAAAAAGACATCACAACGGCATCCCACTGGAAGTGATGGTTATAACATGGGATACCTAGAAAGATATAACCACGGCATCCCACTGGAAGTGATGGTTATAACATGGGATACCTAAAAAGACATCACCACGGCATCCCACTGGAAGTGATGGTTATAACATGGGATACCTAAAAACACATCACCACGGCATCCCACTGGAAGTGATGGATGGTTATAACATGGTATACCTAAAAAGACATCACCACGGCATCCCACTGGATGTGATGGCTATAACATGGGATACCTAAAAACACATCACCACGGCATCCCACTGGAAGTGATGGTTATAACATGGGATACCTAAAAAGACATCACCACGGCATCCCACTGGAAGTGATGGTTATAACATGGGATACCTAAAAACACATCACCACAGCATCCCACTGGAAGTGATGGATTGTTATAACATGGGATACCTAAAAAGACATCACAACGGCATCCCACTGGAAGTGATGGATGTTTATAACATGGGATACCTAAAAAGACATCACAACAGCATCCCACTGGAAGTGATGGTTATAACAGGGGATACCTAAAAAGACATCACCACAGCATCCCACTGGAAGTGATGGATTGTTATAACATGGGATACCTAAAAAGACATCACAACGGCATCCCACTGGAAGTGATGGTTATAACATGGGATACCTAAAAAGACATCACAACGGCATCCCACTGGAAGTGATGGTTATAACATGGGATACCAAAAAGACATCACCACCGCATCCCATTGGAAGTGATGGTTATACCATGGGATACCTAAAAACACATCACCATGGCATCCCACTGGAATTGATGGATGGTTATAACATGGGATACCTAAAAACGCATCACCACGGCATCCCACTGGAAATGATGGTTATAACATGGGATACCTAAAAAGACATCACCACGGCATCCCACTGGAAGTGATGGTTATAACATGGGATACCTAAAAACACATCACCACGGCATCCCACTGGAAGTGATGGTTATAACATGGGATACCTAAAAAGACATCACCACGGCATCCCACTGGAAGTGATGGTTATAACATGGGATACCTAAAAACACATCACCACAGCATCCCACTGGAAGTGATGGATGGTTATAACATGGGATACCTAAAAAGACATCACCACGGCATCCCACTGGAAGTGATGGTTATAACATGGGATGCCTAAAAACACATCACCACAGCATCCCACTGGAAGTGATAGATGGTTATAACATGGGATACCTAAAAAGACATCAAAATGGCATCCCACTGGAAGTGATGGTTATAACAAGGGATACCTAAAAAGACATCACCACGGCATCCCACTGGAAGTGATGGTTATAACATGGGATACCTAAAAAGACATCACAATGGCATCCCACTGGAAGTGATGGTTATAACATGGGATACCTAAAAACACATCACCACGGCATCCCACTGGAAGTGATGGTTATAACATGGGATACCTAAAAAAACATCACCACGGCATCCCACTGGAAGTGATGGTTATAACATGGGATACCTAAAAACACATCACCACGGCATCCCACTGGAAGTGATGGATGGTTATAACATGGGATACCTAAAAAGACATCACCACGGCATCCCACTGGAAGTGATGGTTATAACATGGGATGCCTAAAAACACATCACCACAGCATCCCACTGGAAGTGATAGATGGTTATAACATGGGATACCTAAAAAGACATCAAAATGGCATCCCACTGGAAGTGATGGTTATAACAAGGGATACCTAAAAAGACATCACCACGGCATCCCACTGGAAGTGATGGTTATAACATGGGATACCTAAAAACACATCACCACGGCATCCCACTGGAAGTGATTGTTATAACATGGGATACCTAAAAAAACATCACCACGGCATCCCACTGGAAGTGATGGTTATAACATGGGATACCTAAAAACACATCACCACGTCATCCCACTGGAAGTGATGGATGGTTATAACATGGGATACCTAAAAAGACATCACAATGGCATCCCACTGGAAGTGATGGTTATAACATGGGATACCTAAAAAGACATCACAATGGCATCCCACTGGAAGTGATGGTTATAACATGGGATACCTAAAAACGCATCACCACGGCATCCCACTGGAAATGATGGTTATAACATGGGATACCTAAAAAGACATCACCACGGCATCCCACTGGAAGTGATGGTTATAACATGGGATACCTAAAAAGACATCACCACGGCATCCCACTGGAAGTGATGGTTATAACATGGGATACCTAAAAAAACATCACCACGGCATCCCACTGGAAGTGATGGTTATAACATGGGATACCTAAAAAAACATCACCACGGCATCCCACTGGAAGTGATGGTTATAACATGGGATACCTAAAAACACATCACCACGGCATCCCACTGGAAGTGATGGATGCTTATAACATGGGATACCTAAAAAGACATCACAATGGCATCCCACTGGAAGTGATGGTTATAACAAGGGATACCTAAAAAGACATCACCACGGCATCCCACTGGAAGTGATGGTTATAACATGGGATACCTAAAAAGACATCACCACGGCATCCCACTGGAAGTGATGGTTATAACATGGGATACCTAAAAACACATCACCACGGCATCCCACTGGAAGTGATGGATGTTTATAACATGGGATACCTAAAAACACATCACCACAGCATCCCACTGGAAGTGATGGATTGTTATAACATGGGATACCTAAAAAGACATCACAACGGCATCCCACTGGAAGTTATGGTTATAACATGAGATACCAAAAAAGACATCACCACGGTATCCCACTGGAAGTGATGGTTATAACATGGGATACCTAAAATACATCACCACGGCATCCCACTGGAAGTGATGGTTATAACATGGGATACCTAAAAACACATCACAACGGCATCCCACTGGAAGTGATGGTTATAACATGGGATACCTAATAACACATCACCACGGCATCCCACTGGAAGTGATGGATGGTTATAACATGGGATACCTAAAAAGACGTCACAATGGCATCCCACTGGAAGTGATGGTTATAACAAGGGATACCTAAAAAGACATCACCACGGCATCCCACTGGAAGTGAAGGTTATAACATGGGATACCTAAAAAGACATCACCACGGCATCCCACTGGAAGTGATGGTTATAACATGGGATACCTAAAAACACATCACCACGGCATCCCACTGGAAGTGATGGATTGTTATAACATGGGATACCTAAAAAGACATCACAACGGCATCCCACTGGAAGTGATGGTTATAACATGAGATACCAAAAAACATCACCACGGTATCCCACTGGAAGTGATGGTTATAACATGGGATACCTAAAATACATCACCACGGCATCCCACTGGAAGTGATGGTTATAACATGGGATACCTAAAAAGACATCACCACGGCATCGCACTGGAAGTGATGGTTATAACATGGGATACCTAAAAACACATCACCACGGCATCCCACTGGAAGTGATGAATGGTTATAACATGGTATACCTGAAAAGACATCACCACGGCATCCCACTGGAAGTGATGGTTATAACATGGGATACCTAAAAAAACATCACCACGGCATCCCACTGGAAGTGATGGTTATAACATGGGATACCTAAAAACACATCACCACGGCATCCCACTGGAAGTGATGGATGGTTATAACATGGGATACCTAAAAAGACATCACAACAGCATCCCACTGGAAGTGATGGTTATAACATGGGATACCTAAAAAGACATCACCACGGCATCCCACTGGAAGTGATGGATGGTTATAACATGGGATACCTAAAAACACATCACCACGGCATCCCACTGGAAGCGATGGATTGTTATAACATGGGATACCTAAAAAGACATCACAACGGCATCCCACTGGAAGTGATGGTTATAACATGAGATACCAAAAAAGACATCACCACGGTATCCCACTGGAATTGATGGTTATAACATGGGATACCTAAAATACATCACCACGGCATCCCACTGGAAGTGATGGTTATAACATGGGATACCTAAAAAGACATCAGCACGGCATCCCACTGGAAGTGATGGTTATAACATGGGATACCTAAAAACACATCACAACGGCATCCCATTGGAAGTGATAGTTATAACATGGGATACCTAAAAACACATCACCACGGCATCCCACTGGAAGTGATGGATGGTTATAACATGGGATACCTAAAAACACATCACCACGGCATCCCACTGGAAGTGATGGTTATAACATGGGATACCTAAAAAGACATCACCACGGCATCCCACTGGAAGTGATGGTTATAACATGGGATACCTAAAAACACATCACCACGGCATCCCACTGGAAGTGATGGATGGTTATAACATGGGATACCTAAAAACACATAACCACGGCATCCCACTGGAAGTGATTGATGGTTATAACATGGGATACCTAAAAACACATCACCACGGCATCCCACTGGAAGTGATGGATGGTTATAACATAGGATACCTAAAAACACATCACCACGGCATCCCACTGGAAGTGATGGATGGTTATAACATGGGATACCTAAAAAGACATCACAATGGCATCCCACTGGAAGTGATGGTTATAACAAGGGATACCTAAAAAGACACCACCACAGCATCCCACTGGAAGTGATGGTTATAACATGGGATACCTAAAAAGACATCACCACGGCATCCCACTGGAAGTGATGGTTATAACATGGGATACCTAAAAACACATCACCACGGCATCCCACTGGAAGTGATGGTTATAACATGGGATACCTAAAAAGGCATCACCACAGCATCCCACTGGAAGTGATGGTTATAACATGGGATACCTAAAAACACATCACCACGGCATCCCACTGGAAGTGATGGATGGTTAAAAAATGGGATACCTAAAAAGACATAACAATGGCATCCCACTGGAAGTGATGGTTATAACAAGGGATACCTAAAAAGACATCACCACGGCATCCCACTGGAAGTGATGGTTATAACATGGGATACCTAAAAAGACATCACCACGGCATCCCACTGGAAGTGATGGTTATAACATGGGATACCAAAAAAGACATCACCACGGCATCCCACTGGAAGTGATGGTTATAACATGGGATACCTAAAAACACATCACCACGGCATCCCACTGGAAGTGATGGATGGTTATAACATGGTATACCTAAAAAGACGTCACCACGGCATCCCACTGGAAGTGATGGTTATAACATGGGATACCGAAAAGCACATCACCACGGCAACCCACTGGAAGTGATGGTTATAACATGGGATACCTAAAAACACATCACCACGGCATCCCACTGGAAGTGATGGTTATAACATGGGATACCTAAAAAAACATCACCACGGCATCCCACTGGAAGTGATGGATGGTTATAACATGGGATACCTAAAAAGACATCACAACAGCATCCCACTGGAAGTGATGGTTATAACATGGGATACCTAAAAAGACATCACCACGGCATCCCACTGGAAGTGATGGTTATGACATGGGATACCTAAAAACACATCACAACGGCATCCCATTGGAAGTGATGGTTATAACATGGGATACCTAAAAACACATCACCACGGCATCCCACTGGAAGTGATGGTTATAACATGGGATACCTAAAAAGACATCACCACGGCATCCCACTGGAAGTGATGGTTATAACATGGGATACCTAAAAACACATCACCACGGCATCCCACTGGAAGTGATGGATGGTTATAACATGGGATACCTAAAAACACATCACCACGGCATCTCACTGGAAGTGATGGATGGTTATAACATGGGATACCTAAAAACACATCACCACGGCATCCCACTGGAAGTGATGGATGGTTATAACATGGGATACCTAAAAACACATCACCACGGCATCCCACTGGAAGTGATGGATGGTTATAACATGGGATACCTAAAAAGACATCACAACGGCATCCCGCTGGAAGTGATGGTTATAACAAGGGATACCTAAAAAGACATCACAACGGCATCCCACTGGAAGTGATGGATATTTATAACATGGGATACCTAAAAAGACATCACAACGGCATCCCGCTGGAAGTGATGGTTATAACATGGGATACCTAAAAAGACATCACCACAGCATCCCGCTGGAAGTGATGGTTATAACATGGGATACCTAAAAACACATCACAACGGCATCCCACTGGAAGTGATGGTTATAACATGGGATGCCTAAAAACACATCACCACGGCATCCCACTGGAAGTGATGGTTATAACATGGGATACCTAAAAACACATCACCACGGCATCCCACTGGAAGTGATGGTTATAACATAAAAATATAAAAAGAGCACCATCGAAGAACTGAGTCAGTTGTACATTTTCTTTTTTTCTGTTCAACGCTTATGAATAAAATATATTCATAACCAGATTGAGTTTCATTGGTTATGTTTTACAAAAACAATAAGCATTACTGAGAGAGTAAAGAGTGTATACAGTAATAGCAGTGTCAAGGGAATAACTGTTCTTTTGCCACAACATTTTTTTTTTTTTGTGGGCACAAAGGCATTGCCAATAATTTTTATTCTTTGCTTTCCAGCTTAAACCTGGTGATTTATCTTCCAATAAGATAATAACCCTAATCCATCTCAGTATGCCTTAAAAAGAATTTAAAAATTTAAGTCAGGTAATAGAAAAACTTCTCTATTACCTGACTTAAATTGGAAATTAGTGGTTCATAAGTGGATGCCATTGAATCTGAACAATATGGAATAATTCTACATAGAAAAATAGAAAATATCAGTCAAAATTTCATCGAAGACTAGATAAACACATTTATGAACAGTAATCAGAGACTCAGCTAAGGAGCCTCGACTAAATACTAGTTAAGACAGTTATTTAGTAAAATTCATTATAATAATGTTTTGATAATTAGATAAATAAAATTATTAAGAATATTCTCTTTTATTTATTATTGATTCACATATTAAACTTTTACTAACTTCGAGTAGTTAATTGTTGTCAGATCAAATTCAGCAAGATTAATCAGAAAAGAATAAGAAGACTAATTGAAGGGTCGAATATTTTTCTGTCAATATCATCAAGATATCATCAATTTACAGTTGAGCTGGCTAGATGTAGCCTTAAGTTCTATGCTAACAGTTTTTTTTTCTTGCACTTCTCACTTGTGGAACTCCTTTCCGGTTCCATGTTTTCCAGCCAAATTTAATCTGCAAAAATTTAAATGCATTATCAATCACTATCTACTGTCCTCCTGTTTACACTTTCATCTTTCTGCTCATTATAAATGTTTCTGTTTCCACATAATTCTTCCACACTCTATAACCCCTTGCATCTTAGTGGCTTTATTGCTTTACATGGGGTGATTCTAATTAAAAGAATGTAAACAAATGCTCAAAATGTCTATTATTAACATTTCCCTTCTTTCTCTGTTTTTTGTCTTTTTAACAGGAGAACATGTTGCACCTCATTGAGGAGAGTCATGTAACAGTCACGTAAGATAAGATAGGAGTTTCTTAATGATAACAAATGGTGGGGGTGTTGTAACATTTCAATCTATTCATCTCGCCTTCAATTTGTTCCTTTCTTTCTATCTTTTTTCATATCTATCTATCCATATCTATCTATTTCAGTGTGCTTCTATCTATCTATTATAGTCTCTTCCTATCTATCTGTCTCAGCCTATTGTTAACATTTCCCTTTCTTCTCTATTTTTTTTTGTCTTTTTAACAGGGGAACATGTTGGACATCATTGAGGAGAGTCATGTAAGATGGAAGTTTCTTAAAGATAACAAGTAACTGACTGACTCATCTTAAGAGACAAGAAAATGCGAAAAAAATGGATTGAGTTTCTGATTTTCATTTACAGTTGAAAGATTTATTACTTATGTCTCTTTGCTATTCTTGCCAGATGAAGATGACACCATGTTTCTGTCATAAATTGTAAATAAAAATATAGATAAAAATTCTAAACAAAGATAATTTGTAGCAATGGAAGGAGCAACAAGTGGGCACAGCAATCTTCAAGGAAAATCATTCTCATCTCGCCATAATAGCCTCTCATCTCACCGTCTGACCCAACGGAATCAGACACCAATCTACTGTGATATGTATGGACGAGAATACTCCCAGAGGCTAGATACTCCTCGGTTAACATACATGACAGAAAACCCTATTCATTGCGATTTATTTCCATCAAAACATGCATTAGAAACACCTCGTATGGCATACATTACGGAAAGCGTATTCCACCCAGATCTTTTTGCCAAAGACTTTCAAACTAGGCACAGTCTGCCTCCTCAGAGAATTAATCATATCAGCGAAAAACAAATACACAATTCAATTGAGATTCCAGTCTCAACGGGAAACAAGAACTTCTCCCAGAGATCAATCATTCAACAACCAGAAGCCCACCGAATCCATAATGACATGTCTGGAAAGCAGTATCCATCCAGCCACACCTTTCAGCAGGTTCCTCGGGTACCACACGGGGTCACTGAAAAACATATCCAGAATGAAAACACAGCAGAACATTTTCCTACCACCTCAACTCGCAGTGGGAGCCAAAATTTGCGTTCAACAAGCCATATTGGGGAAAAGCTTATCGACAGTGATGTACCCAGTAAACATTTTCCCCAGGTGGGCGCCCAGGGTCCCAGATCCAGCCATGTTGGTGAGAAGCATACTCTTAATGATATTCCAAGCAAGGAGTCTTTTCAGAGAGAATCCTTTTGTCATTCTCAAGTAACATCTTCACTGATAGGTGAGAAACATATCGCCAGTGATGTTCCTGGTAAGCATTTCCCTTCTGGTTCAGGCCTTCAGACTCCCCGTTTGACTCCAGTCAATGAGAATGCCGTACTGAATGATATGTACAGCAGCCCTCCACATCAAGCATGTTATTTATCACCACCTCATGAAAACCGAATGAGTCAGCCAATGTCAGCAGGTTCCAGTTCCACCCCCAAAACACAGTTGCACCAGCAGGAAAATCAACCAGATCACTATCAACGAGAACATCAGTCTCCACTACCCACATCTAATAACAACAATAACAACACAGTTCCCTTATCGCATTCCAATACACCAACTCCAAAATCCTTTCACAGTGATGAAGAATTGCCCCAGCACCACTTTCATGAACATATTGATCAACATTGTCAGAATTCACAGTTATCTGAGGTCAGTAAAATGACCCCCAAACATAGGCAAGAGTACCACCCTCCACTTACCTCCCAACAACACAACCCGCATCAATCGGTACCATCTTCACAGCTGCGGCAACTTTTCTGCAGCTACTGTGGCAAAGGGTTTGCAAAAGAGTACCTCATGCAGATGCACAAACGTGTACACACTGGCGAAAAGCCATACGCATGTGAAATCTGTCAGAAACAGTTTGCCCGACGAGATACACTTCGAATTCACAAACGAACTCATACTGGAGAAAAGCGTTACCAATGTGATATTTGTCTTAAGAATTTTGCACAGAAAGATTACTTGCAGATCCATCGACGGATCCACACAGGCGAGAAACCCTACCAGTGTGAGTTGTGCTCAAAACAGTTCTCACGTAGTGACACTCTAAAGGCACACCGTAAAGTCCATTCTAAACAATTGATCATTGAAACACGTCCACCACTGCCATCGCTACCAGGAAATATTCACCATCAGACACAGAATGACTACCCTCAATGTGAGCAGGAAGAGCATACAAGAGGACAGTTCTCACCGTACCGACAACAACAACAACAACAAATGCAGATGTCTGTGCAACAAAGACCTATGTACCAGTGTGACATCTGCCTTCGAGCATTTGCCCAGAAGGACTACCTTAAAATACATAAACGAACACACACAGGAGAAAAACCCTACCAGTGTGATTTCTGCATTCAGAAGTTCGCTCGACGGGACACTCTGCAGATTCATCGACGTACCCACACAGGAGAGATGCCATATAAATGTGATACATGCGGACAACAGTTCACTAAACGCGATAAACTTGCTTCACACAAGCGTACTCATGTCAATGCAGTCAATGGAGACAAACCAGGCAAAGGTAGCCGTAAACAACGCTACAGTTGTGATATATGTTGGAAAAAATTTGCTCAAAGAGATTACCTGCAGATACATCGCCGTGTTCACACAGGTGAACGTCCGTTTGAGTGCGACATCTGTGGCAAGAGGTTTGCTCGCAAAAGTACGCTACAGATACATAGACGGATCCACACAGGAGAAAAACGGTTTCAATGCGAAGTCTGCAGGCAACGGTTTTACCAACGGGACAAGCTTCTTATCCACCAGAGGACCCACACTGGAGAAAAGCCATTCCAGTGTGACTTCTGCATCCAAAAATTTGCCCGGCGTGAGACTTTGCAAATACATCGCCGCACCCAGCACACTTTCGAGAAGCCCTATGCATGTTCTATATGTGGGCTTCAATTTATCAAGCGGGACAAGTTAATTGCCCATGAACGGCAGTATCACACAAGTGTTACCAAGCACAAAGTTAAACGTTTTAGTTGCGACATTTGTCATAAAATGTTTGCTCGGCGAGACACCCTCAAAATTCATTACCGCCGGCATTCAGGAGAAAAGCCCTACCAGTGTGAAGTCTGCTTGAAGCAATTTGCTCAAAAGGACTATCTTGTCATCCACAATCGAATCCACACAGGAGAAAAGCCATACCAGTGTGATTTGTGTCCCAAAAGGTTTTCACGCCGGGACACACTGACAATCCACAGAAGGACTCATACTGGTGAAAAGCCGTATAGTTGTGATATTTGCCTCGAACAGTTGTCTCAGAGAGATTCTTTGCGAGTACATCAACGTATCCATACAGGTGTCCGACCTTTTGCCTGCAACCTTTGTCCAAAACAGTTCACACAGAGAAATGCTTTGCAGGCCCATTTGCGCACACATTCAGGGGAACGGCCCTACCAATGTGAAATATGTCAACGACAATTTACTCAAAAAGAATACCTGAATGTGCACCGCCGAGTACACACTGGTGAGCGGCCATTTGAGTGTGATTTTTGTGGGCAGAGATTTGCACGTCGCAACACACTTACAATACATAGACGTTCACATACGGGTGAGAAGCCCTACCGCTGTGATATCTGCTACAAGCAATTTGCACAAAGAGACTACCTCCGAATCCATGCCAGAATTCACACAGGTGAAAGGCCATACCACTGTGAAATGTGCCCCAAACAGTTTTCTCGCCGTGATGCACTCAAACGTCACGAACATACGCACGCTTTGAAAGGCCACCGGATACTTACAATGCCTGTCTCACAGTCACAATCACACTCTTATCGTATTTCTCTACCATATCAGTCACAGCAGCCACTCTTCCCACAAGCAAGCCTTGCAGAGAATAGTAACCATAGTGGAGACATGAATCAACTGCAGACAGCAGGGAGCCCAAACTCAAATGCTCCAGCTATAACTGTTTCACCACAGCAAGTGCAGGCAAAGATTAACAGCCATAATGACAACATAAACGGTACAACAACAATTACTGACAACAGTAACAATAGAAATAGCAGCAGCTGTAACAACAATAATGATAATAGCAGCATTAAGGACAATGAAAATAGCAATGAAACCAATGAGAAAGAGGACACAACTACACCACCATCTGTGACAACAGTAAATATAACATCTAGAAATACCACTTCGGAGGATTTTCCTCCAGTGAGTAAATACCTCTCTTTGTAAATAAACTATATACACTTCACACAACAAACTAAAATACACACACATGCATATACAGGGTGTCCATAAAGTTTGTGTGCACTTTAAAAAATTTATAACTTTATTTGTATTTGCGATAGAAATAATCTGTAAAAAATGTTATAAAGTTTAATGTACCTAGTTTTAAGTATAGCTGAAATAACTAATGTGATTTCAGGCATTACTGTAAATCAGTTGGCAAATGTTTTCCGTGAACTGCAAAATCGTATTACCCTTTGTATTGCTAATGGTGGAGGACATATGGAAACTTAAATAAAATTTCAATAAAACCTTCAAAAAATTTAGATTTACTTCTTTCTAATCCTTTTTACAAATTATTTCTATCGCAAATACAAATAAAGTTATAAATTTTTTAAAGTGCACACGAACTTTATGGACACCCTGTATATCATGTTGAGTCATAAGTAATTTCCTTTTGTGAGAACCAATTCTAATGAAAATGTATCATCCAGATTATTACTAATTATATGTGGAATTTAAGAATAAATGTTGACAACAATAACATACCATAGTTTTTGCAGTGATGGCAGCGTACACAGTGGGTTAAACAAAAAATGTTTTTCTCCTCCCTAACAACACAATACTGCATACAAGATTTAACAGGAAAATATTTTGGAATATTTTGGTATTTGATTTGTTCTGCCCCACCCAACATGTTCACCTGACCTTGTACCAATGGTTTATTACCTTATTCAATCGGTGCAAAACATTTGAAAACTAGATTGAAGAGTCCACCAAAGGTTTTGTCACGTCAAAATTGACAGAATCTTACTCAAGATATTGAAAAGCAATCAGATAAGTGGCAGCAGTTGATGGCAAATAATGGGGAATATATAATTGAATAAAATATAATTATACTTTATTTTTGGAAGAATAAATTCAGTAAGCAAAAACGGAAATTAATTACGGCTCAACCTTATATATATATATATATATATGTATATATGTGTGTGTGTGTGTGTGTTATATAAATATATATATATTATGATATATATATATAAAACATATATATATATATATATATATATATAACATATAAGCACAGACTTATGTATGTGCGTTTTCATATATATATATATATACACACACATATATAAACACAGATATATGTGTTTATATATGTATATTGTGTATTTAGGCAGCAATCCTTCTTTCAGTATATATATATAATGTATAGCTGAAAGCGCTTGGAAAAATAAAACATTTAGACAGTTTTTGTATAATTTATCTACTGAAAAGAAAAATAAATGATATAATCACATGAAAAGTTATATTAAAAACTTATCAAAGCACCTTTTCTGTCATATTTAATGAAGCTTACACACACACACATATATACACACACATATATATATATATATATATATATATATATATAAACACATATTGTGCTATTGGTGTAGGATAATATATATATATATATATATATATATATATGCACATTTCATTGAAAATGATAGACAATGAAATGTGCATGAAAGAAGGATTGCTGCCTAAATACACAAATATATATATATATATATATATATATATATATATATATATATATAGGATTAATACAAATATAAAATTTGCCACTTGGCTGATTGATATCATATTCAGCACTCCAAATCCAGTGTGTGTATATATATATAGAGAGAGAGAGAGAAAGGAGAGTCTCTGTTGCTTTGTAACGCACAAAATAAGTTACACTATTTTGAATAGAAAAGAGATTGACAAAGTCTTGCTGCTGTCAGTGAAATTAAGATGCAAGTTCAAAGTAATTAATGATGATGAACATCAACAACTGCAGTAGAGAAATTGACATTGTCAGTTTAATGGTCTATTCACCTTTTTAATAGAATATTCCACAAATAAGAAATGTGATATCCATTGTAATAAAGATAATGTTATGTCATCAGCTGGAATTCCTAGTGACACTCCAACAAACAGATACATAATCGGAATCCCAAAGCTTTTGTTTGAAGTCATATAATTCAGTTATAGGTGCAGAGATTGCTGGCCAAACTGGACATGGTCCTTATTGTTTCAAAGTGTATTGTTACATGACAGACAACACTGTCGTATTAAATTAAAATGAAAGTTTCAAGTTACAGTTGGGACAATTCAGATTTTGAAAATACTGATTAAGTTCGTGCAGATGGGAAAAATAGATAAAGAATTGAGGAACCATGCTGTCATTTGGTCTCCAGTGAAAATTACCGGTGTGAAAACTCAAATAAGTACCAATATTATCAGAATTATTTTTTTATACTAAAATTTCACCCAATACAAGGCTCAAGAACTACTCAAGGTAGAGGGTTACATTCAAACTGATAATGCCAAATGAGGTGTTTGAAGTGAAGATTCTGAGGATAAAAAGGAAAGATGACGAATAACCGTTAACTTGAAGTGGTTAAAATTGAAGTATTCAAGGAAGCACCCACACAGGAGTTTCACAAAGTGATAGTTGTTGAGAAAAATAGTATTTGAGTGCAACTTTTTTTACATTTTGAACATAGATGAAATGTGGGTGATTTGACTCTGTGGAGGTTTCATAGCTGTAAAGGTCTGAACTGGTGGAGCTAAAGAATGGAGCTCATGTGAACATTTGCCATGGAAATTGCAATAGAGTAGCAAAAGGCTTGCAATGTTGCATCTATGGGAAAGAGGCTGCAGATTGGAGAATATGGCTTCCCTCACAAGACTGTGTAAATGTCCTAGCTGTAAAGGTCTGAACTGGTGGAACTAAAGAATGGAGCTCACCTGAACATTTGCCATGGAAATAGCAATAGAGTAGCAAAAGGCTTGCAATGTTGCATCTATGGGAAAGAGGCTGCAGATTGGAGAATATGGCTTCCCTCACAAGACTGTGTAAATGTCCTAGCTGTAAAGGTCTGAACTGGTGGAACTAAAGAATGGAGCTCATCTGAACATTTACCATGGAAATAGCAATAGAGTAGCAAAAGGCTTGCAATGTTGCATCTATGGGAAAGAGGCTGCAGATTGGAGAATATGGCTTCCCTCACAAGACTGTCTAAATGTCCTAGCTGTAAAGGTCTGAACTGGTGGAACTAAAGAATGGAGCTCACCTGAACATTTGCCATGGAAATAGCAATAGAGTAGCAAAAGGCTTGCAATGTTGCATCTATGGGAAAGAGGCTGCAGATTGGAGAATATGGCTTCCCTCACAAGACTGTCTAAATGTCCTAGCTGTAAAGGTCTGAACTGGTGGAACTAAAGAATGGAGCTCACCTGAACATTTGCCATGGAAATAGCAATAGAGTAGCAAAAGGCTTGCAATGTTGCATCTATGGGAAAGAGGCTGCAGATTGGAGAATATGGCTTCCCTCACAAGACTGTGTAAATGTCCTAGCTGTAAAGGTCTGAACTGGTGGAACTAAAGAATGGAGCTCATCTGAACATTTACCATGGAAATAGCAATAGAGTAGCAAAAGGCTTGCAATGTTGCATCTATGGGAAAGAGGCTGCAGATTGGAGAATATGGCTTCCCTCACAAGACTGTGTAAATGTCCTAGCTGTAAAGGTCTGAACTGGTGGAACTAAAGAATGGAGCTCACCTGAACATTTGCCATGGAAATAGCAATAGAGTAGCAAAAGGCTTGCAATGTTGCATCTATGGGAAAGAGGCTGCAGATTGGAGAATATGGCTTCCCTCACAAGACTGTGTAAATGTCCTAGCTGTAAAGGTCTGAACTGGTGGAACTAAAGAATGGAGCTCATCTGAACATTTGCCATGGAAATAGCAATAGAGTAGCAAAAGGCTTGCAATGTTGCATCTATGGGAAAGAGGCTGCAGATTGGAGAATATGGCTTCCCTCACAAGACTGTCTAAATGTCCTAGCTGTAAAGGTCTGAACTGGTGGAACTAAAGAATGGAGCTCACCTGAACATTTGCCATGGAAATAGCAATAGAGTAGCAAAAGGCTTGCAATGTTGCATCTATGGGAAAGAGGCTGCAGATTGGAGAATATGGCTTCCCTCACAAGACTGTCTAAATGTCCTAGCTGTAAAGGTCTGAACTGGTGGAACTAAAGAATGGAGCTCACCTGAACATTTGCCATGGAAATAGCAATAGAGTAGCAAAAGGCTTGCAATGTTGCATCTATGGGAAAGAGGCTGCAGATTGGAGAATATGGCTTCCCTCACAAGACTGTGTAAATGTCCTAGCTGTAAAGGTCTGAACTGGTGGAACTAAAGAATGGAGCTCATCTGAACATTTACCATGGAAATAGCAATAGAGTAGCAAAAGGCTTGCAATGTTGCATCTATGGGAAAGAGGCTGCAGATTGGAGAATATGGCTTCCCTCACAAGACTGTCTAAATGTCCTAGCTGTAAAGGTCTGAACTGGTGGAACTAAAGAATGGAGCTCACCTGAACATTTGCCATGGAAATAGCAATAGAGTAGCAAAAGGCTTGCAATGTTGCATCTATGGGAAAGAGGCTGCAGATTGGAGAATATGGCTTCCCTCACAAGACTGTGTAAATGTCCTAGCTGTAAAGGTCTGAACTGGTTGAACTAAAGAATGGAGCTCATCTGAACATTTGCCATGGAAATAGCAATAGAGTAGCAAAAGGCTTGCAATGTTGCATCTATGGGAAAGAGGCTGCAGATTGGAGAATATGGCTTCCCTCACAAGACTGTGTAAATGTCCTAGCTGTAAAGGTCTGAACTGGTGGAACTAAAGAATGGAGCTCACCTGAACATTTGCCATGGAAATAGCAATAGAGTAGCAAAAGGCATGCAATGTTGCATCTGTAGGAAAGAAATCCCAGGGTAAAAAATGTTTTCCTCAACAATAACACATAAACAATTTTGAACTCTATCAAGACTAAGAAGTGAGGATTGAGTGGCTTCAGCTGAGATATGGCAGCCATATTCCATTTTTGGTCTAATCTGACTCTTGTAAAGATAAAGCATTGCAGAAAAACTCAGATACTTTCTGGATTGATAGAACGAGTGGACCATTTTACCACATCTTTAGCAATGGATCATATTTATAAGTTTCACTTGAAGTCTGCAGTAAACTTGAAGCCTAATAAACATTGAAAATGTGAATGGAATTGTTCATTGTGACTGGATAAAACTAAAGGTTTGATTGTTTATCACGGAATCATACTAGTTTGGCTTTTGAGATCCTGAAAGTTAAAAATCAGTTATTACCCCATTGAGCTTTTATAGCTCGGTCAGTTATAATTTTCATTGTGGCATTTCTTGGGAAAAAGCTGCCTGACTGGAACTTTCTTGTTATATTTGGAACGTAAATGAAATCAGGATGATTTGATTCTGTCGGAGTGACATGTTATTTTATGTCCTAACTATAAAGGTCTGAACTGGTGGAGCTAAAGAATGGAGCTCATCTGAACATTTGCCATGGAAATAGCAATAGAGTAGCAAAAGGCTTGCAATGTTGCATCTATGGGAAAAAGGCTGCAGATTGGAGAATATGGCTTCCCTCACAAGACTGTGTAAATGTCCTAGCTGTAAAGGTCTGAACTGGTGGAACTAAAGAATGGAGCTCATCTGAACATTTGCCATGGAAATAGCAATAGAGTAGCAAGAGGCTTACAATGTTGCATCCATGGGAAAGAGGTTCCAGGTTGGAGAATATGGCTTCCTCTGTAAAGGTCTGAAATAGTGGAACTAAATTCGCCATTGAAATAGCAATAGAGAAAGAGAGGTTGTACAGTGGAAAATAAATCTTTCTTCACAAGACCATGTAAACAATTTTGAATTCTGCCATTGCTGGGTATTGAAGAGACTGAATAACTCCAGCCCACATATGACAGCCATACTTCATTGTTGGACTAATTTATCTTTGTAAAGATAAAATATAACAGAAAGAGTAATAGAATGAGCCAACCATTTTTTGACAGTGGATTTCAATTTCCACTTGAAGTCTGTTGTAAACTTGAGACACAATAAAAATTGAAATCATTCATAATGACTGAAGAAAATTCAGGGTGTGATTAGTGATGATGAAACAATATTAGCTTGGTTTTTGAGGTACTGACAGTTATTGAGCTGTTAGAGCAAGATCAGAGAAAAGATCAGATGCAAGATTCTAAATATCTTGGCTTTGGGGATTGGATCCATAAACAGTGATATCATCTGCATAAATATTTATTGACCAATGATCTGCGAATGTTCTTGGACAGATTGTTAATGAAAGGTAAAAAGGAGTGTAGGGCCAAAGAGAGAGCCTTCTCGTGACTTTCAGAAGACTGGTTAGCACACGATGGTGGAGAGTAAAGATAAAGGACATGCTATGAAGGAAGTTTGGAGTAAACTTGGAGACTTCATGACTCGGTATCTACAGGGGTGGGGCTGAAAACTTCATAGGCTGACTATGAAGGAGTGATGATAGAGTTGTGAAATATTGCATGCATTAATTTCAACTCTTCTTATTAATAACTGCATTGTTTCCTTCCAGATAAACTGACATCTGACGGTTTAAAGAAGACTGTTCATCGTTTTTGTCAAAAAATGTAATCAACAGCAGATATGACGTCATCACTGCAATACTGGGTCCCAGTCAAGTATTTTTTCATGTTGAGGAATGGATAAAAGTCAAATCAGGAGAATAGGGAGGGAGGATCAACCAGTTCAAATCCACAGTCACATGCAGCAAACATTGAAAGGACTTGTGGGCTAGAGCATTGGCCTAATGAGACAAAACCCTTTTTGTCACTTTTTCTGGGTGTTTGGTCTTGATAGCCTTTCGTACCTGCTCCAGCAAACTGGCATAGTACTCTCCATAGTGTGATAGTCTGCCCCTTTTAAAAATAGTCAATAAACACAATGACTTTTACATCCCTTCCTTGTAGATGAAACAATCTTGGCCTTCTTTGGAGCAGGTGAGAAGTGGATGTTTCCACTGTATGGACTATCTCTTTGTCTCTGGCTCAAAGTATTGAACCCACCACTCACCCTGGGTTAGAAAACATTCAAGGAAACCAGCTAGATCTGCCTCAATGTCAGATTTTCCCATGATGTGATCAGCCTGGTGCACTTTTGATCAGGTGTCAGAAGACAGTACTCACCAAGCAGAAACCTTCATCATACCAAGTTCATTAAGCAGAACATTTTCAACTTTCTCATGAAATATGCTAATAGCACTGGCTATTTGATTTATAAGCAATCGCCTGTCACCCATCGTCATGTGGTGGCAGTTGCAAGATGTCCAGACCTTGGGTCATCTTCAAGCCTTTCCCTTCTCCTCCTAAATTCAGCTGCCCACTTTTGCACTGTTGATAAAGCTGGAGTGTCATCCTCTAATGTAGCAACCCTGTCAGCATGAATGTCCTTGGGGGCTAAGCTTTTTTCTGCATGTACACCATGATGCTAAATTTTGTTAATTCTTAAGAGAAATTACTACAAGTTACATTTGACATCTTCTTTGACCAGTCAGATGCCAGTTTAACTGAAAAACAATGTGGTTATTAATAAGAAAAGTTGAAATGAATGCATGCAAGATTTCACAGCTCTAGCATCATTCCTTCATAGTCAGCCTATGAACTTTTCAGCCCAACCTTATATATAAAGATATGTAATTGTCAGTCAGCTGAGAAGTATAAAAATAGCAAAAGTTTCTTGTTTTTAGAGGACAAATTCAGCATGGGTGTCATGGAGCACTTAATTTCTTGCAAGAATGATTACTGTCATTTAAGAAAAAATATTTCAAACTTGACTGTCTACAGTTTTGGTTGTCCAATATATCATTTCAATTTTTCAAAGACACAGTTTCAGTTACACTCATGTCCATTCAACAATGGTCAGTAAGACCTTAAATATATATTTAAATATATTTTTTATACACAAGTAAATGCTTAAAAATGATTCCACCACCCTGGCAGGGAACCGAACCCTGCTCTTCTAAGTGACAGTGTTAAACATAAATGGGATTACTTATAATTATAAGTAATTATAAGTAATTATAATTAATTATAATTATACTGCTAAGAACTTCATCCCTGCTTTAAAACAATGTTTGGGCACATGCCTTTGAGTGACAGTTAAGAAGCTACTTTGGCAACAAATATCAGATGCAGAGTTAAAACAAAAACATGGCAATGAATCTGACTTGCTCAACAACAAAAATAGAAGGACCTGATTTTTTTCTTTTTTTAATTTTCTCTAATTTATTTTGAAGAAGAAACATTCATTGAATGAAAGCCCTTCATAATTGGGCATATTTTGTATTCTTTTTTTAAACTTTTTTTTAAGTAACTTTTCAAGAATAGACAATATCTTCATTTTAATATTTTCCTGTATTTCCCATCCAAGTAATAACCACTTGTAATAACCATTTGTAATAACCAAGTAATAACCACATTTAACTTTAGTAAGATTGTCTGTTTAAAACCGGTGAATTCAATTTGACATTTTAAAAGCTTTCTTATTTTTTTCTTTTTTTTTTCTTGAAATCCTGGGGTGTCTACTGCTTCAACCAATTCACAGCAACAAAATGTATTTTGTGATAATCCTTTAAAAATTACAACTAATTCTGTCCCATAATTGTTACATTTGTATACTCATTTCATACACAAAATGGAACAATGATAATGGGACAGAGGTAACTTTTACGGCAAATACATCAAGTTACATCACAAGTCCCATAACTGGGTCTGATGATAAACTACATGGAGCAGCAAGGCCTCTAATCAGGTGATTGGAGGTTTTGAGGAGCATGGAACCATCTCTTATATGCTGTTGTTTCTAGGGTGGTAGCACCTATTAGGGTCCCAGCTATGGGCAAATACTGAACCCTCCCAAACAAAAATAAAACATTATGAAAGTATAAAAATACATTTTTATATATAAAAATATCAACAATACATATTTATAATAAAATATTGAGTTGAAGCCATTAAATTGTGTTCAAAATATTTAGATTTTGGCATTAAATAACCCATAGAGTTGTTGATGTACCACTAAACAAAATCAACCAACAAACCAAGCTGTTCCCTCCACATACCTGGGTTGAAAGTATTTACATTTCAGCATTAAATAACCCATAAAAGTTGATATGACACTAAACAAAATCAACCAACCAAGTCCCATAACACATCAGGGCCATATAGGCACAATATGTACTGCAGCCATAACAGCAACAGTGTGTCTAGGGCAAGATAGCCTGACAGAGTCAATTACTTGTCAGGCTGGGTTTGGAATTCAGAGTTTTCGATCTCCTTGACTAGTTGCCACCTCATCACAAGAGTGCACTGTCAACTCTGCTATTTAACCCATACCTGGTGGGGGGAAGATGGATTCATATCTTTCCCAAGGGTATTTGTGTGAAAGTGAACGGGGCAAACTCCACTGAAATTTAATCTTGGCTTTCAAATTTCTCTTTCTGAACCACTAACTGCTACACAACTCACACATCTAAAGGAGACACACACTGCACTTAATATCATAAGGATAACATTTGTGTTTGATTCTACTACTTGGGCCAATAACGTAATTATGGGAGAGTGACTTGCCCAAGTAATCACCCACTTTCTTTTTTAGCATGGCATGAAGAGACGTTTTGTCAAGATATATATGGACAGAGCCCAAATAGGTTTGGTTTCATGCCTTCTCCAACAATATTAGTACAAAGTGAATGTAAACAGCTTCAGTTAGAATTTAGAGTTAGCAGTTACATTAGCTTCAATTCTTAACGATAACCAAATAATAATGGAAGGCATGAATCCATCTCTCCCCCAACAAGCTGTAGTAAAATAGTTGGGTTGATTGGATGCTCTAATTTTGTTAGAACAAGTCCAGGAGAAAGACAGCTAAATTCCATGGAGAAGGCAATAGGGAAACTAATCTAGTACCTTTTCCGAAAACAATGCACAGTTTACAGAAAAGGAAACTATGGAGAGACATGATCACTCATATCCTTACAGGACATAGCACTTAACAAGGATGAACCATTACACTATGGTTAATTGATGTATCTATTGTATTGAGCACTGCATCTACAGATGTTTATCCTAATTGCTTCATGGTGTTATCAACTAAAGCAACATCGAAGAAAATAAATATCCCAAGAATTAAGGGGCCAGTGGAATTAGAAAGGGTCAAGCACATCTTGACTGGATTGTGTATCTGTTAGGAAGGCTGAAGAACACAACTGAATTGAGCTCAGTTAGAAATAACTCCAATTAGATGAACCATGACCTCTGACTAATAGGAAATGCAGTAAGATGAAAAAATTCAACCACTCAGTGAGGATCAAATTATAGTTGCAATGGTTAATGAATTTAGCCTGGCACAAGGCAAAAAGTGTAGGGAACACAGCGAGGAACAAAGTGTAGATGCAATTGTTAGTATGGTACAGGGTCAAACACCTGGGGCACCCATTGAGAATTAAAGTAACTATAGGCACAGTTGTTAGTCTGTACCAATGCAAATGGTGTAGGGCATCCAGTGAATATCAAACTGACTATAGGCTCAGTTGTTAGTCTGTAACAAAACCCTATGTGCATGGCACCCAGTAAGGATCAAGCTGAGTATAGTTACAATGATCAGTGAGCTTACTCTGGCATAATGATACAAGTGTGGGACAAGGAAGAATCAAATTGGCAATAGATGCAATGGTCAGTGAACTTAGTCTGGCACAAGATCAGAAGTGTCGGGAACTCAGTGAGGAACAAAAACTATAGGCACAATTGTTAGTCTGGTACAAGGTCAAAAGTGTAGGGAGCCCATTGAGGAGCAAACTGACTATAGACACAATTGTTAGTCTGGTACAAGGTCAAAAGTGTAGGAAGCCCATTGAGGAGTAAACTGATTATAGGTGCAGTTCTTAGTCTGGTACAAGGTCAAAAGTGTAGAGTGCCCATTGAAGAGCAAACTGACTATAGTTGTAATAGTGAGACTAGCTTTCTAACCTTTACTTCATTAATATTTCTTTAGAATTTTTATGTTTTACTGTAAATTCTCCATCAGTATGAACTGAAATCTCTGATTGAAAAGATGATGATGAGTTGGATAACAAAGCAACATGTGGCCAAGGGAGATAACTTAATATTTTCTGCTTTGTGTCTTCTGGTGGTCACCACTCAGGATCCCAGGAAACAGATTGTCTCTTTAAAAACTCCAGCATTCTCCTTATTAGTTGTGTATACTTCAACAGTGTCTATATTTATTTTTCTACTCTTCTTTGGAATTCCAACTACCTCAACATTTTTGGGACCATTTGTATAGTATGCTAGTGATTATGGGCAGTGGTGGACTGGCTAGGGTGTCAGCTTGTCCATTGGCAAATGGGTCCCTGATCGAGTTAGTCTCCTATATCAAATAAAGATGCAATAAAAAAACAAACATAGACAACTGTTTTAGTAATAAAATGGAATAAGAACTTTATTAAGGCATCTGTACACTATGCATTACTCAAGTCCAATGTGAGAGGATGTTTTTAAAACTAAAGATTATAAAGACAAGGTTAAGAAATTCGCTATCTGAGGAGAATCTCTAAACATGCATGTTGCTATCTATTGTAAAGGAATTATTAAAAACATCCAATAATACCTTTTCTATAGATTGGCAGATTCAATTTGTCATCTAGTGAACACAAATGATTGCACTTAATATAGTGGACTGGTTTTATGATTCACTCAAATATCTAAACACTAATATGCAAACTTATTAAACTTTACAGACTTGTGTATACTTATGTACAGACTTGTATACACATATACACTTTCATACAGACAGATACACTTATATACAGACTCATATATACTTATGTACAGACTTGTATACACTTATGTACACTTATTATATATAGACTTGTATACACTTATGTACTGACTTGAGATTGATATAATTGCTTATTCCCCACTGATGCCAGTGATCAGAGTTTGAATCTGAGTAAAAATCAAGAAGTTGAACAATGAGATGATTTTCAAAACAAAAATTCCTTACTTAGAAAATCGGTACATTACAATCTTCCTCTACCTTTTTATATATCAATGACAATTTTAGGAGAATCTGTTTCAAAGTGGAAAATATTTTTTGGGTGACACATTTTGTCCTTTAGGACTTCATCAAACTAAAGTGATGTTTACATTAATGTGATTAAACCTTTGCATGTGTAACAGGACAGTATCCCTGGTTGGGTGTCATACAGGTGCATGGAAAATGGTTAACAACTTGAGGTATTAACAGACTTAATAATTTTGAGTGAAGGAGTCCTATATATATATATATATATATATATATAAATCAACCTAGCCTAAAGACACTTGGCGTTAATGTTGAAGACTGGGAAACTGTTGCTGGAGAGAGATATGGCTGGATAAAGCTGATTTGGGAATGCTGCAGAAGAGAATTGAGCATTTCAACAAAAAGTTTGCCATTAGGAAAGGAGGAAATATAGAATCTGTCCCAGAGCTACTAGGACACCAACACACTTGCAGTATTTGTGGAAAAGACAACCTCATGAGATCATACAAGAGAGGTCAGGTGCAAACACCTGTAAATGCAGCCCTACCAGAAAGACCTGCAGGTTACTTGTACAAGGTTTGTGACAAGATTTGTAAGTCAGTTGCAAGACTGAAATGTCACATGATTGTGCACAGGGACAAGCAAGTTTTCAATATAGGTAACACCGACAAACTTTGTGACGTGTGTAAGAAAGGTTGTAAAAGTGAAGTTGGCCTTAAGAATCACTTAGGGGACCATAGCAGAGCATTAACTCAGGTGTAAATGATGGAAATAATAAGATTCTGAATGAAAAGCACAAAAAAAAGCTACCAAGTGAAGAGATGGTCTTCTACAAAGAAGTGACAATCATCTCACACACACACACACACACACACACATACATATATATATATAATACTACAACGAATACCTATTGATATATTTAAAATTATATTTTATTTAATTTAAATGCAATGCCAATGGTTATCCTCTACTTTCTTAATTCCTTTCATTGTTCTCGCCCCTTTACAAAATTTGTCTTATATTTTTTGTACTCAGTAACCCTAACTTTGCTGTGTTGCTGGCTTGAGGTTGAAATGATTAACTATAGCAGTAGATCATATATATGAGTCCCACTTGAGATCTGGGGAAACCTTCCGTCCCAATAGACATTCAAGACCAGGAGCCTCCTTCAGAGAACACCAGTCTATCATGAGAGGTGAAAGTTCGGTGGTGGTGGAACGTTACTAGTTTGGTTTTGGACATATTGGATTTTATAAGCTAGTCTTTTGAGCCACCTGGATGGGGTCAGAGGTGAGATGATCTGCTATGTTCTGGTTTTCCAGATTTTTGGAGGTGTACCTGTAAACTGTCATATCATCCATATAGACACTCACTAAGGATTGGGGGTATGCTCTTAGGCAGATCATTAATATACATTATAAAGAGGGTTGGACTGAGGAGGGAATCCTGTGAAATGCTGGCATTGATCTTAAGGACTTCAAATGACTGGGCATTAAGAACAAACTTCCAAGACCTACCTGTTAGGAAGAACTCGATAATTGAGAGAACACTTCCAGAACTTCCAAACCGTGATGCCACAAAGTCAAAGTCCTTGGATACATCCATTGCAATGGTCCTCATGGTGAATTTATTGTCTCATGCCTCATTGATTCTGTGAGTAATGACAGCAGTTAAAACATCAATTGTGGATCTAGCAGTGTAAAATCTATACTGGTTCTCACTCAGAAGGTGTGAAAATCAAATTTTCATCATCATCCCCCACCCCTCAACTTCCTACATGACAGTTCATTAATCATACACATTAACCTTGCTGGTATCAAACTATCTGCCAACTGTCTCAAATCAGTAAAATAAGGCATAATTGTGTCCTTGTGCTGAAATCTCTATTTACTGTCAAAGAAGCAATTGACCACTTTCAAATTCAGTGCCACATTGACTACAAAATGGACAACCTAATACTGACTGCCAATACAGAAATACTATGCAAATAAACATTTTCAGATTCTGATAAATCTCTACCAATGATTGATAGATTTATGTTAATCTCAAAGCCAAGACTGGTTTTAAACTAATCAGAGCCAATACTTAAAATTTGGCCACACACAAGCTGTGCCAAATATATGCAAAACACTGCTACTTACATTAACAGCACATTGCAAGAAAGAACAGCAATGAGTTCAGTTTTCTGAATGAATTTTTAAAAAGTGAGTAGGTTTTTTTATTTTTAGACAGTTTATATTTTGAGTTTTGTTCTTATTGATGCGAATGAAATATGATAATGGAACCCATGCCTAATGTGGCTTTTCTCTAGGGTTATCTACTTCAGGCTTGTTTAATCCAACACATTGCAACATATACTTAACAACGCATTACAGGTTTTACAAATAATACGATTTTCATTTTCTTCTGAATTCTGAAAAAGTCAGTAGTTTTTTTAAACAGTTTATATTTTGAGTTTTTATACTGTAATTTACTGTTATACTTGAATTAAATAAACTGTTAATTAATTATAGAATAGTATAAAAATTGTGTTTTTTTTTAAATTAAAAAGGCAAGTATGTAAATATGTGTAAGAGCTTCTACTAAGATGTTAGCTGCCTAAGGCCAGCCATGTTAAAAAGCATTACATTCTAGACAGGGTAATTTATGTATATATAAACATGTTTCTAAGTTGGCTAAGTCTAACTAAATAAATTCTGGAAGAATTATGCACAATCAAGTGCGACTTTCCAAAATGTTTTTTTTGTTGTTGTTGTGGTGGTGGTATTTTGGGGTTTTTTTTGGCATAGTATGAATTGCCCCCAAAT
Organism: Acanthosepion esculentum; assembly: GCA_964036315.1. Lineage (NCBI taxonomy): Eukaryota > Metazoa > Mollusca > Cephalopoda > Sepiida > Sepiidae > Acanthosepion > Acanthosepion esculentum. The sequence continues at coordinate 139,622,180 of OZ038479.1, forward strand.
CTCATCCAGAGGTTCCAAGAGACATTTTTTTTTGTATCAGAAAATGCAAACAGATAAGGTGACATGCATTCTGAAAAATGTACTGCATTTGCCAGTCAATTGGACACACTGATATCGAATGACAGAAAACAACAAACAAAACAAAGACTTGAGTTAAAATAAATATTGTCAAGTTTATTTTTGTTAAAGAAAAATACATAAACAAAAATAATGTTAGCGTGAACTCAGCAAAAGATGACTCTGCAGGATCATGGAGAAGGTGTGAAGAGCATTGTCCTGAGAAGGACAGTTTTAGTTGTCACGAGAACATCGATCTGAAAAAGACAGTTTTGAAATCAGTGAAGAGCATTATCCTGAAAATCACGAGTGTAGATGAGTAGGGCTGGAGTGGGAAGCCTGTTGGAACTAGCTGGAGTTGGAGGCATATTGGAGTGATGACCAATGGATGATCCTGGCTGGCTGGAACTGCTGCTGATGGCTGGAGCTATGGGCTGGCTGCCAGCTGCTGCTGGAACAGATACTACACTTTGATGAAGAAACACTTACAGTATTAGCACAAATTATACTACTTTAATAGAAGTGAGGTAAAGTTTAATTACCTGGTCATTTTTTTGGCAGGGGGAAAAGCAGAATTTTAGTATTGTTTTAGTTGTTTTTCGGGGGCGGAGGGGACATCTGCACATACAATAAATGCATCATAGCTAAAAAAAAAAACTACTGGTATCAGTAAACACTGGTACATATGACAATATGCAAAAAAAACAGAAATATGGTACTTGTTGATAAATGAAGTCCAATACCATTCATGCAGAGAAGCAAATTCCTGTATATCAGTAAAAAAAACATGCACAAAGCAAACAGCGATATACCAGTCAAAGCAAATATTTCTACAGAACAAGCAGCAAAATACTGTACAATTCCATAGATTTCTTAATTTCTTTTTCCTGGGTGAATTTTTCAGAGATATTTTTTATTGATATCATATTTGTTCACTTTCAGGAGTCTGAGATTCAGAGCTAATCTCTATGCGTACACTGATTCCTGGTAAACCCTCCTTCTTTTGTGATCTTCATGTCCCTTTTATACATGCTGTATTGGACACAGGGTAATTTTTTGGTGCACTGTTTTTGAAAAAAATCCATGTGCAATAAACCAGCAAATACGGTAATTGTAGTCGCTGCCTGGGGGGAAATCTGCACAAAATGCGAGAGACACCCATAAGTAAGATTTGTTAGCATTCACATATTTTAGGCTTACCAAGAATTTGATACACATATTAGTATCATTATTATTATGGGCACATGGCCGAATGGCTGGCATGTTCGCTTTCTGAGCATGAGACCCGGGTTCAAATCTCACCATGGTCAATTCATCAGGAAGGTGATTTGTTGCTATTGATCTGGAGTAAGTGTTTCTTCATCAAAGTGCCAGCATGCATCACCTTTGAAAAGTACCTGAAAACCATACCACAATTTGACCCAAGCCTTGTGAGTAACATTGGGTAGACAGAACCCTTGTGAACCGTTGGTGGTTGTGCTAGCACAAAGTCACAAGTCATCATGACCGAGGGCTTGAGTGTGCTGGCCTTATTCAGACTGTTGATCACAGTAGATGATGCACTCTCTCCCAGAAACCGTAACCGAGGTCCTCTCAGCACAGTTGCAGGTGGGCTCTGTGGGTGTTGAACAACCACAAATTTGCCTGAGCAGGCGTCTGCAACGGGGATTAGCTAGCCATCCTAGTAGGCTAGCATCCTCGAATATGTCTGTACAGTTTTTAGATTATTATTATTATTATTATTACTAAACAAAATGACTGACAGTGGGACTTAGAATTGAAAAAGCTAAAAATGTTCTATGTTAAAGTGATACAGTGAAAGTTCTCTCATAGTTGTAAATGTGACCTGTCATAAATTGAGGCCAAATGTAGCAAAGAAAGTTGTTGCTGAAGAAAGCCAAATAAGGAATTTTGGTAGCAGTGTAGTGATGAAAGCTCTTTGAAGTTGGTTTCAGTTTTTTCTTTCAGTGATGTTGTCTGGAGTGTTTGGTTGAAATTTCAGAATTTTCTTGCTCTCATCTGCAAATGTTAACTGACATAGTTGTCTCCATGTTTGTGACTATCCATTCTGACCACATGTAAATGAATAGGGATTTTCACTGGCCAGCAAAAATTATTTTTATTTAGGTCACAAGACTAACTCATCTACCATCTCAAATTATAGTGGGTTTGAAATTTCGTTCCTCTGATTAGTGGAAAATATTCCAAAGGAAGAGTTTTCATTCTCAATACTTTTTTTTCCAGAACCCTCAAATTTTGTTGCCTGGGGCAGATATAGCATCACCAAAATTAGGCTCAAATCCAAAGCCAATCGAGAAAAGGCCTTCTGAACACCTCATTGATTATTAAAGCCTTTGTTTTTCAGGAGGAGTAATGGGCCTAGAATTTAATTTTTTTCATAGAATTTTTTATGAGAGAACTCACTTTATGCTATAATCAACTCCTAACTCTTGAGAAAAGAGATGGATTCATATCTTTCCGAGGATATTTGTGCAAAAGTGAATGCAAAATCTAGCTGAAAATTGAATTTGATATGCCAATTCTACTTTCAACACATGATCTTACCAATATAAGATATGCAGCTGAGACTCTTTTATGGCCAATTTGGAAAGGACGTTACAAGACCTCCTGAACAGGGTTAGGGTAGAAGAAACCAAAAAAAAAAAGAGCTAACCATCAACTGTGTAGGGATACAGAAGACGATTATCTTTATTTGGTTGAGGGTAAGTTACATGGGTCATGTGATGGATGCTGAGTGACATCACTTCATACAGTGAAGAGAATGGCCAGTCATTCAGTTTGTTTACTGGAAACTGAGTGGTTGCTTTTTTAGGGGCCCATGCCGAGGCTAAATCTACCTTCTCCAGCAAATGTTACAGCTTACAAGTCCATGGTGCTGTTTCCCTTTGGGAATATATCTTTCCCAGATATACCTCCAGCTCACAGTCCTCAATTTGGGAAAACCTAAGACCCGCTGTTTCACCTTCATGGAATATGTCCTCACCAGTGACATAGTAGATGAATCCGGCCCATTTGAATCTGGAGTCATAAACATGGCTTCTCCAGAAACAAAAGAATCTCCATATGTAAAACCCATCCTTTTCGTTTCTCCTTACACTCTGCTTACTGTGTAGATATATGTGATATTATTCTCCACATGGGACATATGTATATATAGTTTTGTGTATGTCTTAGTCGTATAAAAGTCTCTCTGAGAACAAAGCATGTTTCTCATTCCTTTTCCTTTCAGCTATTTCATACTATATCACAGATATAATAATGCCCATAATGGGGGAAGTACAAAAGAGAGAATAAAGTTTTCTTCTATAATTCACTCCTCTTATAACTGCAAAAAGACAGAAAGTATGATCATCAGCAAGAGAAAAAGCCTGAGATGCAATTTATGAATTGGAGATATAAACATCAAGTAGCTGCTGAAGAAGTTTAAATATCTGGGAAGTATTTTAACAGGAGATGGAAAATGTGACACTGAGATCCGAACACTAAATGGACTAGCAAAAGAAGCATTCCAAAATCTAAGTAAGGTGCTGAAAAACGGAAAAATTTCATTAGAAACAAAGAAAAGAGTGCTAGATTGCTATGTGATATCTATCCTCTTATATGGCAGTGAATGAGGAGAAAACTAGAAGCTGCAGAAATGTGGTTCTTCAGAAGGATACTGAGAATTCCATGGATAGAGTGAGTAAACTTAACCTTTACAGTGCATATTGAGTGTAAGAGAGATGGAGTAAGGCAGTGGGTCACAAACCTGACAGACTTGTATGAATGGATGGTGGAGTGGTAGGTGGGGGGCCTTAGAAAAGAAAGATAACTTGCTAAGAGCTACATGAGGTTGAAAGTTGTGGAGAACCATGATCTCTTATGTCATGAAGGGATGAGACACATAGAAGTAGAAAAAGAACCACTATGCTATGTGTATATTCACCTTCTTAAGAGTGAGATGATAGAAATCTTGTTGTAAATGACTCAGTGAATGCTTCACAGATTAATTCTTTACCAATATCACTTATTGTTATTTATTACAGAAAATAATATCCAAACATTTTGGGAACTTATGGCACCAAATGGTAATGGTATTATTAAATGTTTCCTTATGAGGAAACATTTGGCATTCATTGACCAAGCAAACAATGTTTGAAATTTATAACATTTTTCACTTAACCTTTAGCACTCTGCATTATTAATATTACTTCCCTTTCCACTGCATTCGTTTTCAAGGTCTCTCAATTTCAGTATACTTATTGTTAATTTCACTCCAAGTTATTTTCTGTTGCCATAGCAGGATATGACGACACATGTATGAAATTCAAATACACTATTGTTCAGGGATCAGAGTCATCTTCCGTGGCAGGATAAATATTTTGTACAACAAATGAAGTCACATACATAGTAATAAAGGTTAATTTTTCAGGAAATTAAGTCTATCAAGTCCAGTAGTTGTTATCACACTTTCCAGTATTGTTTAGTGGTTTCCTTCTTAACCTTTTGTGAAAACATCAACATCTTGATTAAATCATTATTTAAGAGTTCTTTTTTATTATGCAATTAAAAAGGTGTTCATTTCTAGCTCTTGACTTTATTGTGCAATTAAAGAGGTCTTTATGTTTAGCTGATAATTTTATTGTGCAATTAAGCTGTTAATTTTTAGCTTTTAATTTTTGTTGTGCAATTAAAAAGGTGTTAATTGTAACTTTATTTGTACATGGGAAAATGACAATATTATTTAATTGTGGCGTACTTCTAATAGATGTGTGTATCACCAAAATATGACACAGGAAACAATGAAGAAGTTGAAAAATGAAGAGTTTGCTCAATTCTTTCTCAAGAACAAAAAATAATTAATAATTCCCTTTTTTCATCATATGTTTAAGTTTTATTATAATTTTGATCATTGCTTTTTAAAATAATAAACATTGCCGAGGAGTGAAAAAAATTTAAGGAAAAAAAATGTCCTTTTGACATACCATTTTTTTGCAGGCACAAAGATTTTTTTTTAATCATTTCACTCTAAGCAAGGTGATAATTCCACTAAGACACAGGGGGCTTCTGAGATTGAAGAAGAATGAAAAGACTAGAAGGAACCAGAAACCCAATTTTAAACAGGAAACAAGGGCTAAATCACTAATCCTGTTCAAAAGACTCCTATTATTTAAAGACTTACAGCCATATCTCATTAAAACAGTAGTTCTCATTGAAGTTGAGCAATTTCAAGCCTGATCAGTACCTAGATGAGAGACCACTTGGGAAAACCAGGTGCTGTAAACTTGGATGTGTGGGTGTTGTGATAATGGCTTGGAATTGGATCTTGGAAACCTGAGTTCCAATTCCAGTTGGGTTTGTTATATTCACTTATGTGCAAATATTCTTGGGAAAGGCATGAATCCACCTCTTCTCCCCCAGCTATGAGTTAATAATGATTTACTGATATAAGTCCTAATTATCTCCAAAAGATTCTTAAAATCTAAAATATTTTCTGGCTTTAAGTGACCTGCAAAAGGTTGATAATCCGTAAAAAACAAATCAATCAATCAATCAATCCTATATTTTAAAATCACCTGGTTTTTATATTTGTGCAAATGTTTCAGTAACAATACCAAAATCTACATTAAAATTGACAAAATTAGTTCTTAACTTACTAGTAGTAATTAGTAGTTCTTGACTCACTGTAGATCTCTCATATTTTTTGACTAATTTAACTTTTATATTTACTAGACATATGATGAGGGTGAGGGCATGCTATGTTGTATTAATAACTAGCTGCGCTATGTGCAGACATTTAATCTGGCTCCTGCAGAGGGGCCTAATTGAGCTTCTGGCCCAAAACTTAAGGGACCCCTGGTTCAGCTTAGAAAAAGGCAACGATAATTCTGAAGAAATAACTTTGAATTCTTCAATTCACTCCATGGAACTTCAAAACCTCACTTTAACTGTAATTTGTGGTGACTACGAAATAAAAATAACTCTCTTTTCTCCACCATTTTCAAATTTGCAAGCCTATGTGAAAATTTATTTTGACCAATAGAAAAAGGAATTGGCTCCAGGCTGAAGAAAAGACCAAAGCAAAATTTAATGAGCCTATGTGAAAATTTATTTTGACCAATGGAGAAGGGAGTGGCTTACAAACCGAGAAAAGAGTAATTTGATATAAATAGGCAGAAAAATTTGAATCACAGCAGAGAGAGAAAGCAGAAAGAAGCAGGAGGCAGAAAGCTAGAGTTTCACATATCTGAATAACTGGCGTCAAATTATACACTGATACATTATCAGTATTTAATGTGAGTAGGACAATTTCAAAGAACTCTATTCAACTCCAAAGCTAAGTACCTTAAAATATATCTTTTCATTCATGTTGAATACAACTGTATAACTTTTATGTAAAAAATGAACACTCAATTTGTTTTAAACATTTTGGAATATTACTGTGTGTCCAATGATTTAATAAGAACATTTTCTCTTCTTGATTATTCATCGAAATTACGAACTTTAAATATTTGATTCCTTTTCCTGAAACAAGCAACTGACAATTCCAAATGTGTAAACAAATTTATCTTGATTCATTAAATATAACTCATGTGTTTCCTCATCATTTTCCCTGAGTATTTCAAATTCAGGCTATAAGTTCATTCTGGCAAAAAGATCAATTTGTGCTGAAATTCCAATTCAGACTGAAAATTGAGTTCTTCAAATCACAAACTCCAAGGAACTTCAAAACCTCACATCACAAAATCTCTCACTTTAACTCTGATTCCTTGGCATTTTGAAGAAATAAAATTGATTTCCTCAATTCACAAAGTTTTGGAGATATTTTAAACTGAATTTAAAACAAAAAAGTTTTAAATTCACAAAGTTTTTGTGTGACTTTAAACTCACTATAAATTAAAAACTTCAATTATTTTAAAATTTGAATTTTTAATTGTTCCCTCCTCATCCGGACACAAATCTCAATTCTGGAAGCACCAAATGAAGGGCAGAAAGGTATACAGCACGTGTGGCCCAAGGTAGAGGGGTTTCAGACACATGGATGGACAGACAGAATTTGCCATTTATTTATTTAGACAGAAGATAACTATTTCATTTTTTATTTTAAATTTTGTGCCCCAAATAATTTTGCACTGCGGCAACCACTGCCCAAACACAGGGTAAAAAGAACAAAGATGAAGATACTAGCAAAATAAGAAAACATTACATTTCAGAACAGCTTCAAACAACACTAAAATGGCAGAAAACACATTAGCTGAGAATTTACAGATTAAAACAACAAAGATGAAAATGCTTGTTTGAATAATCTGTGGCATACAGACAAAAAAGAGTCTGATTAAGTTGTAGACTGAATTGTAATGCGTGTCATTGACTCTATGCTAGAAATAGAACCTCTGAATTCTGCTCAGACTGTTAATCTTGTAACGATACCCATGGAGCTATACTTGCAGATGCTTGCCTCCCTTTCTTGTTTACATTAAAGGGGCGGGTGTCTGCGAATAATACACACACATAAGGCACACAAATGCCTACAAGATACGAAGAAGAAATTATATTTCAATTTCTAAAGGTGGTTATACTTCGAATGTCATGGCCTCATAAGTTTTCAGTTATTTCTTTGCCTGCCAACGGAAATGTAAGTAAGAATAATTGCAAAAAACAAACAAACAAAAAAAAAGCGGAGATATTTTGTATGTTTTTTTAGCTTTTTTTTTTAAATTATTTTTCTTTCCTTTTTCTTTTTTTACAATGATAGCAAGGTGGATTTTATACACATGGTGGAAGTTGGAAAAATCCTGAAATGTTTGTTAAAATTACTTTTGAAAAAAAAAAAAAGAAAATTAAAATTAATTAAAAAAAGGTAGGATTTTTTTCCGGTGAAAAAAAAGGAAAGGTAAGTTAAATTAAATAATTAATTGTTAATTGAGTTCTCCGTAAGTGATTTTTTTTTTGTGTGTGTGTGTGTTTTACACGTGAGAACACATCCATCAATCTCTATCCCTAGATGGACAAATAAACTATGAATGGAACGATCTTCTTAGGCATGTTTAGTTTATCGACCTACCGATTTCCTTCTTCTTGTGGAAGCTAGTAGTAAACATAGAATTTGCGAAATCAACCATTTTTTTATATATACTGTGTAGGTAGAGAGTGTACGTATCAACGACCTACAGATTATAATTCGCTGCCGTCTTTATAATCCACCTGTTATACAAACAAAACTTCTCCAATAACTGACCATCCATTTTTTTTAAATTTATTTAGCTTTTCTGTCTACGAATTTCAATTAAGAAAGTAGGCGGCATATCGAATTGTTATTATTTATTTACCTATGTTGTGACTCGCATTCAACAAACTAAAAAAAATAAATTTATCAGTCTGTTCCTATCTATCTCTAAATCTGTTCATAAATCTGTTTTCACATATAACTATCGATCTGTTCTTCACATCTATCTATAAGTTAATATCTAATAAATAAATCTGTTCATATCTCTATCAATCTATTCATATCTATCTATCGATCTATTCATATCTATCTATCTATCTATCTATCTATAAATCTGTTCATATCTATCCCTGTCTTTTCTATCTATCTATCTATCTCAGTCTCTTCACATCTATCTCTGTGTGTTTTTCTACCTGTCTATTTTTTACAATGATGTTCACCCTGTACAAGGACTTTCAAGGTAGAGGGTTATAGATTAAGAAGAGGCACAGTTTATGCAGATATATGTGGAAGATAACGGTTAACCATAGATTTGTTGAACAGGTTATGATTGTCGTGAACGAGGGAGCATCCTTGTGGGAGTTGGTTCCACAAAGCAGTAGTTCATGAGAAGAGGCTGCCCAAATAGAACTTACATCTCACCAGTGGAATATGTTCACATCTATTACAATCTGTTTATCTATCTGTCTAGCTATCTAATCTATCTGTCTTTTTATCTATCTGTTACAGTCTGTTTATCTATCTATAATCTGTCAACCTATCTAATCTGTTTATCAGTCTGTCCATCTATCTAATCTCTCTATCTGTCTGTCTCTCTATCTATCTAATCTATCAGTTTGAGTGTCTGTCTGTCTCTCTATCTAATCTATCAGTTTGTGTGTCTCTATCTGTTTGTCTTTCTATCTATCAGTTTGTCTGTCTGTCTGTCTATCTGTCTCAGTCTTTTCTTATCTATCTTCAATATATACCTGTTGTTGTCTTCACTTGTAGAAATGTCATATCTTGCATTAAATGCATAGACTTAAAAAGAATAATGACATTTCTGAGTAGAAAAAAAAACAAATCTACTTCCTTAATATTGCTTTCTAAGACTTTGAAAAGTTATCTTTCAAAAGTTTAAAAATAAAGGTCTGCTTAAAAACCACAAAAACTACAATTGCTCAATGCATACAATTGTTCTTGAAATAAAAAATTAATATTTTTTGTTTACGATTCATTTTTTATTTTATTTTATTTTTTTACCAGAGGAGTAGAATTTAAAAAGGAAAACATCTTTTGTTTGACTATTAATATTTTTTATTTTAATTACATTTTTCTCAATTTAATAATTTAAATCCATTCATTTTTTAAATTTAAGTGACTGGGATGAACTTCATAGAAAAACGTACGTGTTTTTTCCTGTCAGGTGTCCTGTTAAATGTCATAATGACATTAACGTACAACACGTGGAGGGCACATTTCATACAAGCATTTGTTTTTTGTATCTATTACAGCCTGTTCATATATATCTAACTATTTAGACTCAATTTATATTATTTATCTATCTATCACAGTTTGAAGTTTATATTATTATGTATGTTTATATATCTCTCTATTATGGTTGTTTATGTGTGTGTGTGTGTGTGTGTGTAACAGTTGTGTATATATGTGTGTATGTACATATATAATAGTTGTTTATATGTGCGTGTATATATATATATATACGCACATTATATATAACAGTTGTTTATATGTGCGTGTATATATATATATATATATATATATATATATAACAGTTGTTTATATATGTGCATATATATACATAACAGTTGTTTATATGTGCGTGTATATATATATATATAACATTTATTTATATATATATGTGTGTATGTATGTATGTATGTATATATATATATATATATATATATATATAACATTTATTTATATATATGTGTGTATGTATGTATGTATATATATATATATATATATATATATATATAACATTTATTTATATATATGTGTGTATGTATGTATGTATATATATATATATATATATATATATATATATATATATATAACATTTGTTTATATATGTGTGTGTGTATATATATATATATATATATATATATATATATATATATATATATATATATATATATATATATATATATTATGGCCGAAACGGTTAAGGCACGGTTCCATATAGCATACAGATTTGATTCCTGTTGGAGGACGAAAATTCCCTATAAAAATTTCTTGGCCATTCAGGCCGGTAAATGTTAATACTGTTTATTATAAAACAGAGCATTTACTTAAATATTTGTATGTATAAAAAGAATGTATAAACATAAAAATGTCTTAAAATATATATATATATATATATATATATATATATATATATAAATAAAACAGTTGTTTATATATGTTTGTTTGTACATATATATATAACAGTTGTTTATATACATGTATGTGTGTGTGTGTGTGTATATATATATATATATATATATATATAACAGTTGTTTATATATCTATCTCAGTCTGTTTATGAATCTATATAGCTATCTATCGTAGTCTGTTTATCTCTCACTCTATCACAGTCTGTTTATATATTTATCTATTATAGTCTGTTTATCTATCTAAATCTTTATCACAGTCTGTTTATATATCTCTGTATCTATTTATCACTGTTTATCTATCACAGTCTGTTTATGTCTCTATATCACATTCTGTTTGTGTTTGTCTATCTATCGATCTATCTGTTTATATATCTCTGTATATCTATCACAGTCTGTTTATATATCTATTTATCTATTATAGTCTGTCTATCTATCTATCACAGTACCACATGAGGGGTACTAAAACTTCTATGCAGATGATATCACACTTTATGGGTGCACCTCCAAAAATCTGGCTTTTTAAATTCAATAACTTCAAAACAAATCTTATATCATTTCTCCTCACAAAAATCTTACCAAATGAGTAAATATTAGAATTTTTTATCAGGCTGAGAGCTTTTCAGCAGCTTCTCATACAATACTGTGATAGATAGATAGATGGATAATGAACAGACAAGGAGATTGAGATCATTTTTATGGAAATTTTACTCATAGACTTATTGGCACTTAAGAGATAATCAGTAATTTGTTATTTACCTTTTTCCTTTTATTGACAAGAAACAGACTCCCCAAAGAATGCTCCCCCAGTCTCTAAAATCTTAACCTTTTCAAGTCTAGGGTCAAATGTTATCTATCCTACAAACCTTCATAATCTGCACTTCTTACCCCCTCCTATGTTCATACAATGACCATGTTCAGTAACCCTCCAGCTTGAGTGACTCATTGGCCTGGTATTTGCTGAACAATAGTAAAAAAAATGTTCTAATTATCTTTAAGAAATGTTTGCTGTCAGTTAGGATTGAACTCACCACACTAATAATAGTGATTTTTTTTTTTTTTCATGAACCTGTAAATGGAGCAGAGGTGACAGGAACACAAGCCCAAATGTAGATTTGAAATAGAAAAACTTTTATTAGACAATAATAAGAAAAACATCTCATGAAGAGTAAATACAAAAAATCGCAAGTGATTTTTGAATGTGTTGCCTAAATATTCTTTTGTATGACAAATTATTCTTTTAGGCAAGTCAAAACTTCTTCAAGTCTTTTGAAATATCTTTGAAACAAAAAACTTACTTGAAGAAAAGAAAAAAAAAATCACGAGGTAAATTGGAAAGGTGAGTTAAATGAAAAGAAAGCCAAGTCAAAGCTGGTTTCCATATTTTTCAAAAAGTGTCCATCCATCCTGACAGGGAGTCGAGAAGAGAATTTGACATGGCTGCAAAATTTGATGAAAATCAATATAAATTGATGTCATCTTATATATAAAGTACAGTGTATGTGTGTGTGTGCGTGTCCCCAAACAAACCCTTTGCTCACACTGGTCTGATTTCAATTATTCATAGCTCATTCAAAAGCCCTAGAAAAGTTAGGTGCAGGGAACAATTTTCGTTCAGCTCAGATTCAGGGTTGCCAGATTATGCAAGATTAAAAATATATATTAATATATTATACTGGCCACTATCTTGCTTTCATGGTTCAAGGGGAGTAACTCTAATTTTCCCTTTGTATCCAACATTGCAGTGCATGTTTTATTATAAACTAGCTTAAAAGCCACCCTTAAGCTAGTTCCTGTAGAGGAATCTTGGTTTGGCCATCATCAAAATAGCTAGGGAGGAGTAGATATGATAGGCATCAATAAAATACAGCAGAAGTCAAAATTGATCGCTGCATTTAATTATTGAATTAATGTTTAAGCTTACCTTTTAAAAGTTCTACGATAATTCTTCTGATGCCACTTAATTTAAAGTTGATTTGATGTATGTAGATCCTTATTTTGTGTGCAAACAATTATTTTTATTTCATGGGTGACAGAACAGGGGACAAGGTATAAGATAAAATTAATATAGTGTAAAGATGGAAAAATAGTGGGAGGACAGAGCAAATACTAAGACGAGATGTGACACAAGGTCAGTTTTTTAAGGTTGGGACCCGAGCCTGTACACCCAAGCTAGGAACAAACATTCCCTGAGCCCCCACAAATGTCAAGCTCAGTATCTGTATTATATATTATCTACTTCTAGCAATATCACTTTTCAGCTTTAACTAATTTGCATATTGATTTTAAAAAGTTTATTTCATTAATTAACTGTCCTTCATTACTGTCTTTTATTTGAGGATTGTTTTGATTTTCATATCAAAAATAGTTCTGTTTTTGAATATTGTCTTATATAGTGCAGAAGCGTGTTTGAAATTTGCATTTTACTTGGCCTTCAAGTTGGCATCTATTTGTAAAACTTTTCTTAACTATAAGAAGCCAATTTAGGAATAAAATGTACATTTAAAATTTTTGTTTCAAATATTTCATGTAGTGAATATATCTTACTTTGTGAAGCGACAGCGAGCGGGTGAAGCCTGCTAGTAAATTACATTTTAACTCAGTGTATTTTAGTCTTTTCTGTTTTTATTATTGATCAAATGAACATTAATGCTTGTGTGGTATAAAAAAAAAACTCACTGAAAATGTTCCAATAATAGAACAATGGGCATTAATCGGCTAATATACAGGATTATTAAAATAGAATGAACCAATTTCATTATGCAATATTTGAATGAGGAAAAGCAATAGAAAACTCCAGCCAAGTCACGAGTATTCTAATCACAACCATCTTTTATTTCCTGTCTGACAAGTATTCAATGTGGTCACCACCTGCAGCACGGGCAACATAAATGCGATAAGAGAATTCCTTCCAGATGCCTATCAGCCTATCATGATCCACTGAGTTGATCACTGTTGTTATTCGATGTTTATGGTCATTGAGGTTAGTGGGTAGCAGTGGAACATAAAACATAATCTTTTACGTATCCCCACAAGAAAACAATTACACACGGTTAGTCCTGGGGATCTTGCAGGCCAAGTACAAAGAGCAAGGTCTTGGTAAGTGCCTGAACAGGCATAGTCTGTAAGGTTTCAAATGTAGACATCTTCTTAACACATGCCAGACGGTGGATCGAGAGATCGCAAGCTCACGGCTAGCTCAATTTTTTGGAATTCTGTTGACTCCCCTCAAACACAGCATGAATTCTTGCCACTTGTTCTTCCAAAACTCATGGTTGTCCTGGACTTTTTCCTTCAGCCAGACACCCACTCTCTTGAAACTCTTTAAACCACCATAGAATGTTCTTAGGAGAGGGCAGATTAATGCCAAATTGCCTACGAGAAACACGCTGTACCGTGACAAATGTATTTGTTTTTGCTGAGGACTTACCATTCCAGGGGGAAACAAACAACTAAACATTGCCGGAGATATGATGTGACAACAGCGCCCCTGTGGCAGCCATTCAAAACTCCTTTTTCAAATGGTCACTAACTCATTCCATGATGATGCTTCAGAACTGAAGCAATGCATCATGGAATCAGTTCATTCTTTTTGAATAACACTAGATAAGCGATTTTTTTATTTAACTGCAAATGGCAATTGAGCAAATTGATAGGAACTCAAAACCAAATGTAGATTTAAAACAGAAAAAATTTTGTATCTGTCTATATTTCTGAGATGAGGTATTATGTACATTATTTATATTATTCGGACTAATGTCCTTATCTTTGTCGCCATATTTATTACAACTTTTCGGCCGTTGTACACTCCGGCCTTCTTCTCCATTAAACATGGTACGTGGAACTAGAACAGTCTGCATCAGTGAGTGAAATAAAGGGTTCAGTTTGACATTCCAACCACCTGAAGAAGGCCGGATTGTACAATGTCCGAAGCGATATAATAAATATGTCGACAAAGAAAAATTTGAATTATACAATGTCATGGAAAAAGGAACTGACAAAAAACGAACAGAAACAAATACAAACTGTGCAAAGAAATTATTGGAAGAATTGCAGAAATATTCCTTTGTGTGCCAAAAGTTCTTCAAATCCTTTTGAGATATATTTGAACCAAAATACTTGAAGAAAAAATGAGAAGAGAATTGGAAAGTTGAGTCAAAGAGAACAAAATCTGAACCAAAGTAGAGCCGAAGCTGTTGTTTGAAGCAGTTTTCGTTCAACCATGCCGGGTGTCGGGAATCAAGATTGATCTATCTATTGAGCTACTGCTGCTTTTCTTGAAGTGACATCCATTTCTTCACTGGTGAGAGTATTACCTTCATCCCTTGGAGTTTTTCAACAACTGGGCCAGCAACATTCACCTGCTTATATGCCCACTGTCATCTGAAGCCAAACCTTTCAAGTTTCTGGTAACCATTAATTTTGACAAGCTTTACAGCTTAGAAAATCTTTCAACTCTTTCCTTTTAGAATTTTTGTAGTAATGGTCTCATTACTTGAAACATTATGTTTAGTAGAAAATCTTCCTCTTTTTTTCATTTTTTCAGTTCCCAGAACAGCTGCTAAGCAGTAGCTGTTCTGGGAACAAAAAGTAATTTTGCCACAAATGTCAAGCACTTACAATCACTCATACACACAACCCTCACATACACTCACACACTTACTATTTCCAAGAATTGTAATTTTTGTGTGAATATATTGTTTTTATTTTAAACGACAAAAATTTTTGTTAATTTGACCCGTATTTGACTAGAGGTTCATTTTATTTTAAACAATTTTTATTTCTTTTACCAGCCTGTCTACTCAAGTAAACATATTAAAGGAATCGTTTGGGATATGGTTGTAATTATTACTATACTAATAGGATAAATTGTTTTGAATAGTAGAAGGTTAAGGTGGTAGTAGGTAATATTATACGCCTGTTTTTATCTACAGGTTGATTGAAAAGTAACTCTCCATTTTAAAATACTTATAATTTATTTCTTAACTATAATTTTTACAAGGAATGGATATGAGTGGAAAGTGTTTTGAATGAGATTTTATTTAAAATTCAATATGGGCACCAGACTTCGCTCCCATCTTCTTGAGCTACCCAGGAATCGTGTCAACTGATTTCACCAGGAACTCTTGTGGTATGGAATACATAACTTCTTGTATTCGTCCTTAAGGTTCTTCCAAAGTCTTTGGTTTGGTATAGTAAACCTGTCCCTTTAACCAACGCCAAAGAAAAAAGACACAGGGTGTTAAGTCAGGACTCCTGATGGCTACTCATACATGAAATAGGGAGTTACTTTTTAATCACCCTGTAGTTTATTGTTACTGTTGTTAATGTCATTATTTGTAGATTTTTTTTTTTGTATTTTCCCTTTCTCTTAGCTTTGTGGATGAAATGGTAAGGATATTGGCAATTTGCAAAGCTGTTTTCTACATATATTTCTTCTTCAAGTAAATATTGACTGTAGATTCTTGGTGCCCTTCCTATGACTAGCAACAATAAAAATAATAATAAGGTAGATAAAAACAGGTGAATAATTCAGTGCTGAAAAGGACTTTTAGGGCTGTGTTTCAAATGAAACTATCTTCAACAAACTCCAATAAATAATGAATTTTCAGCAACACTCACATACACACCACACAGTACAAAAATCCTACTCTGTTCATATCTATCTATCTATCTATCTTTCACAGTCTGTTCATATCTATCTATCTATCTATCTATCTATCACAGTCTGTTCATATCTATCTATCTATCTATCTATCTATCTATCACAGTCTGTTCATATCTATCTATCTATCTATCTATCACAGTCTGTTCCTATCTATCTATCTATCTTTCACAGTCTGTTCCTATCTATCTATCTATCTATCACAGTCTGTTCCTATCTATCTATCTATCTATCTATCTATCACAGTCTGTTCCTATCTATCTATCTATCTATCTATCTATCACAGTCTGTTCATATTTATCTATCTATCTATCTATCACAGTCTGTTCATATTTATCTATCTATCTATCTATCACAGTCTGTTCATATTTATCTATCTATCTATCTATCACAGTCTGTTCATATTTATCTATCTATCTATCACAGTCTGTTCATATCTATCTATCTATCTATCTATCTACAGTGCATTGTAAAAGTCTACACCCCCTTGAAAACTGGACGTATTTTGTTTATTTTGATAGGAACAATTAATATTTTAAACTCCAATAATTTGTTTTAATAAGTCAGATCTATCACACTTTTATTTAATACACAAAATACATTTGAAAAATTTAAAACTGATTCTTAAACAAAGATAATTTTGAAAAATGTCTTTGCAAAAGTCTACACCCCCTTTGGAATGTCTTCAGCCAATACTTTGTGGATGATCCTGCTGCGTCAATTACAGCCTGCAGATGCGTCAGGTAGCCTTCCATGAGCTTGTTGCAGAGGTCTACTGATAGTTTTTGCCATTCTTCATGGCAGAACTTCTCGAGCTGTGTCAGATTGGATGGGGAACATTGCCACACAGCCAGCTTTAGATCTCACCTTAGATTTTTCTATAGGATTGAGGTCTGGAGACTGGCTGGGCCACTCCAAAACTGTGATTTTCTTGCTAACAAACCAAGCTTTAGTGCTTTTTGACACATGCTTGGGGTTGTTATCTTGTTGAACCTTGAAATTACGACCCAAGCGCAGAGCACTAGCAAAATTCAGCTGGTTTGCCTGTAATATTTCTTGGTACTTAACACTATCCATGACACCTCGGATGATTACCAGCTCTCCAGGCCCTGCAGCTGAAAAACAGCCCCAAATCATGATCAAGCCACCGCCATGCTTTACAGTAGGGCTGGTGTAATGAGGTTGACAAGCAGTGCTTTTTTCTGCTAAACATAGTGTTTCATATTTTTTCCATATAATTCAACTTTGGTCTCATCTGACCACAAAATCTTTTGCGACATGGTCATGGAATCATTGATGTGACTTTTGGCAAAGTTTAGCCTAGTTTGCTTATGCATATACTTCAGAAAAGGCTTTTTTCTAGCTATCCTCCCTTGCAGGCTAGACCAGTGCAATACTCTGGAAATTGTAGATGCATGGACATCTGTCCCAGTACTGGAAACTGAAGCTTTCAAGTCTTCTGGTGTTGCACTAGGGTTGGAGGTTGCCTCCCGGACCAGTTTTGATTTTGCTCTTCTGGTAAGTTTGCTCAGTCTCCCAGATCTTGGGGTAGCAGTCGTTTTGTTCACTAACCACTTCTTAACTACAGTTTTAACAGTGCTTAGGGGCAATTCTAAAGTTTTTGCAATCTTTTTATAGCCATTATTTTCATTGTACTTTTGAATAATAAGGTTTTTAAGTTCCTGAGAGAGAGGCTTGCCCATTTTCTTTCCCGAGTAGGACACCTTGTGTTTACAGTCAGAGTCCAAAGACCAACATACCAAGAAACCATGTGGTGGATGATTTTGTAGGCAGTTAAATCACCTTATATAGCAAAATAATAGACTGGCCAAGTTTGTTTGTTGTGGTAGAACACACATGTCACTTTTGATTATTCTGGATTGTATACATCCATGATAAACTACGTGATAATACAGTATAATATCTGGTGGGGGTGTAGACATTTGCAAAGACATTTTTCTAAGTTATATGATTTTAAGAATCAGTGTGAAATTTTTAAAATGTAATTTTTATATCAAAGGAAAGTGTGATGGATCTGCTTATTATTTAACAATCATTGGAATTGAAAAAATGTGTTGTTCCCTGTAAAATTATACAAAATATATAAATTTTCAAAGGGGGTGTAAACTTTTGCAAGCCACTGTATCTATCTATCATAGTCTGTTCATATCTATCTATCTATCTATCTATCTATCTGTTCATATGTATCTGTCTGTCCGTATCAATCTATCTATCTATCTAGCTAGCTAGCTAGCTCAGTCTGTTCATATATATCTTTAAAGTGGACTTCAGGTTTGCTAAAGGCACCAGTGATTGACCAGTGTTCAATGTTCAATGTGTTTTAATGTTGCTTTTGAAGATAGGCAATCTGCCCAGTTGCCAGGCATCTACCACCTTTGTTTTCTTGTAAAATATCCACAAGACATCTATATATCTATCAGTGTTCAAGCTCAGGCAAAAACTTGAATGTAAAATACTGATTTTCTCAGTTGTTATACAGGCTGACTAGTAGGTCAGACCTCCCCAATTGGAAGAATGAAACAATATCTATCTTATTTCAGTAAGTTGTTACATTAATACAACTGTAAAATATGCAAGATCTTTCTCTATCAATTGGTTTATTTCTACAATAAGATGCCTTGAAAGTCATGTCTCCTATTTCTTTCCCTAAAAAAAGAATGAAGGAACTCAATAACCTGGTAATTTTCAGCTTCAAAATATTATTTTTAAACATAGTCATCACCACTATGTATTTTTGAGGCACTTTTCATCTCAATGGTTGACAGCTATGTACAGCTGTTTGGAATGTAACTTATCATGCATTACTCTCACTGCTGCTAAAAGGCATTAGTTACCGCCTAACTGTGCTTGTATCAACTATTTGGTTGCCGTAAATGTTCAGCAAATATCAATGAATGTCAAGAGGGACATTTTTCCCTGTGAATTATTCAATGGCAAAAACTCTGCTTTATGCACATTTTCATGTCAGACACCATTCTGCCACTCAGCTGTTATTTGTAACAAGGCAAAACAAATTTGGGGTTACTTGAGATACAACCTCTATGGCTATCCTACCAACTTCCATCTCTGATACAATTTTTTTGAGCAGCCCTAATATATATCTCAGGCTGTACATGCATTTATCTAACCAGCTAGATATCTTTATTGTTATTTTTCCGTATTTTATTTTCAGTTCTGCTTATATATATATATATATATATATATATATATATATATATATATATATATATATATATACAGGGTGGCAATGAAGTCACTATACAGTTACTTACAATAGAAATTAAGACAAAGCAATTAATCAACAGTCCAGAAATTTATTATTAAAATGGTTCTGGTTAATAACAATAAAATGCATTGGTAAACAATAGTAAATCAGTTACCAATACAGTTCGAACTGCAAGCCATCTGCTTCAGTGCTTTGCTTTTTTATTATAAGTAACTGTATAGGGACTTTATTGCCAACTTGTGTATATATATATATATATATATATATATATGTAAGTTTCATTAAATATGACAGACAAGGTACTTTGATTAAGTTTTTTATATAATTTCTCATGTGATCATATAATTTTTCTTCCTTTCGGTAGATAAATTATACAAAAACTGTACAAACGTTGTTTTTTTTCTGAGCGCTTTCGGATATACATTTAGCCATTTTCAAGGTTGAAATATATTAACTGTTGACAAGAAATAGATTGTTGTATGCATGTATTTATATAATGTTTTCATTTTCAAAACACAGTCAACATATTGTGTCCATGTTCATAGTTGATATTATTGGGTGTTGTTTTTTTTTTGCTTTTATTAATAAGGCTTCCATTATTTTTAGCCTTTTTTTTACATGCAGATGATGCTATTATATTTGTGTTGTCAACAAGTATGTTACGAATCAGGCCCAGTAGATCTCCGTGAATATTTAAATGAGACCTATTTGAGCTATGGTCAGAAAGATGTAGCATGAGTCTTCTTGTTAAACATAAAAACAAAAAAACCAACTCTCAATAATATCAACCATGAACATGGAAACAACATGATGACTGTGTTTTGAAAATGAAAACATTATATAAATACATACACACAACAATCTATTTCTTGTTAACAGTTAATATATTTCAACCTTGAAAATAGCTAAATGTATAGATGAAAGTGCTCAGTAAAAAACAACTATAACTAAGGTCTGCTCAACATAGTTGCAGTATAAACCACAGGTGAGCTTTGTGGGTGATGAGAAAATATAAGTGTGCCTGAGTGAGCGTCGGCAATAGGGATTGGCTAGTCACCCTAGCAGACTGGTATCCTCGAATACGAGTGGCCAGCTATTTTTTTAATTATTATTGTTATATGTGTTTGTGTGTGTGTGTGCATATATATATATACAGTGTAACCCGGATATAAGAGACCCGGATATAAGAAAGATTTTCTCTGGTCCGAAATTAGAGCCTGTGTTAATAAAACAAAATAGACCAAACCCGGATATAAGAGAAACTTCTTCTGCGGTCCCGACAACTCTCTTATATCCGGGTTACACTATATATATATATATATATATATATATATATATAATATATATATATATATATATATATATCTTATAATAATTATTGTAATTGCATTTATATTGCTATTCGACTTGTTTTTCACCTTTTTAATTTTATATTTGTTTTAATTAAATTTATTTATTTCAACTTTTTACTTTTATTTAGTTTACTTAGTAAACTAAATAAAAGTAAAAAGTTGAAATAAATAAACTTTTTACTAAGTAAATTCATCACACGATAAAACAGAAAAGCTAAATATAAAATATTGATTTTTTAAAATATGACACAAAATAAAAAATATTTAGGATTTTTTTTTTGCGATATTGTGAACTGAAGATAAATTCATTTTCATTTTTTTCCCATATTCTTTTTCAAGGGGGAATTTTTAATTTTATTCATTTTTAGATCTTAATAATTTAAATTTTTCTTAAACTTATTTTGCATCGACAAACCTATAAGCATCTGCCACAATTTTTAACGCCATACTCAGATCATTGTATTTTTGGCGAATGCGTAAGTAAGTATTGACATTGCCTACACATCCACTTTTGTGCCATATATTCTCCTTCGTCGTCTTCTCTCGAGGCCCATATTCTGACAGACGATAAAATTATTTAAAAAATTGTGTCATTTATTTTATTTAAATTATACCATAAGTTTTCTTTCCTACAGCAGAATGTTAAATTCTAAAGAAATAAAATTAAAAATAAATAAATAAATTGACATCGTTACCTCACGAAGAAGCGAAGAATCAAAAAGCAAGACAGACGAATAATAATAGCATGAGAAGAGAGGAAAACGATTTAGAATTTTAGATGGAATAATAATAATAAAGTATCGCTTAAATGAATTAAATAATTTAAGCGATACTTATTATTATTATTATTATCTCACGAAACTTTTTGTAAATATAATAAAAATCTTAAAAATTGAAAATTCTCCCAAAAAAGGTTTGTTAAAATTATTCGTCTTTTGGTGATCAATTTTTA
The DNA here is from genome assembly GCA_964036315.1 of Acanthosepion esculentum. NCBI lineage: Eukaryota > Metazoa > Mollusca > Cephalopoda > Sepiida > Sepiidae > Acanthosepion > Acanthosepion esculentum. Next base: position 139,644,052 of record OZ038479.1, read on the forward strand.
TTTTATTTTTTGCTAATCACGAAACGAAAATAAAATGTTAACTTTTTCTCATGTTCAACACAAGTGCAGGTAGCACCCGGTAGAAATACTTTCTAAAGAAAGAAACGTTTAATAATCTTTCCGTAATTAATAAATAGGAATTACAATAAAATTTTACTTAAAAAAATCATCAATTTATTGATTATTTTATTTTTATTTTTTGCATACAGTTTTCTTTTAATTTTAAAAAAATCTCTAGGTTACAGGCCGTTCACCCACATGATAAGTAGTATGCGTAGTGTACGTGTACTTTGATTATGTGTTACGCACCAACATCTAAGTTGATCATCTAATGATGAAGTAATTATTTATTTCATACAACAAATATTCATTTTTTCAATATAATCACCCCCTTTGTCAATGCACTTAATTCACCCAGTGGTTGGCAATGAACTTTTTCACATGGCTGGCAATGAACTTTTTGATCCACCTTCATATTTTTTTCTATTTTTTTAATACTATTGATAACTAATCAAAGATGAAGACAGTAGTGTGAATAAGTGTAAATAATGATAAATCCTCACCCCAGAAATTATATATTACTTTGCTTCTTATCCACATTGCTGAAGGTTGAGGATCATAGAAAATTATTATAGAGTTGTTCTTCCCCTAGACTGGTTACCAACCCTGACTAGAGAGCCAAGTCAGCCTTGATATTTAACCCATAGCATGATTCCCATCAGGGAAAAAATGACATCGGTGGGTCCTGAATCCTCTTCAGGCCATTACTCGAAAGCTGACTAATTTGCACTGAGTTTCAGCTCATCTACGTTTATCACAAGGATGAAGCTGTTGGCCATGTGAAGGATTATCATCAAGGTAACTAAGGAATTCCATCTACCTTAGTTTTGAAATCAGAGTGATGCCTCTCCTAGACAGACTGCCAACCAAGGTTAACAAACTCTGTCAACCTGTCTTGCAGATTGACCTGTTAAAACTCAGTGCAAACCGTGCACACATTGAGCAGCACATCATGAATAACCAAAATATAACATATGACAAATATTAATAGATAGCACCAAAATACTCTACAACACCCAATGCATGAAAAGACTCAAAATCCTAGAAGCTATTATTATACTAAATAAACAGCCCACATTAAATATCATTCACCACAGGAGATGGTATATATATATATATGGAACTGCATATGATATCATTAATGTGTGCATATATTATATTAACATTAAAAAAATAAATCACATTCTTTTTGTGCAGCTTCATTGCTAATAACCATTATACATAACATCATGCGAGACCATTTTAAACATCCAGTTTCTCAAAGAATACCAGGATGTAGACATAAGAATTCTAACTACCACATAGGCACCACATTGGCTCATGATAATGACTGTGATAGTAAAAAATACTTGAACAAAAATAACAAAATATGAACTTTGTACAGTTTATCCACACCTTATCTGAAAATTGGAGAAATATAATCAAAAATGAAACAGACAGTCCTTGTTGGTCCTTTTTAATCAAACTTGTTTGTGTATAAATTATTTATAATTATATATATATATATATATATATATATATATATATATATATATCATAAATCATTCATACGAAAAGCAGATAATTATTATCTGCTTTTCGTATGAATGATTTACGTTATATAAATTGAACACGCACCACATAATATATATATATATATATATATATATGTATATATATATATATATATATAATCATCAAGCATTGCAAGTCCACTTCCGGTCAGTCTTTTCCCAAATCCCTCCATGACTACTATAACTATGCTGTTCTCTGCCATATCTTACTAGCAAACTATTCTATTTCTGTTCTGTGTCTAAAATTTTTCTATTACACTTACATACATTGGCCACAAATCAACCACCCTTTTGCTCCATCTATTATCCTTTCTTCTTGCTCTGTGTCCTATACACATTTATTTTTGACACTTTATTATTTCTATATATATTTTAATCTGTTTTCTGATCCATGTTGACTTCTTTCTATGTTCTATTTTAACAGTTTCTTTTCTCGCACTTCCCACTTGTGGAACTCTTTTCTGAGTCATTGCTTTCCAGTCAACTTTAATCTTCAAAAATGTAAATGCAATGTCAATCATTATCTAGTGTCTTCCTGATTACTCTTCTATTGTGCTCACACATTAGTAATGTTTCTCTTTTCTAATTCTTTCACATGCAGTAACCTCATGTGCCTTAGTGGCTTTGCTGCCTTACTTAGAGTGAATTTGATTATAAAAAATATCTTAGAATTATCCCCAGCTCTTTCCATTGATCTTTGTTCATTTCTAAGTTTGTTTTTAAGCAATTTTGTTAATGTCCATGTTTCGAATGCATATGTCATAGTTGGTATTATACACTTTGTTTTATGCATATTAGCAAATTTCTTTTCATTTTATGTCTTTATTGTTTTATGTAAATTTATTTTATTTTTATTGTCTTTCTTTAATGCTTTTGCAATCATCAGACAAACTGGTTTATTTTTTGAAAATTGAATCTATTTATAAATAAATAATAATCTATAGATTCAATTTTCAAAAAATAAAACAATTTGTCTAATGATTGCAAAAGTGTAAAACCCAGGGTCACAAACTCATATCCATAAAACTGAATCCTAAGTAGATATATTCCATGAATTCTTCAAGTTCTTCATATTTTGCTCGTATAATTTTTTTTTAAATGTTACAATTTGAACGTGACTTTCGTTCTATTTCTGTTCATTTAAAAACTACATTCAGACTTTCTCTATTCAGGTTATTTAACATTTCTTGTAAGTCATCCAAGGATTGTGATTTTAGTAAAATGCCATCAGCAAATTGTAAATACTTCAAATGTTCTCCATTTGTGTTCACTCACATTTTTCCCACTTCTTTTTTCAGAAGATACTTTTAAGGTATGCTGTAAATAATTTTGGCAAAAGAAAATCTTCATGTCTCACACCATTTCCAATTTTTATTTCATCTGTGCATTTGTATAGTTGAATTATTGCAGTGCTGATACTATATATATTCTCAATAACTTTTATACATTCTTTTGTTAAACACTGCTGAGTGTTCTGACGAGTCAAATGATTTTTCATAGTCAACAAGTACCAAAGTTGTTTTTGCATCAGTTGATCTATTGCAGATGGTTTAATGTTTATTAACCACACATGAAGCTTTTTGTTTGAATGGCTGGTTTTCATTGATGGTATTTTTAGTCAGTTTGTAAGTACTTTGTGTTTCTTTGATAGTTTTCAGCTATAGTATCTTCACACATCTTGAATAAACTCAAAATGATACCCACCAAAATGTGAATGTGAGATACTCAAAAACCACCAAAGAAACATAATGTGTACATGTAGACATGACCTTATCAACCCACAAAAAACTTTTTTGATGATGACTTATGGAGACAAAAAGCACTCAGAAGACATTGGCCAATTTATGTTTGAACCCTTCCTGGAAAAAGGGAAACAGATTCAAACCAAAGAAAACCTAAAAACAAGTTTTGAATAAAGAATTTTCAGCAAAATTTAACAAGTGACAGTTTTTCTCTAAACATGACTATTGCTGTATACTCCCTGGACTCCTCAGCAATGTTCATTGTTTTAAAAAGCTATGGATAGAATTTTTTTATAACAACAAAAACATAACACTATTTAGCTGTTAGTGTTTATTTACAAGATTGATTTTATATGGAGAAGCAGTGGTGGCATCCTACCATTTCACTTCACACAAACCCATTCTAAAAATTATAAAAGCTTAGTGAACTGGTTGTTGGAGTATCTGAAAATAATCTTATATACTAATAGCCAATATATAATAGCTAAAAATATCAGAGATGTAGCAGATGTAAATATAAATATAAAAGTGAACATTGAAGTCAACACTCAGAGGTGACGGGCAGCCTGACGATTACATCTAGCATGAAACAGCCTGTCGCCTCTGAGTGTTGACTTCAATGTTCACTTTTATCTTTTTATATATATATATATATATATATATATATATATATATATATATATATATATATATATTTGTTATGAAAACACTCCCATGAGTGCTCAGGATCGCCTTGTCAGTGATGTTATGACTTGACAAGTTTCAGGTCTTCCAACATCATACTTGCTTGCCCAAGAGACCCTATATATATATATATTGAAAATACTCCCTCTACATATTCTTTTTTTTTCTATGTATTGTGTCCCTTCAGGATGTTGGCAATCATGGCTTTCCACAATTTCTTATCTTTTGTAGCTTCTGTAATCAAATTTACTCAAGCTCTCTAGGTAGGTTATGCATTGTTTTCCTCTGTCCCTCTAACCTTCAATCTGTTTTGTGAGTAACAAATTTTCCAAGCCTTCTTTCCTCATTATGTGCCCTAGAAATTTCAACTATCTCCTTCTGATGTTAAGTATAAGTGTACTTTTTGTTCCCATGTTTTCTTGTTTTTTGTAGTGAGTGAAAATTATATTTTAAGTATATATGATGACAAAAGTCATGTCAGTTAACTCTACAAGGTCCACTAGTACCATGTAACCACCAGTGGTAGCATCCTACCATTTCACACAAACCAATTCTTAAAATTATAAAAGCTTAGCAAACCAGTTGTTGGATTATCTAAAAATAATCGTATATATTAATAGCTAAAAATATGATTAATACCATTGCTGTAACACTATTTACATTATTCGGACTATTGTCCTCATCTTTGTTGCCATATTTATCACGACGTTTCAGCTGTTGTACACTCCGGCCTTCTTTAGGTGGTTGGAATGTCAAACTGAACCCTTTATTTAAGGGTCTCAACTTTGCCACAAGCATCAGGTGAGTGCCATACTTGGACATCATTGCCAGAATCAAGGAGGTGGCCTTGAACTTACCTCAGGCTCAGGTGGATGAACTGAGATGAAAAGTGAGACAGACCTTGGAAAAGGCCAAGCCACCCAAGTCAAACATCATGAAACTGGAGAGGTTGGCGATCGGATCCCTACAGAGGAACAAAAACATCATCATACTACCGGCTGACAAAGGCAATGCAACTGTAGTGATGGAGAAATCAGATTATACAAGAAAGATGGAAGACCTCATTAGAAATGGTAGCTACAGTAAAATAAAAAAGGATCCTACAATGAAAACGGAATGCAAACTGTTAGATACCAATCAAGAACAAGGATCACTTCACATCTAAGATGTATAGGCAGTTATCGCAGCATTACACCAAGCTACTTCACATATACGGTCTCCCTAAGATTCACAAAGATGGTATTCCACACAGTCTGATTGTTAGTTGCCAAGGCTCAGTGTGCCACCCTCTGAGTCGCTTCCTTGTAGATATAATTGACCCATTGATTGGAAAGTCTCCTTCATATGTCCGAAACTCAGCCCACTTTGTGGAAATAATCAAAGATGCCCCCATCTTATCCAACCAGATGGTGGGCTTGGACATGGTGAGTTTGTTCACCAAGGTGCCCACGGAGGAGGCACTCTCAGTAGTCAGAGACAGATTGACCTCTGACTCATCCCTAGAAGAATGGACCAGTATTCCAATAGATAATCTGATGGAGATGTTGACTTTCTGTACACAAATAACACACTTCGGAATGGGATCACACATATATCGACAGGACGAGGGCTTAGCAATGGCGAATATATCCATGGAATACTTTGAGGAAATGGCATTAGAATCTATATCTCTAAAGCCAACTCTATGGTTAAGGTACATAGATGACACCTTCATACTCTGGCCACACCAGGAAGATGTTCAGGTTCTACTGGACCATGTGAACTCAATAAGACCTTCAATACAGTTCACGATGGAGAAAGAGAGTAATAACACACTCCCATTCCTAGATGTTCTAATATCTCGAACAGAGCATAGGTTCAAGACATCCGTATACTGTAAACCGACATTCACCGAACAGTACCTCAATTTCAACTCCCACCATCCATACAGTGTAAAGAAAGGGATCATCTGCTGCTTACAGCACTGGGCAAAAGTCGTAAGTGGCGACCCAGAGACATTAGATAAAGAATTGGTCAGTATAAGTAGTACCCTACAACGTAACAACTACCCTGGGTACATGGCAGCAGCCCCAATAAACTGGGATAGGCGGGTACAAGAGGAAGACAACAACACTCAGAAAACAGTCTGCCTGCCTTATGTGAAGGGGTTATCAGAGAAAATACAAAGGATCTGTGGTCCATATAACATCAGGACAACCTTCAAAAGCTGGACAACACTTCACAGATATCTCTCCCAAGTAAAACCCCCCATAGAGGAGAACATGACTAAAGACTGTGTGTACACTATTCTGTGCAGTTGCGGAAAGAAATATAAAGGGGAGACAGGCCGCCCCCTTATGGTAAGGCTTCAAGAACACCAGAAAGCTGTAACACGAGGGGAAGTGGAAAAATCACGTGTGGCTGACCACATATGGAGAGAAAAGGGAGATCACCGACCTTTGTGGGATCAGGTTGAAATCATAGTCAAAGAACATCATTGGAAAATTCGTAAACTTAAGGAATCAGCACATATGCTAGGCGACAAAAATCTCTTGAGTTGACCAAGTATAGAAATGAATACAATATGGGAACCAGTAATAAGCAGTGCCAGAGAAAAGCAGTAATAAAAACAAAAATTGCAATATGACCTCTGGTAAAAAACATGCAATGATAACAGCAATTTACATACCGAGAAATTCATACACAGATGTTCTCAAGGACACATGGCACGGTGGATAAAGGCGTTACTTAGATCCAGTGACAGGACCCAAAGAATGTGAGTTCAATACCTGGTTAAGGCGGTAGAGAACTTGAAAAGGGAAATTAACAGGAGATAACTAATAACTGACATCCATTAGATATGGCATGTAGAACTAGAACAGTCTACACAAGAAAATGAAATAAAGGGTTCAGTTCAACATTCCAACCACCTGAAGAAGGCTGGAGAGTACAACGGCCGAAATGTGATAAATATGGCAACAAAGATGAGGACAATAGTTTGAATAATGTAAATAGTGTACATAATAACTCATCTCAGAAATATAGACAGATACCATTACTGTAAGTTCTGTGGAGACTGAAAGAGTGTTTTCTGTGATGAACATAATTTATTCTGACAAAAGAAATTGTCTTGAAGTTAAACCATATTACAGCTGATGACACTAGAGTCAAAAAGCCTCATACATTTGAACAGAAATATGATGAGAAAAGAATTTCAATCTGGAAATGGCTTAATAAATAAATATTTTGTATTGAATTATCAAAATGGTTGAATTCTTTTTGATACTATAAAACAATTTGTTTCCATTCTCAGATTGAAAAGAAAATAAGCAGAATTGATTCCTAATGATTAACTGCCTTTATAGAATCAGTTCCTGGAAATTTGGGATGCCATTATTGTGCGGCAGATTATATGTGAATCAATACAATGAAATATTTATAATTTACCTTTTATAAATAAATAATTATAAAAACCAATTTTTATTCAAAAATTTACAAAAATGTCTATAGAATAAGAAAATTTATGTAAACATGATTTTTCTGAGGATTATACATTTTCTTCTTGAATTATTTGATATCATTAGTTTTAATTTTCCAATTCTTTTTTCTAATCATGATCCAGTAAAAATTAAAGACATTCTGTAATTATACACAAGGAAAATTTTGCCCCCCTCCCCAATGAATAAGGTGATATGCACTCAAAATATTACAGGTTTGTGGTCTCACCTAAAATCTAAAATTAAAAGAATGTTTGGTTCAGAAGAAGATATTCTCTCAACCTATTTTAGTGAATTTATATCGCAAGAGCAAATGAAACAAAAATCCTGAAAAATGCATTTTTTTAAAATTTATGATTACATTTATTCATTGTTAGGTGTTTATTTAAATTTTCTTGTTCACAGAATTTTTTTATAAATTTATGATTTTCAGTATCTGTCTATATTTCTGAGATGAGGTATTATGTACACTATTTACATTATTCAGACTGTTGTCCTCATCTTTGTCGCCATATTTGTTACAACGTTTTGGCCCTTCAGTATCTGTCTATATTTCTGAGATGAGGTATTATGTACACTATTTACATTATTCGGACTATTGTCCTCATCTTTGTTGCCATATTTATTACGTTTCGGCCACTGTACACTCCGGCCTTCTTCAGGTGGTTGGAATGTCGAACTGAACCCTTTATTTCGCTCACTGGGGTAGACTCTTCTAGTTTCACGTGCTATGTTTAATGGATGTCAGTTATCAGTTATCTCCTCTTAATTCCCCTCTCCAAGTTCTCCACTGCCTTCACCGGGTATTGAACGCACACTCTTTGGGTCCTGTCACTGGATCCAACCAACGCCTTTATCCACTGTGCCATGTGTTCTTGATTAAGGCAGTGGAGAACTTGGAGAGGGGAATTAACAAGAGATAACTGATAACTGACATCCATTAGACATGGCAGTGAGCGAAATAAAGGGTTCAGTTCAACATTCCAACCACCTGAAGAAGGCCGGAGCATACAACAGCCGAAATGTTGTAATAAATATGGTAACAAAGATGAGGACAATAGTCTGAGTAATGTAAATGGTGTTTATGATTTTCATATTTATTTCTTTATAAAATGGTAAATAATAAATATTTCATTGTAGTTGGTTTCCATATTTTTATAATTATGTAAATGTTTATAAATAAAAAAATTTTTTTTGTATTTATTTTGGTTTACCTATTTTATAATCTGGTAAATATAAAATTATTCTTGCAAATAAACTATCTGATAAATAGTGCTTAATATTTTTTATGTAAATTCTTAAGAAAAAAAGAAAATGTATAAATCCACTTTCATATGTTTGGATTTTATTCAAATTCTAAACATTGCTTTTTAAAACAATAAACATTGTCAGTTAAGTCAACAGTTGTAGCAGTATCAAGAGAAAATCTCTCTTTTGATGCACATATTTTTACAGGTATAAAGATTAAACTTTACTGAACTTCCATTGCACTTCAACCTAATCTGTTGGATTGATTCATTTTCTACAGCTTATCAACCTTTTTCAGGCTATTTAAAGCCAGAAAATAGTTTTAGATTCTAAGAATTTTTGGGAGGGAGAAGTAATAATGATTTAGGGATACAAGTCTTATTAACCCAGAGCTGGGTGGAAAGAAGAGGTGGATTCATCCTTTCCCTGGGGCATTAATGCATAATTGAATATAATGGACCCAACTGGAACTGGAATTCAGCTCTTTGATTAAGAATTCTGAGTCATTATCCACTACACCACTTATACGTCCGGCCAAGCTTACAGCATCTGCTATTTCAAAGTGGTCATCCATTTAGGTACTGACTAGGCTTGATGTTGCTTAACTTCAGGGAACTGATATTTCAACATAATATGGCTACAAGTCGCTAATCTGTCTGTGTGTGTGTGTGTGTTATTTATTTTAGGATATTAAAACATGTTAAAAATCAGTGCACAATTACAATTATATTTCAACACCATAAATGTGTCTCTTCAGGTGATGTTAAACTACTGGCAAGTGAAAGATTAATTTAATTTCAAAAAGCAGAATACTTTAAAAAAAGACGTGTGACCTTTGCTGGGGTTAACCAATAGAATGTGACCTACACTAAATTCAAATAATAATTTAGCATAGATCACATTCGATTTGTTAATCATGACAAAGCCTACAAGTCTATTTTTTAAAGTATTCTGCTTTTAGAAATTAAAATAATCTTTCGCTCACCAGTAGTTTAACATCGCCTGAATAGATACATTATGGTGTTGAAACATAATTGTAGTTGTGTAGCGATTTTTAACGTTTTAATATCCTAAAATAAATAATATTTACCTTTACTATGTATTAATCCCTCTTTTAAATTAAATATTACATATAGTGGAATCATACACCATTTGCTCTTATTTTACCTGGATAATATATATATATATATATATATATATATATATATATATATATAAATACATGTTTCATTAAATAATATAGACAAGTGTTGTCTATTTATTTTTTGTAAATTCTTTTCATATTGTCTGATAAGCTTAATAGCATTATCATTAAATGAAGAAAGAAAATCACAATATTGATACATATTTTTTAATCCTATCTAAGCTTTCGGCTTATATAAGCTATTATCAAAGATGACAATTACATTACAATAAATTAAGCAATACACGGACAAAACAGTGATGATAGTTTGTTTCTGTTTGTCTATATTATTTAATGAAACATGCATCAATCAAAAAAATGCTGCCTAAATACCCACGCACACACACACACATATATATATATATATATATATTGTGTATTTGGGTTAGCAACCAGTCTTTTATGCAAGTTTTCTTGAAAATGACTGACAAGGTGCTGTGGTTAATTTATTTATATGAATTATCAATTAAATCTTTTTAATTTTCATTAAAATTTCTCATATTATGCCCCCCAAAATACAGTAACAAATCATTCTTTATGGAAGTGTTTTGGCATAACTAATATTTATTGATATGGGGATTTATCAATAAGTAAAGTCCCCTACAATATGAAGCCAGCAACAGAGGAATTAAACATGTTTAGTATATTAAATTCTCTTCAAATGTACTTATTGTCAGTTTGCTGTAAGGCAGCATTGCGAAATAGCACATATTAGTTCTACATTCAAGTACTACATTCAAGTTCTGTATAAAGCAATTGTCAATGATAGAAATTTTTAGCCTCAGAAAAGTGTGTGCCAACCAAAATTTAAAGCTGTATGAAAGCAGTGAAATCTTCCAAGAACTTAAATGTAGTGTCCCTGTGCCTTTCATGATAATTGTTGTGATGGTTCCTGCCCAGTATTAGATTGGTGAAAGGTTTCATCATTTTACAGTTGAAATGGTCAGATGTAACCATAAATTCTATGCTAGCAGTTTCTTTTCTGGCACTTCTCACTTGTGGAACTCCCTTCCGACTCCATGCTTTCCAGTCAACTTTGATCTTCAAAAATTTAAATACAATGTCAATCATTATCAACTGTCTTCTTGATTACTCTTCTGTAGTTCTCACTCCTTAATGTTTCTCTTTTTTCACACTCAATAACCCCTTGTGTTCTTAGTGGCTTTATTGCCTTGCTTGGGGTAAAATGATTAAAAAAATGTTGCATCTGCAGAATAAGGTGTGAAAGGAGACTTTTTGTTTTGTTCTTGCACCAGAACACAATGTTGCACTGCAACCAAGAAATGATCCAAAGAAAAAAAATTCACAGTTGCAGCACACCCTCTGTACATTCCCAATTTGACATCCTCAGGCTTTCAGGTTGTTCCTGAAACTGAAGTAGAAATTGAAAGGTTTCCATTTTTTATCAGATGCCAAAGTTAAAGTTACTGTAACCAATTCTCTCAAAAGAAGAAACTGTCTACATTAATGGAATGAAAAAATGGATACAATATTTGAAAAATTATATTGCACTAACTGGTGACTGTTAAAAAATAAAATTGTAATTTCAAAGGGAAATAAATTTGCCACATTTTGATACCAATTTCAATATTCTATCTGGTCTAAAACTTGTTTTATGGGATTGAAGATCTATTTATCAATCAACCGTCATAGTTTTGAAGAGAAATAAATTTACTTAATTTTGATACCAGTTTCATTCTATCTTGTCTAAAAATTGTTTTAGGAAATTAGAGATGTTACTTGTTAATCAACCCTCATAATTTTGAAAAGAAATAAACTGACTTCATTTTGATACCAGTTCCATTATTCTATCTGATCTAAAACTTTTATCATGAGATTGAAGATCTTATTTGCCAAGGTTTCTGGTTATGTAATTATTACTTTTATCTATTAAAATTTATTTATTCCCAATTTGCATAATTATAAAAATCTCTTCCTTTCTTTTTTCTCTTTCCAGACTCCTTTCAAAAAGAGCTCCACAACGATACATCAGGTGTATGAAATGACAATTTCAACAGCAAATGAAAACAGAAAATGTCACAGAAATGTATCCCTAGCTGTGACAACCCAGAAGATTTATTGTGATAGGGAACAGAAACACTTTATCATCTTTAGTCATTCAAGAGCAAAAGCTCCTTACCTACCTGTCGTTCAGTGTTGTAGCAAAACATTCTTAAGCTAATTTATCCCTTTTCATTAAATTTAACAGATCTTCAGTTATTTAATTATAAATATATTATTTCTGAAATTGGTCGTATTTACAAATAAGATTTTTTAGTGTATTTTTTATTGGCCTTTCAAGGGCAAATACAACCCTAGAAACGTGTTGGCAAAAATCATTGTAGCACTTTCAAGGTAACTGACTAAACTAAATATCTCTTTAAAAAGCATTCAGAAATTTGAAATATCTTCTGTTGTATTAATAAGGTATTGTTTGTCTTTAAGTTTAAACACCGCAAAAGAATGTCAATATTTCATCTGAAATTTGGTGTTGAAATCTATAAATCCAATGACTGATTGCTCGATTTGTTTTTTGTGGTTTATCAAACTTTTGCACATTATTTAAGGGCAGAAAATATTGTTTAGATTGTAAGAATTTTGGAGAGGCAATAATGATTTCTACTGATAAAGTTCTACTAATTAACCCATAGGTGGGGGGTGGGGCGACAAGGTGAGTTCATACTTTACCCAAGTGTATTTTGCACATAAGTGAATATAAGACACAACTGATTCCGAGTTGTTATTCATTACACCAACTGCACATCCACACTTAAAGCACTTCCTATTTCAAAACAGTCAACCGTCTAGGTTTTGACAAGGCTCAATGTTGTTTAACTTCAGTAATTGTATGAGAACCAGTGTATAAAATCTGTGATCATTTTTAATATATTTCTCACGAGTAATACGTGTTAACATTTCAACAAAGCAACAAGAATGAATTGCTTGATAAACATTAAAACAAATTATAAAAGTATATAATCTATCTATCTATCTATTCATATACGTATATATAGTCTATTTATCTCTCTGTTTATATATATATATTTATTTATTTATAGTTTATTCGTATATATTTATTTATTCATTTGTAAGTCTATTCATATCTCTCTCTCTAAATATATACGAGTTTATTCATACCTCTCTCTCTCTCTATATATATATATATGTGTGTGTGCCTGTTCATATCTATCTCAACTCATACTTCTAACCCAGTAAGACTTTTGGATTTTTTCCCTTTTTTAATCATTTCAACTCAAGCAAGGTAATATAGCCATGCAACAGGTTACTGAATGTGAAAGAAGATGAGAAAAAAACCATTAGTAAGGTGAGAGAAAAATAAAAGAACAGGAATTAAGAAGACAGAAGATAACAATTGACATTGCATTTAACTTTTTAAAGATCAAAGTTGGCTGGAAAGCAAAAACCCCAAAGACAGTTCCACAAGCGACAAGTGCAACAGAAGAAACTGCCTGCATAGAACTTAAGGTTACATCTCGCCATCTTCATATCACTAAAATTATGTTAAAAAACTGTGCATGTTATTAAAATATTGTTTTTCAGAAAATAAAATCCTTTATGCTAATCTAGTACGATACTTTATCTTTTTAAATAGCAAAATACTAGTACGATACTTTATCTTTTTAAATAGCAAAATCTCCTTCCTACTAATTTCTATTCATGAAAAGTTGTAACGTGCATTAAAATATAATCCTAATTATTTTTATATGATTTTTAAAAGCTAAATTCCTCTAGATCAATACATACATATCTCTTTATCAAAAACTATTTACCAAAAAGATGAGTATATCAAATTCAATATTGATTGACACAAATATTATGTCCAAATAAATATGTCAAACATTCGACTCACTGTAAAAAACTATATGTCAATAATATCTGAAATCCATTAATTTATATTACCAATAGCAATATTTTTATCTCAAAATTTAATTGACCCTCAAATAACGCATATAGACTTGATGTTGTTTCATACACCACTTACTCAGCCCGTGTCAGCCATTAGCTGCTTTGAATAGCTTTTTTGAGTATAGGTACAAGGATGGCTCCTCAATCACTACAATCTTAATCTGTTCAAGTCTAGGGTTAACAGTTATCTTCCCCACATATCTCCATAAACTGTGCCTCTTACTATGTAACCCTCTACCTTGAGTTGCTCTAGGGCCTCGTACAGGGTGAACATCATTGTAAAAAATATTATATATATAAAAATATAACTATATATCTAATTTATTATATGAAATGGTTTGCTAATTTTAACACCTCCAAAACAAAATGCTATCATTTAATTGTCTTAGAGAACCTTACACCTCTTACTCAGCCTGTACTAGTCAGTAGTTTTTTCAAGTATGGATAAAAACCTATTTTATAAATAGCAAACGACCCTCATTCCTTTTGTAACCCATTGGCAAGATGTAAGTTCCATTTGAGCTTCTTTCCACAAACTACTGCTTTGTGGAACTAACACCCCAATCATTACAATCCTAAACTATTCATGTCCAGGATTAACCATTATCTCCCCGATATATCTCTATAAATTGTGCCTCTTACTCTGTAACGCTCTACCACGAGTGGCTCTTGGACCTTGTACAGGGTAAGCCATATTGTAAAAAAAGGTACAATTATGTGTGCCACTTTGTAGATGCAAATTTTCAACCCCTAAAAATATGATGTAACTAATCTGAAAGAGACAAAACATGAAAGTGACTATGTTTATTAGTAAGTAATTAATTAAGTAATGAAGGAAGCTCGTTATTTTTACTAAATAACTGTAATAATTTTGTTTATTCTTCAGGCATTGGTCATCTTGGGAATTAACATAATTTTAGTGTATTATATCTATAAATAAATGTTTAAGATTTTAGACTTAAATAGATTTTATTTTTAAAACTGATTAAATCAGGTAAATAATTTATTTTTTGTTCTTTGTACTGAGACTGAAAATGGGTGAATTTAAATTTTGTTTGTATGACGTCTAATATGTGAAGGGCAGCTGATGAATTGGCCAGAGTTTCTTTTGTGTCCCAATTAACCAAAATCTCTCTCACTATCTATCTATATATATATATATATAGTTTACGAAAAACTAGGTAATCCGTATGGGAAGACCCAATGAGGATAGAATCCAGAGAGCTCAATGTAAATCAGAGCTAATAATTTAAATAAAAACAGATTGCTTTAAGGTTTAATATATATATATATATATATATATATATATATATATATATATATATATGGTGGCTTCTCTCATCAATTTCAGCATATCAGGGCCCAGTAATTCAGTTTAGAACTGAACCACTAACAACACATATGATTTGTTTACAGTGGTGAAGATTTGCTTAAAACCAGCTGTACTTTTCAGAAAAAAACTTTTTCCTTTTCCTAGACTGGCTACCATCCAAGGCAAGATAACTCAGTCTGTTCTTTTATTTAACCCCTAGATAGGGGAAATGGAGTCATGCTTTTTACAAAGGCATTAGCTTGAAGGGGACAAAACAGAATTCTCTAGAATTTGAACTCAGCTCAGAGATTTTACTTTCTGTGCAAATAACCACTACACTATATATATATATATATATATATATATATACACACATACAAGTCATTGTGGTCAAGGGCTTGAGTGTGCTGCCTTGTTCAAATTGTTGATCACACTAGATAAAACGCTCTTTCTCAGAAACTGTAGCTGAGGTCTACTCAGCATAGTTGCAGTATAAATCACAGGTGGGCTCTGTGAGTGTTGAGCAAACATAAAATTTGCCTGAACAAGCGTCTGCAACAGGGATTGGCTAGCTACCCTAGTAGATAGGTATCCTCTAACACGAGTGGCCAGCTATCATATATATATATATATATATATATATATATATATATATATATATTTGTTGTATTTTTTATCCTTGTTAACTAGCAAGGATTTGTAATGCTAAAAATTTATTATCTGAAAACACATTTTGAATATAATTTACTATTATAAAACCAAGGATGAAAACTTTTATTGTATTTATTATAAGTCCATTAAAGCTTTTCAATCCTAATTTGATGTCAATAAAATATTAACAATAATGAGTCTATTAAACACCAGCTCTTCATATCAAAACTTCAATTTTGATTGTTACTGACCTTTTTATATCTTAATCCATATCAGATTTTGTTGTGTCAGTATGGCATCATGTAAATATTCACTGACTAGATTAACAAAGGATTGCACCATTACAAAAACAAAGCTCACCAAATGACTATACCAACTGGTGTTTCTTCTGTCTTCTTTACTGGCAAATATAAACTATTTATATGCAATTTACTGATTCACATGGAGACACTGACAATCAACTTATGATACAATATGCAAAATGTTTTATTCAATCTTTGATTGATCTTAGATATTTTTCTCTTCCAAGGAATTGATCCTTTTTTAAGATTTGATTTTTTCGAATGACCTGAAAAAAATTGGAATATGCAGAATGTAAACTGAATGATTTTTTTAATATTATTTAAGATGGAATTTTACCATGGTTAAAATCTGTGAATTCTATACAATTCATTTACTTCAATATCTGGTTACATTTTTACTTTGTAAATACTGGACATATCTACAGCCAAGAAAGAGTAATTCATACTAGTTGTCTATATAATGAACATTACAAAACATTAACATTTATATACCCTTCTTATAAACTACTAGACCTCTTATAGTCATAGTCACATATTGTATATAAAATATTATTATGACTGTAAATTAAACCTATTTGTGACATTGTGAAGCTAAAAGGCCAATTAAAAGCATAAAAACTCCAGGATTTTTCTTCTTTAATCTGCTTTACTTGTACACCAGGATATTTGTAAAAGATACTGGAATATCTGTGTACTGTATGTGAAAATTATCATTGCTATATGCATGAGTACTAAAAGTATATTTGACAATTTTTACTCTACCCACAAACAACTTTAGATCAAACCAACAGGGGAATATAAAACACCAGTCAGTCTGTCAAATGTTTTAAAGTCTATGCCATAGTTTTTCATCCTAATACAATGTTTATATCTATGAAGTGCATTTTAAAATCATAAAATTCTTCAGCAAAATTTAACAATCAATACAAGGATATTTTATTAGTTGTAACTCAACTGAGCTCACATATATAAAATTTCAGATAGGTTGTAGGGCATCTTCAAGTAGCACAAGGTCCTTAACTGGGCATGATAATTTAATGCAAATCAAAGAATAAATTGATTGAAATTTGAAATAACAAAAATAACAACAAAGATGAGGATAGTCCAAAAAATAATAATATTTTCCTTATTAACAACAAATCCTAAAGATATGCATTAAAATCTGTAAGACATCCTCAAATATTAGAAAAGATATTTGATTGTTGACTTTTGCAATCACGTCTTCTTTTGACATAAAAAGATGACACAGTCATGCCAAAAACATCTGGAGTACACACCCAGATGTTTGTGAATGACATCTGTTATATCTGGAAGTTGTAATCAAACTTATTTTCCAATTTGTAGATTTCATTCAAACTTCTAAACACATGTAAAACATTTACCTGGATTTTTATTGGTTCTGCTTGGATACATTTGATAACTGAAAGTAAAATTTATCATTTTTTTTTACTGTTATGTTTATTGTTTTGCTTCAGTCTTTTGTTTGTTGACTAGTGGAACTACAGACAGATAGACAGTCTGATAGATATAAAGACATTGAGATATATATATATATAAATATATAGATAGATACATATAGATATAAACAGATTTAGATAAAGATGAACAGGTTGAGGTAGGTATGAATGGACTAAAATATCAATGACAGGCAGTAATTTTTTTATATTGTTTATACTTTACTAGTTTTACAAGGCCATTTATGGGGCACCTGGTGAGGAACAAAACTCAAAATATAAATTAATTTTATCTTCATTTATATCAATGGTCATTTACTAATATTGGTTTAGTATGGCACAAGGCCACAGCTACCTCAGCATACTCAGGAATTAATGAGATGAGTTATAAGTAAGAACTTATAGTACTGAGAAAGTCAGTTAGGTACCCAATTATTTATCGAACTCCCTATATTAACGACCTGGTCTATATGATAAGCTTGCCAAACATTACACTGCATAAGGCGACCATATACTTACTATTCTTATCTATGTCTGGTAGACGGCCAATATTTTGGTGTGCTCAGTGAGAAACACTACACTTTGAACAATGGCATCATCTGTATATTTTGTTTTATTTCATAACAAAACAAATTAGCAGTTGATTTTGCACAGGTACCCAAAGCAGGATTTGCATACATTCAATAAAGATTTGCATACATTTAATAAGGATTCGCAGATATGCAATAAGGATTTGCATACATGTATAACTCTTATTCTTAAACATGAGAAATATATCATTGCTATTTGCTTGTTAGGTTTAATTTCAAATGCAAAAGATAAACTTAATTTGTTCAAGGTAAGCATCAAATAAAATTAAAAAATAGCTTGTGTCAAGTTTAACATTTGTGAGTTCACAAAATATTAATATTATTACTATAATACTAGCAATGATACCCACCATTGCACAGGCCCTTTCACCTCGTTCTTTTGCACTATACAATCAGCTCTTTGAAAATGCTATAAAATGGTATTAGGGAAGTTGTTATAATTGAATCATTTGAGGTTTAAACATTTAAGTAACCATTTACTTCATATGCATCATCTCACAATATTTGCTAAATTTTCAAAATATATTATTAAAAATGTCAACATTGCTTACTTCCCTTTATTCCCAAGCTGTGATCTAAATGCTCAGGTGGTTACCAGGGCAAAAAAAATGATTATGTAAATAACTCCATAATCTAATTATAAAAGCCATCAAGAAAACAATTACTTATTTATAAAGAGCACAGATTTTAAATGAATAACACAACATATTTATTTTTAATAATTTGATATTTTTAAGTTGAACATGCAAATTAGTTACCTCCATTAAACAAGAACCACAAAGTTAAGCAAGATATAAGACACATGCAGGTAGATATAAATAATAAAAATGCATTAGTTGATGTAAGTTCAGGATATTCAAGAAACATGTACAGACTTTGAGCTTTATATATATATATATATATATATATATATATATATATATATATATATATGAAGAACAAGTTTTAATATTATAAGCTGTCTGTTAGAAATAAACAAGTTCCAACTTTGCTACTAGAACTAATAAAACACAGTTTAAGGTTTAAAATATCCATTATGAATTTATAAATTTGCTTAGAGAGAAATATGAATTGTTAAACAAAATTTTATTTTTATAAAAAGGATTTAAACTCCAGCATTGAGTTCTAAGTGCCAAATTTTACAAGTTTATTATTTAATGTCTGTTCTCCCTTACAGGAAATACTGTCTTTTGTAAATATCTATATAAGAACTGCTTGTGGTTTTAAATTTAAAATAAAGGTAATTTAAAAAAAGATATGGTAAAAATGAAATTAATGCAAATACAGGTAAATTAATTAGGGAAAAAACTTTTTTTTTCCACATATATTCATCATTTAAAAAATACCTGAACATATCTTAACTATTCATATATTAGTTAATGTTATTATTTATATGACCTGTTTTTCTGATTGGTCATTAAAATATTAATTATTAGAGCATCAAGGGAGATTACTCTTTCTATTTTTATTTTTATTTTTTGTACATTTAAAACAATTTATCTGTTACTAAAATATAATTGATATTTTGTTGCTAGGACCAAAGAACCATTAAATTATTATTCTTATTTTATTTTTTTTCTGCTCTAATGAACTATTCATCGAATTTAAAATGGAAAATATATATATATAGATATATTTTATGTCTGTTTCTTGAAAATATATTTACCCGCCACCTTTAAAAACCACTGCAAAAATAGTTTATTCTATATTTGGTTACATGTTAATCAACTTTATTTTTGTATGCATATATAATAGTATATTGTGTCTGTAGGTCCATATGTTTTCTAAGTTTAGAGTGGTATTTTTCTAAGGTTAATATTATTTTCCAAAGGTATTTAAAAACAGTTAACATTACTATACAATGATATTTTTTCTAACATAAATATAACTTTGCAGTGGTAATTTTTCTAAGGTTAATATTACTTTCCAGTGGTACTTAAAAACAGTTAATATTACTATACAATGGTATTCCTACTAAGATACTTTACAATGGTATTTAAAAAGGTTAATATTACTTTACAGTGGTATTTTTCTAAAATTAATATGACCATACAGTGATTTTTAAAAAGTCAATATTACTTTACATTGAAATTTTTTAAGTTTAATATTACTTAACATTGGTATTTCAACTGAAAATATATTAGGAAATATGAGTATTTAAACCTGAGATTGGTAATGTTTAAATAAAAACTCTGAGTTCTCAAATGAAAAAGAAATCAAATTGATAGTCACACCTCAGTCAACAAAATATTTTTATATTTCATTTGTTCAGTAGATACTATGAAAAAAATAAATTCTATGTCTATTTTAGATATTTCATTATCAGAAGTTCATAATTAACTGACTTCAAATTACATCTATAAATATTTCTACCAAAGTTAGTCCTTAAATTACATATTAAACAATAAAAGAATAATGTTCTATAAAATGTCTTTCTCATCTGTTCTAAATCTAAGTCAGTTATCAATTTATTACGTCAGGTAAGCACATCTCACATTCACCTGGACATTGTTAGATTATTTAACTGTGAAAATATAATTAAGTATTCGTTGTAATTTTCTGTACACCCTAAAACACTTTTTTGAAGGAGATTTCATTTTCATATGTTTTAATAAAACTTTATTTTCTGTTATATAAATCTATAAGACAATAGTATGATAATAATAATAATAATAATAATGCCCTATTATAAACTAATTCATTTTTAGGTTAATCTTTGCTACTTTCTCCATTTTAGTTTGCTTATATAATACATTTTTTATTAATTTTTATTTTTAAATTGTTCAATCTCTTCATATCTATCCATATATATATATATATATATATCTCCGTCCTTTTCTATATTATCAGTCTCTTTTCGCCTGTTATAAATTCATATTTATTCAGATATTAATCTATCTCAATTTGTTTATTTCTCTATCCATCTATTTGTATAAATATATATCTATCTATGTTTATCTTATTCTTGTCTTATCAATAATATTTTAAAGAACATTTTTCTTTCTTTTTTTTTTTTTTTTAACTAGCTGTTACTATTTATCACAACTTGTCTATTCAATTAACTTTTTCTGTTTGGAGAAAGTTCAGATGACATATAAAACTTAACTAATATAAGATAATGACAATAACTATTGTCTAAGAAGAGGCTGATTTAAATACAACTCTCTACCAAAAGTTAACATGAAATACTATTTGCTGTTGATGCCAGGACCCAGGATTGAACTAAGGACCATTAGATATTCAGATTAGCATGCTCCGTTGTGAGCTGTTTCAGTTGTTGACTGAGAGTTTGGATTCAGTCAATGGGCTGAACGCATGCTTCAAATCTTGGAATTTTTCAATAAAAATGTGGTAAAAATAAAATTTTATTCATTTATTTATTTGTTTTTAATTTTCCTGGAATATTAAAACAAAACTTAAATTAAAAAAAATTGTTATGTAAAAGACAATATCACTTTTGTTTATTGGTTTTGCCATAGTAAGGCAAATGTTTCAAATTATGTGAATCCTACCCTGAATGCCTCACCTGGGAGTAAGCAGACAAGTGACATACTAATATGCCAAAGTATTGCTGCTGAAACATTCAGGTAAAATTAGCTTCGAAATAATTAGATTTAAAAATTTTCTTTTAATGTTTGCATTTATTTGAATTAGTTGTTTATATTATTTTAAATAATACTGATGTGTTAAAAATTTAAAAGAACTAAAACTAAACTTAGAATTTTTTTTTAATTATTATTACATTTTAGCAAGGTAGATAATGCTTTAAAGTTTAAAATCTATCACCAATTTGGTAATTTTTTATAATTATTAATTTCATTACTCTTGGGATGTTAATTTTACAGAAGAATAAATAAAAATCGAATGATATCCTTATGGAAGATTTGAATGAAAAATGTTCAATTGGGAAGGAGAGAGAGTTTGTGAAAGATCAAAATAAAATTAACGCATAATTCAAACATTAAAATATTTAATTGAAAAATGCAGACGAAGAAAAAAATAATCCTGTAATTTCTGATGGTTTTCATTACAAAATTTAAAAAATGAATCATATTTCTAATTTTGAGTTATCTGAAGCCATGCATATTATTGAAGGGGCCCAGTGTTGTAATATCTGTGGCGAGGGGTTTACGCACCCTGAAAGTTTTGAAGAACACAAATTAACTCATCGTATTGACAAACAATACAGCTGTAACATTTGTTCAGAAAACTTCCCCCATGAAGACCAACTAAAACAGCATCAGATTATGCACATCACCAATAAACCATTTAAATGCAATATTTGTGAGGCAACCTTTGGAAGGA
>OZ038479.1:139674038-139701538 GCA_964036315.1 Acanthosepion esculentum
ACCATCTACTTAAATATGATTATCTACTAAAAATAATGTTTAAAGTTATAAAAATCTGTCAGATTGATAAATTTTTAAAAAGTCTCTAGGGATAATTATTGTAAATAAATAAAAATAAAATATGAAATAATAATATCTGTCTATATTTCTGAGATGAGGTATTATATACATTATTTGCATTATTCGGACTATTGTCCTCATCTTTGTCACCATATTTATTACAACATTTTGGCCTTTCAGTATCTGTTTATATTTCTGAGATGAAGTATTATGTACACTATTTACATTATTCGGACTATTGTCCTCATCTTTGTTGCCATATTTATTACAACGTTTCGGCTGTGTACACTCCGGCCTTCTTCAGGTGATTGGAATGTCGAACTGAACCCTTTATTTCGCTTACTGGGGTAGACTGTTCTAGTTCCACATGCCATGTTTAATGGATGTCAGTTATCAGTTATCTCCTGTTAATTTTTCCCTCTGAAAGTTCTCCACTGCTTTAACCAGGTATTGAACTCACACTCAAGGACACATGGCACAGTGGATAAAGGCGTTGGTTAGATCCAGTGACAGGACCCAAAGAGTGTGAGATCAATACCTGGCTAAGGCAGTGGAGAACTTTCAGAGGGAAAAATTAACAGGAGATAACTGATAACTGACATCCATTAAACATGGCACGTGGAACTAGAACAGTCTACCCCAGTGAGTGAAATAAAGTGTTCTGTTCGACATTCCAACCACCTGAAGAAGGCCGGAGCGTACAACGGCCAAAACGTTGTAATAAATATGGCAACAAAGATGAGGACAATAGTCCGAATAATGGAAATGGAAATAATAATGAAAATTATAAATAAAATAAAATAAACAATAACATAAAATCATTGTGTAAGATAAATAAAAATTTAAAATAAAAATACTCTCAGCATGCAACAAAAACTGTTCCTGCCAGAAATACGGACATCCCACCAAAAAGAGTTAAATTCAACCTCTTGCCACAAGCCCTTGGACAATCAACACATGTCTAATCTCTCTCTGTGACATGGCGTGTAATAATACAAAGTAACTTCTTTCTCTCATTACATGTACCATGACATATTTACAACTAAAAATACACACACCAGTACACATAGAAAGTAAATAAATTGTATGAAATTAACATACAATATACCAAGCTTTCTTGTAGTTTCTGTACGTTTTATTTCTTGTCAAGTATGTTTTTTATCTCCATGAACACAAGGCTAATTTCTGCTGCCATGATGTGAGTAACCCCCTCGCAAGTATATTACTTTAAAATTACTTTGTTAATGTTTGGATATGAAACTGAGAAAATATGAACATTTTGAAGAATTTATGGTGAGAAGAATTTCGCTAAAAGACAATATTCAAACTTTGCTTTATCGGCAAGGCTGTTCTGTGGCTGAGTCTGTTAAGGTACGTCAGATCTAATGATGGTTTCCTTCTGCTCAGAGGGACACAGGTTCGAATCTTGCTGGAGAGTGCATAGTAGAGGAAAATAAATAATTTACACTATTTACATTGTTCAGACTGTTGTCATCCTCATTTTCGTCGATATATTCACGAGATGAGGACAACAGTCTGAAAAATGGAAATAGTGTAAATAATTACAATACCTCATCATACGGACAGATACTAAAAATAAATAAACTGTATAACAAATAAACAGTGTCTATTCAAATACAAGTGTCCACTAAAAATAATGCTTAGCCATAAAGATATATATATATAGGTAAAATGAGAACAAATGGAGTATAATTCACCAGTATATACTCACCAGTAGTTTACCATTGCCCTAGTAGACACATTTGTAGTGTTGAAACATAATTGCCATTGTGTAGCGATTTTTAAGGTTTTTTTGTTTTAATATCCTAAAATAAATATATATATATATATATATATATATATATATGTATGTATGTATGTATGTTAATGTCTATACTTGACTGGTGTAAAAAAACCTGGATAGTACAATTTGCAAATAAAAATATATTAAAACAAATTGGTATCCAGGGAAAGAATTTAGAAAAAAAAGAAGACTAAAAACATCGAAGTAAGCCGAAAAAAAATCACCCAGTGTTGTAATTTCTAGCCCAACGTAAAAACTCCAATTGAGTAAAATAAAAAAAAATAATTGTTAGAATAATACAATAGACTCCCCAGATGCATTACTGATGTGTATATATAAAAAGTCGAGCAGAAACAACACACAATGCCTAACAATTGCATTCAGCATGAAAGAGACTCTGGGTGTTGACTTTAATGTCCACTTATATATATATATATATATATATATATATATATATATATATATATATACTCTTCGACAGAATTGAGTCACTCTCGGTCACTGTGTGTTTATCTGAATCTAAAAATAAACACGCTAAAATTCACCCTCATCCCGTACCGTACGCTGACGGCTTAGTGGGAGAAGTTCGGACTGACGCAAATTCAGTCGGGTTTCGATCCTAGCTAGAGGCAACCAGACATCTAGCCACACTGATGAGCTGTGAAACAGCGAAACAGTCTGTCTGTGGATGACAAAATATATATATATATATATATATATATATATATATATATATATAAGTAAAAATGTAAAAGACAATTCTGAAAACTTTTTATTGTGCATCCCCGTACAGTGTCATCAGAAAAATGGATTTGTTTACAACTAAACCCAAAAAAAAAGGTTACACTTTAAGACGGGGGGGGGGGGGGGCGTATAAGGAGAAAGAAAAGATAGGAGAGGGAAAAAAGGATGACAGTGTGAAACAATAACACTTGTTGATATCAGATATACCCTACTTCCGCTTTCATTGTCTTACTCTCTCCTATTCTCACCTTTTCTCCCCAATCCCTCACTCTTAGGAGGCTTGGAAATGCTGTGCCTAAACCCTTCACTGTTGTTGTCTATTTAAATTTTTTGGGTGGAGCCATCACTTTAACACCTCAACAATCCTGCACCAAACTAATATCAACAAGTGTTATTGTTTCACTCTGTCATCTTTTTTTGCCTCTCCTATCTTTTCTTTCTCCTTATACGTCCCCACTCTTAAAATGTAACTTTTTTTTTTTCAAACAAATGGAAAAAAAGGGAGTGATGTTCCATGTGCAGCCAACTTACAAACAGAATTGTTTATAACCATTTTGGTTCTCACCAGTTGAGGTGCAACTAAATGCACTGAAACAAAGTTGCATCTTTGTCATGAGTAAATTGTTTTTGTCTATATGAAAAACTTTATATATATATATATATATATATATAAGTAAAAATTTAAAAGACATTTCTAAAAACTTTTATTTATGCTTCCCTGTACAGTAACATCAGAAAAATGGTTTTTCTTACAACTAAACGTACATTAGTGAGACAGAACAAGATTTATGTTTATCAAATGAATGCTTGATTTTTTTACTTTAATTCACATTCTGAGGTCCTTTGTCCTCTCATGTAACCCCTTTCACTTCTTTCTGCCTCTATGACAAATTCAAAATATCTCTTCTCTCCCCTTCCCCATACACAACTGTTAAGTAAGACAATCTTTTGCCCGAAAACCAGCATTTGAACTTTTTGGGCGCAAGAGAAAATATACAAGAAATATGGGAAGATATAATTTAGCGTTCATTTTTTTTTTATGTATAATGATGAAGATAGGCTTGCAAAACTTAACATTTATGAGTGTATTGACAGCAAGAGAGGTAGACAAAGGTAGTGAGCCATTTATCTGACAAGCTTGTGTGAATGAATGGCAGAATGGAGGGGGTGCTTAGCAGAGAGGAAAAAACTGCAACGGGTCACAAGAGATAAAAAGGTGTAGAGAGTCATGATCGCCAACGTCCTGAAAAGACGAGGCTCACAGAAGTCTGGCTGGTGTAAATTTAGTTGAAATTGAATCTATTTTTCTGATGATGCTATTTGATCAGTGAAACATATCAAAGGTTCTCAGCAGATATTTTTATATATCGT
This sequence comes from Acanthosepion esculentum, assembly GCA_964036315.1. Taxonomy (NCBI): domain Eukaryota; kingdom Metazoa; phylum Mollusca; class Cephalopoda; order Sepiida; family Sepiidae; genus Acanthosepion; species Acanthosepion esculentum. The sequence goes on from OZ038479.1 coordinate 139,678,018, forward strand.
GCTTAATATTAAAATAATATTGAAAATAGAGCATTAATAATATATAAAAAGATTACTTTAATATCAATTTTTTGTTGTTGCTGTTTTCCCTGACTTCAAACTTCCTTGGTAATTTAAAAACAGAACCCCTTGAAGAATAGTCATTACCAGGAAATTTCAAAGTTGGGGAAAGCAACAATAAAAAATTGATATTAAAGTAATCTTTTTATATAATATTATATATATATATATATATATATATATATATATATATATATATATATACACTGCAGTTCAAAAGTTTGAGGCTACCCTTGGTCATTTTTTAAATTGGCCCAAAATCTAGTTGTTTTGTACTTTAAATAAGAGAAAATTATTATACATGGTTAAAAAAGTGAGACATGATTTTTTATAAGAAATTTTATTATGACAAAAAGAAAAAAAGAATTTTATGATTAAATTTTGCTCTCATTCAAATATCCTCCTTTAGCCTTGATTACTGCAGCACAAATTTTTGGTATTGATTGCAAAAGTTTCTCAATGTATAAGTTTGATTCTTTTTTCAATGATCTTAAGAGCTCTTTTTCATTTTTTGGATGGGAAGGTTCCACTCTTCTGTCAAGTTCATCCCATGCTAATTCAGGGAAGGTGGGGGGGGGGGGGTTTCAAACTTTTGAAACTAGCTAGAGAAGTTGGTTTCTCTGTATCATGCTAGACAATTTTTATCTCAAAATCCATCTTGCACATTTCTAAATCTACCATTTGTCCATGCATTACATATTGCTGCTATACCTGGTCTGGAGCTCCTGCTATATATCTCAAGATTCTTGACAAAAAGAAGGGTCTGTAATGTTATCGGTCTTGACCTGGCAGCTTGACCTCAGTAACATTTCCATCACTGTTACATGGCTTCCCGCTGTCTTTTCTATATTTTCATGGCAATTGTTTTGATGAGCTTTCGACTGCATGAATTTAAGTGTAATACTAGATTGGGAATTAGGTCTCACCATTGTACTGCTGTACTACGTAGATGTAGCCATAAGTTTTATTCTAATAATTTCTGTTCTCGCTCCTTGTCTCTGCAACTCTTTTCCAGTTTTTTGCTTCCCAACCACCCTCAAAAATTTAAATGCAATGTCAATCACCATTCTGTCTTCCTGAATCCAAAATTCACTATGACAAAAAAGTTTAGGAAGTGCCTGATCACAAGAATGGGTAGAAAATAGATGTCGCATAGATAAAAACAATTCTTTCATCTATTCTCTACCCCTTCTGAAGGATTGCCATCTCAAAACTTGGACAGAGAGAATATAAAATGTTAAACGATATTTCTTTTTTAAAAGTCACCCATTTTGAAAAATTTTTTTAGTCATGAGCAATACCAGCTTGTGAAAAATAACATAAGATTTAATTATTTTGAACATGCACAAATGCATACACACACAATACATTTTTTGTTATCCATCTGATGAAGCCATTATAGGCGAAATGCATTATCGGATGTTATTTTCAAAACATACTTTCATGAACATTTTCCCAAATGTCAATAACTTATAACTCTGTCAGGATTACATACCCAAAATTATTACATTATATATATATATATATATATATATATATAATTTAAATAAAAACAGACCACTTTAAGGTTCCATATAATAAATTATTTCACCACAGCCCTTTTAAAGGACCGCAGATCATCAGACTTTACTTCCAAAGATTGAAACGAAAAATGAAAAGAAATTTACACATTTTTGACAGGCAGTACTAAGCATATGTAAATTAACGAAGTGAGGAAGTGAGTGGCGAGAGGGACGTGATTGAGTTAGATGTAACCTTTCTATTCTTTCAAATTTAAATTGTTTGAGGAAATCCAGACATTGACACATTAAATCGGTTAACTTAATGGAAGATATATATTGATATGGAAGGGGATTTACATTGAGCTCTCTGGATTTTATCCTCCTTGGGTCTACCCATACGGATTACCTAGTTTTTCGTAAACTAAATATATATATATATATATATATATATATATATATATATATATATATAACACTTCTCTGATATTTCTTATAGAAAAGAAGTTTATGTGAACTCATTCCTTGAAACTTTTTATGGAAAAAGATGTATTTATCGGACTTTTTTAATCATTATTATATACTTTGCTTTACAGACCAGCATCCTCATCTTTGCTGCTATATTCACAATGTTTGTTGGAATCTGAATAGAGATTGTTGGAAATGAAGAATTATCATTATTATATAATAATGATAATTCCTCCTCTCCAAGATTCCAACAAATATTGTGAGTGTAACAACCAAGATGAGGATTTTCTTTATGTGCCATGTCTCTTCAGGACATAGGCGATCATGGCCCTCCACGTCTTCCCGTCCTGTGTAGTTCTTAATAAATTTTCTTTTTGCCATTTCTCCTAAACCCTGTTCTGCCATCCATTTCCTCAAGTCCATCAAATATGGAATGTTTTTAATTTGCTCACAGAGTTGTCCTGATTCCAAAATGGTATATTTTGGGCTACAGCCTCTAGGAGTAAAGCTGACAAAGTGTGACACACTGACATTCGCATTTATTTATATAGAATGAAGAAAACCATATATTAATCAATTGTCTTGAAGACAAGACAATTAATGAAGAAGACATTATATTAACCCTTTCCCTCATATTATATATTAGAATTAGATTAAACAAATTTACTTGTATTCTTTACTGAGGAGGACCTTATATTAACCTTTGCCCTGTTAATCTTTATTGGACAGGACCTTATATTAACCATTTTTACTCTTGCTTTATGATTAGCATCTCACAAAACATGGGGAATCCATTTTCCAATTTTAGTTGCCCTTCCAAGTTGATGAAGATGATAAGGAACCATTGAATGGTCTCAATCCAATTTTTGAGCTAATTCGTCAAATATGACAGCATCATTTATATCAAGTCCAAGCAAATGTCCCCCCATTCATAGAAGACCTCTTAATCTCAAGTCTTTTTCTCTGTACTGTATCCTGTCAAGATGTGAGCGACCATGGCTCTCCACAATTTCCTATCTTTTGTAGCTCTTAGTAATTTTTTGCTTTTGCTATCTTTCTTCATATTGTTCTCAGTTTGGAGTGGACCCTCCTTCTGATGGGGAGTGGACCCTCCTTCTGATGGGAAGTGTTGCCTCTAAGCAAGCAGAGGTCATCTATCTTTGCAATGGGATCCTTGTATATAAAGTCCAAGTCCTTTTGCTGACAACCATGCATTTTCTTACAATTAATGTGTACTCCTTTCTTCTCACTTTCCTTTAGTACCTTTTGAAATGATCCGTTCTAAAACCTTTTAAAGCATCTTGACAAATTATTTCCACTTCTGCAACATTATTGTCATTCCTAGAACATTACATGTCTAAATTTACAGAAGTCAAATTACTAAGTTTGGTTGCGTGACTTGTTTTCGACGGCTTTGCAGGTCACTTACAGCTAGAAAATATTTTGGATTGTAATTTTTTTGAGATAACAATGGTTTAGTGATACAAGTCGTACTAATTAACCCATAGCTGGGGGAATAAGAAGTGGATTCATACCTACCCCAAGGCTATTTGTGTGTAAGCGAATATAATGAACCTCACAGGAATTGGAAGTCGATTCTGTGATTAACAATTCTAAGCCATTATCCATTATGCCACCCACACATCCAAGCTTACAGCACTTGGTATTCCCAAGTGGTCACCCATCGAGATATTGACCAGGCTAGATGTTGCTTAATTACAGTGATCATGCAGGAACTGGTGTTTCAACATGATGTGCTCATAAGCCTTGTAATGATGTAACTTGATTAAAACTGTATGAATACACACAAGTGTAAGCATACAATGAAGTTTTTCACCAACTGGGAATATAACCCCATATTGTGTCTCTATTCTCGTTCACATCTGTGTGCACAAAAACTGGGAAAGGTCCATCGTGCATTCAGAAGGAAACAAAATGTAAAAATAAATGCCACAGCAAAAAATGAAAAAACACAAATCTTGTTAACTATATATTCATGTGTTTATTTCAGGGATTCACTCACATCATCAGGTAGGGGTCAAGGTAGAAGTTTTCCCCAGATACTACCATGACACGATCGGTCCTTCCTCTTCAAACAGCAAGATGTCTGACTCTCTCCTACCACCCTTCTGTCCATCTCTACATCATGATACATGACTTGCAGCTCTAATAGGTGGCATCAGAACTATCTCGATGGACTGTAGCCCCAACTAACAAGAAGTTAGGACTGTCATCAATCCCAACTCTAATACTTTATATGGTGACATTTTGAAGCAGGTCTAATAAATGCAAATCTACAAAATTTTTCTCCCCATTTTTGAGTGCTGTCAAAATTAATAAAAATATGTGTATTAATGAAAATAATTCACATCAGAATTTCCAAGAACTGAATATTACCATCATCATCGGTGTATTTTTGGGTTGAGCCAGGACTGAGATTAGTCAACAGAGGATGACTTGAGAGGATGTTTTTTCGGAAGGACAGGGAAAAATTGGGCCTGCAGCAAGCCAATTCTTGTAACAGGCATAAGTGGAGAGGTAAACTGAGATCCTCTGTTAGGCAGGACCCATCTTACTTTGTGCAAGTTGATCGAGATTAAACTTGCACAAAGCAAGATGGGTCCTGCCTAACAGAGGATCTCAGTTTACCTCTCCACTTATGCCTGTTACAAGAATCGGCTTGCTGCAGGCCCAATTTTTCCCTGTCCTTCTGAAAAACTATCCTCTCAGGTCATCCTCTTCTGTTTATTGAGGGCATGTTTAGATTTAATATATAGGGTCTCAAGCACTCTCCCAGTGTAGTCTGAATGTGTGTTGCTGCTGATGGAGAAAAAAAATCTCTGGTATATTATGAGGCACAAATTGGATTACTTTTTAGGTGTTCCACAATTGCAGAACCAGATGTATTGACAAGCATTTGCAAATTTTCATACTGCTCTCTGTAGATCTTAGCTGGCATATGCTGATTAATTGTCATCTTCAATCTCTGATTATTTCCAGCATCACATCGTCATTTTAAATTTTATATCATCAAACTATCATAATAGAATAAGCTGGTGAACAGAAAATCTTTATGAATAAACTCGCAGCATATTCGTTCAATATCTATGGCAGCAGAAGAAGTCTCTTTTTATAGCTTAAAAGATACGGTAATTGGCAGTCAGCAAGAGAAGAGTGGAGAAATTGTGATTGATATTTTGATTTAGTGTTTTTATATGTATATGTGATATTAGGGTAATGACATTTTTGTAACCCTGTTTCTGTGCCATAAATTGATGAAATTTTGTTAAAAAATAATGGAAAAGGCATTAATTTGTTTTAGTTTTTGAAAAAGATGACCCCCAAAATAAAAATTCAATTTTACCATATACACAATAAGGGTGAAAAGTCAAAATATTCCAGAAACTTTATTTTTCAATTTGCTAATGACGTCCTTGGATAGTACTTATGTATTTTGAAAGCATTTAACAATTTATAGCTATAGCATAACATACAACTTTACAAATAAACAAAAATTGTAAGCTGGCAGAAGCTTTATTTTTACAATTTGTTAATGATGTCATTAGATAGTACTTAGGTATTTTGAATGCATTTAACAGCATAACATACAAACTTACAAATAAACAAAATCAAATTCTAGGTTCCAGGAATTTCTAGAAGGTTCCAGAAAGTCATAGTACTATTATACTTATATTACGATTTTAGAAATTTCATATTGGGGGTGGCTTTTAAAACAACAAAAAAATGAATTAAACCATTCTTCATTATTTTTTAACAAAAGTTCATTGAATTATGATAAGGAAATCAATTAATTTACTAAAAGTCATAATCCCAGTGTGTGTGTGTGTATATATATATATATATATATATATATATATATATATATATATATATATGTATGTATGTATAATGGAGTGTCAACTAAGGGGCAGAATTAGGGTACTCCAAATCATTGTTACCTATGGGTAAGATCTAGCACTCATTAGCTCCCCACCCCCTTCAGGGTTAGTTGTTTTTTTTAGTGTTGACTGAATGATTATCATAAATGAAATCAGATAAAAGGATTTACAATTGGGTTAGGATTATTTATGTATGTGTGTGAAACAAAAGATCATTACTTACCACTTCAAATCGAGTGTCACCATATTTCTTGCAAGAGCGAAATGGTTACTGGCTTCACATCCTTTTTTATAGAAGAGCGCTGAAGCTGGTGAACTGAAAGTTGTTCGTGATTGGACTATAAAATGCCAGATGAGTATGAGCCACAGTGTGTTGTGTACATTATGAGAACAGTTGTAGTTGACGGATGGCACACAGGTTGATATCCAATCAGTATCGGCTGGGTCACCGTGGAGAATGGGTTTGATATTGAAAAACCTGAAATCCTTAATGATCCGTGGCTAAAAACATCACTTATGATGTGTGCCAAAGAATCAAATCAATGTATTTTTCAAAATGTAAAATGAAAGCAAAGTGAATTGGCAGAAAAATAACAAAGCTGTGCAGTTTAAGAGATTTTTCTCGCAAATCCTATGAAAACCTCATCAATTCAAGATAATCACAAATAGACAAGCCACATTTTTGTACTATACAATTTGGGTTTATTAAATTGTGCAATTTTAGCACAAATTCTCTATTACACAATATCCAGATGGTATCCATGTTCGACACCATTTTTTTGTTTTTATTATCAAATTATTAAATGAAGTTAAAAAATTATTACAGTTAGCAAAAAAATCAACACTAAAACGTGTATTTCTTTCAAATATTTTTTTAGGGGAAAAAAGGCAAAACAAAAAAATCATATTTTTACAGATTTTAATTCATGAGCATACACAAAAAAAAATAAAATAAAAATCTTGCAAAATTATATTTACATACTTATTTTAAAAAATTAATAATCAAGACATAAAAAAAATGTTTTTCTTTTTTTTTTTTTGAAAAAATTGCTGTCAGTGAAAATGGTTTCAAAACGTATTTTTGCAGTAAATAGTCAATAGGTATGGGAATTTGTGGTTATCGGGTTTACTAATCACTACAAAAGCACAACTGTTGACTATTTAAAAAAAAATATCAAGAGATTCCTGTTTTAGAAGCCAGATTAGGTTTTATTCCAATAATAAGGAACATCAAGGAACGACTTAGCAGAGTGGGCTAAAGTTCCTCTACTACAATTTGCTTTTCTTCATTTCTTTTTTATAATGATATCAGTGTTATATTAACTACATTTGTAAAATAGGAGGTTCATGATCAGTCATGTAGTCAATTTTGTTTTTTACAATATCTTATATTATGAAAAAGCCTTGTTCAAATTATTTGGCAACAGTAATAGCTTTTTAGAATTTTTAGCAAAAGGGACAAAAAAAAAAACAGAGGTGAATTAGACATGTCTTGGTTATGTTTTTCAATTGTCTTCAGGATGTTTTATGACAAGATGATCAAAAACAATTACATCGCCAAACTCATGACTTATTGTTAAAAATGATTGTGTAAGGTGAATATTGCCTCCCTCTGTCATACTTCATTTTTTTTTTTGCTTTAGTAAAATTTAATCTTTGTCTTTCAAAAGATTATTTATTAATGATTAAAACACTTTAAACATGATGCTCAGTTTGTGATATGAGACATGGTAAAAAAAAAAAACTTCGCTTCTGAAGGAAGTTGATTTCCGAAAAACTTCCTATCCCCAAGTCACTATTCATCAGTAACATTCCAACGCACACAATTCTTTGTGCATTTGAAGTTCTATATGAACTACTCTCACCTGTACAATAAAAAAAAGTCCCTTAACTCTTTTCCTAGGTAAGTTTGTCACAAAAGCCTCACCAACCTGGCACTTTCAGCCTTACCACAGACTCAATTTTTAGATCTGGAATTAGCATTTTCAATCAGGTTGAGGGATATTTATATAGTAATGGTATTCTGGTAGCCTTCATTTTCAACAGTAATGATTATAAGTTATTCAATGGCAAAGTCCATGCACACAGATACTTATTACTTAAAATGATGTGTCTCAGTGAGATTCAGGAGAGTTTTCAATGATCAGTGAAAGACAGCAAATAAAATTTAACCAACAGAATAACTTTCCGTATTAGGTAGTAAAACATCCAAGGAATATAGCTGTTTAGTATAAATTTGATTTTTACAATTTTTTTCCCCATCAATTTGGAAACCCTTAATGAATTGACAGCAGAAATAAGAGATTATTTTCTTAAAAATACACACAAAATCATAAGCCTCAAAACTTTATTAACGTCTAACCAGCCATCTCTTCATCTTGAACCTGTGGGCACTTGACATGGTGTAATGGTTAGAAAGCTTGTCTTGCTAGATCAATTACAACAGAGTAGTGAGTTCAATCCTCATTGGGTGCCCCATTCTTTCAGACTTGCTCTCCATCTGAGATATGCTTAGAAAATCACCTTAATCTTGAACCCAAACAGAGGAATAAAGATTACGTCTGGAAAATTCATATTCATAGCCATGGGCATTAATGTGTTGTCATTTAAGGATTATTATGTTTAATGTTTTAATTTGAAGGCAGTCAAAAAACATCTTGCATAGAAAATAGTCATCAAAAAAATAAAATTCAAACTCCCAACAAAATGGCTTCCCAGAACTAGCTCCCCCACCCCCAAAATATATTTCCTCGTTAGGGGCAGAGCTAGGTCCAGGAAGTCTAAAAACATTGCTTTTATAGGCTGTATATAGAAAACTGTCCAAGTAAAATAAGAAATTGATTGATTAATTTGTTTGTTTTTTACAGTTTATCAACCCTTTTAAGTTTATTTAAAGCTAAAACATATTTTGGGAGTTTATAAATTTTTGGAGATAATAATAATGTTCTGACACAAGTCTTACTATTTAACCCATAGCTGGGAGGAGAAGAGGTGGATTCATACTTTTTTCAAGAGTATTTGCACATAAGTGAATATAACAAACCTGACTGGAATTCAAACCCAGATCTCCGATTTCTCATTCCAAGCTGTTATTCATTGCACCATCCTCACATCCACGCTTACAGCATCTGGTATTCCTGAGCAGTCTACCATCTAGGTCTCCCATCTGATTTTTTCCCCCCTGGTTGTTGGGGAATTAAAAAAGAAATGCTTTGTTTGTTAACCCATTACCCCTAAGGTGCACTTTTAGGTACAAATTACAAAGAATAATTTATTCAGTTGGGCCTCTTTAATCTGGTACCATCTGCCTGATTACAGAAAATTCTGAATGACAGAAAAAAAAAAAAACTTATGTAAACAGTCTTACCAGCTCATAATATCAACTATGAAAACAGGAACACAATGTTCTGACTGTATTTGGAAAATGAAACATTCCTAAAATTCTAGATACAAATTTAAAGACATTTTTATGTTTAACATTCTTTTTATAGATACAAGTATTTAAGTAAATGCTCTGTTTTATAATAAACAGTATTAAACAACATTTACCGGCCTGAGTGTCCAAGAAATTTTCATAGAAAAGATGCGTCCTCCGACAGGATTCGAACCGGTATCCTATACGGAACAGTCATATAGCCTGACGTGCCTTAACCGATTGGGCCACAGAGGAGCGTTCGGTTAGCAAGATCGATTTTACTGTTTTTAAACACAATTCTCCATGATTTTCTCTCATTCATTCATATCTGCTCGATGTGTATCCAAATGTAAACAAATGACATTATACATTATGAAATGGACAAAGTCCGACAATTATTTAAGACATTTTTTATGTTTATACGTTCTTTTTATAGATACAAATATTTAAGTAAATGCTCTGCTTATAATAAACAGTATTAACAACATTTCTTGGACATTCAGGCCGGTAAATGTTGTTAATACTGTTTATTATAAACAGAGCATTTACTTAAATATTTGTATCTATAAAAAGAATGTATAAACATAAAAAATGTCTTAAAAATAATTGTCGGACTTTGTCCATTTCATTATATCTATCTATATATATATATATTATATGCGCAGTACTTAGTGGAAAGTACTCAATATCTGTGATAAAGCTAATATATTCAGTTGTATGGATATTAGTTTGTGACCCTTGGTTTCATGCTTTTACAATCATCAGACAAACTGTTTGTCTGATGATCTCATATATATATATATATATATATATATATATATATATATATATGAATTGGGATCAAATATGGATTAGAATCTGACAGAATTGTTCCTTCTATATGCAATTCCATTTTAAACTGAGTCGGCCTGCTGTTCAACACTTCAATTATTGAGAACTCATTTTGAATCAATTCTGCTAATAAAACATCACAAGCATTCTTGAATCATCAGGAAGCACTGCATCTGATATAAGAGGCCACAGATTAGAATCAATAGTCTTGTGAGATCATACAAGAGAGGTCAGGTGCAAACACCTGTAAATGCAACCCTACCAGAAAGACCTGCAGGTTACTTGTACAAGTTTTGTGACAAAATTTGTAAGTCTGCTGCAGGATTCAAATGTCACATGATTGTGCGCAGGGACAAACAAGTTTCCAATATAGGTAACGCAGACAAACTTTGTTTGTCACGTGTGTAAGAAAGGATGTAAAAGTGAAGTTGGCCTTAAGAATCACTTAGGGGACCATAGCAGAGCATTAACTCAGGTGTAAATGATGGAAATAATAAGATTCTGAATGAAAAGCACAAAAAAAAGCTACCAAGTGAAGAGATAGTCTTCTACAAAGAAGTGACAATTATCTCACACACACACATATATATATATATATATATATATATATATATATATATATATATATATATATAGCAGGCATGGTGGAGTAATGGATAGCGTCCTGGATTTGAGGAATCGGAGAGCCGAGTTTGAATTCCAGTCTAATCCATTACATTCACTTACGTGCTAATACCCTTGGGTAAGGTGTGAATCCTCTTCTTCTCCCTCCAGCTATGGGTAAATAGCAGGACAGACTGGGTTCTATAGCCTTGGATGGTAACTGGTCTAGGAGAAGGACAACTCTGAATTCAAAACCTGCGGAGGGTCGTTTGGGGACCTTGTGGCACGTAGTGCACCAAGTCTCTGTATTCGGCCTTTCAAAAAGTGTGGATGGTCCAGCACAAAACCTTCACCACTATAATCAAATCTCATGTGTCGGCATCGGGCTCTCAGTTTCTAGGAACTGATCTGCCTGACCCTCATACATCGAATTTGACGGGAGAGTTGAGTATACTACAACAAATTGATATATTTAAAATTATATAATTTAAAGTATTTCCAACTTTGATCTTCCGAAATTTAAATGCAATGCCAATGGTTATCTTCTGCTTTCTAAATTCCTTTGATTGTTCTCGCCCCTTTACAAAATTTGTCTTATATTTTTTGTACTCAGTAACCCTAACTTTGCTGTGTTGCTTGCTTGAGGTTGAAATGATTATCTATAGCAGTAGATCATATATATGAGTCCCACTTGAGATCTGGGGAAACCTTCAGTCCCAATAGACATTCAAGACCAGGAGCCTCCTTCAGAGAACACCAGTCTATCATGAGAGGTGAAAGTTCGGGGTCTGCCTGGTGGTGGTGGGACATTACTAGTTTGGTTTTGGACATATTGGATTTTACAAGTCAGCTTTGGTTGGCAACCAGTCTAAAAAGATAATTCTAAATTCAAAACCTGAGAGGGGTTGTTTGGAGACATTGTGGCATCCAATGTGCACCAGTTCCTTGGAAAAGTGTGGATGGTCCTGCATAAACCTTTACCACTATATTCAAATCACATGTGTAGGTAATCTGATTGTTCACTTCGAGGAGATAAAGTGTTGGACCTACATACTCTAAAGATGACAGAAGAGTCCATTATATATATATATATCTTTTAAGCATGTATGACTGAATAAATTACAAACATTATGTGTGCTTATTTTGATCATAATCCTTTTATATCCACAAATATTTTTTTGAATATGACAATTAAATAAGGCAAGAAATGCACTGTAACAGTGAGAATCTGTAACAGGAAAAATATTTGTGAATATGAAAGGATTATGATAAAAATAAGCAGACATAATGTTTATAATTTATTCAATCAGACATGCCTAAAAGAGAATTTGCTGCCTAAATACACAAATATATATATATATATATATATATATATATATATATATATAAATAATATGTTTATACCCATATTATGTTGGAATACTGGTTCTCCTGTCCAATCACAATGTTAGGTATATTTAGCCTGGTCAGTACCTAGATAGGTAACCACTTGAGAAAACTAGGCGCCGTAAGCTTGGATGTGCAGGTGGTGTTAATGGATAACAGCTCAGGATGAGAAATCAGAGAGCACAGTTCAAATTCCAGTCAAGTTGATTGCATCCACTTATGTGCAAATATATTTTTCAAGGTATAAATACATCTCTTCTCCCCCCAACTATGTATAAATAGCAGGGCAGACTGGGACCTATAGCCTTGATTGTCAACTAGTATAGGAGAAAGAAAACTCTAAATCCAAACCAGCCTGAAGAGAGTTGTCAAAGAGCAGATAAAATTCTTATAAGAACCAATGACCAACATATATGGAACTATGAGATAGAAAAAATTATTCAAATAAAGCCTGTGACTGTAAAATCTTCTGACATGTGATGCACAGTCCATCAGTACAAGACATGGTGCCACGATGGAGAGAATGTATATTGCAGAGCATAGGCGCCTGATCACTTTAAACAATTCACTTGTGTAGGTTGCTCAGTAAAAATTAAGAAATTACTGAATCCACATCTTTGTTTACGATCGGAGAATCCATCCATATATAGATGACACACACAGTATAAAGAATAAGAGACACATGAAAGATATTTCTCAAGCTTAAAGAGCAGAGAGCAAAATAAGCAACAAAATGTGTCAGTTAAATTCCCTTATCCACCATTACAATCAATAAGATGTTAGATAGGAAGCAAGAATCAGTTTATCAATCAGCAAAATAAGGGACAAAATGCATTATTTAAATTCCCACCATTACAATCAGTAAATTTGCTCTTCTTTTTGAACACTGTTGATGTGAATTCATCTTGAACAGGAGAAATAAATTGATTTGTATTCAAATCTGGAATGAGATATCTAGACATCCCCAAAGCGTTTGATAGAGTTTGGCATGCCGGCCTTCTTCACAAGCTCCAGGGTTATGGTATTACAGGTCGATTGTTTGACCTAATACAATCATTCCTGTCAAACCGTGAATTGAAGGTCGTTCTCAATGGATTCATCTCCAGCTCCTATCCCACTAATGCAGGTGTTCCTCAAGGCTCCATCCTAGGCCCTACTCTGTTCCTCATATTCATAAACGACCTTCCTGACGCCATAGATTCCCAAGTCGGCATCAATGCGGACGACACTACAATTTACTCCTGCCTCAAACACAAATCTAGTGATGCTGACAAAGTTAACCAGACAGTTCGATTAGAAAAGGACCTCCAATCGGTTGTGAACTGGGGCAAGAAATGGATGGTTAACTTTAACGCCTCTAAAACAAAACTGCTCTCTATTAACCACCACAGGGATCCATCCCTGTATCCCATTAGAATGTCTGAAGACCAACTCCTCGAGAGCTCCTCTCTGCGGCTGCTCGGTCTCACGCTGTCCGCTGATCTGAGATGGAACAAATACATCAAGTCAATTGCATCATCCACTGCAAGGAAAGTTGGCTTCCTGTGCCGAGCCAGGAAATTTTTCTCCCCGGAATCGATCCTCCAAATCTATAAATCGACCATTCGCCCTTGCATGGAGTATTGCTGACATATATGGTCTGGAGCCCCTGCTGTTTGCCTCAGGGTTCTTGATAAGATCCAGAGACGGATATGCAATGTAATTGGCCCTGATCTGTCATCTTGTCTGCAGTCGCTCTCTCACAGACGCGACGTTGCCTCGCTCTGACTTTTTTACAAATACTTTCATGGTAATTGCTCCAATGAGCTGCTTTCGCTGGTTCCTAGGCCTCATGAATTTAAACGTCCTATGAGGCTGGCATCCCGTTCCCACCCCTTCACCGTTGAAACTGTTAGATGTAGATGTCTCTTCTACTCCAATAGCTTCATGTCTCGCACATCTCGCCTGTGGAACTCCCTTCCTTATTCCTGTTTCCCTGACAAATACAATCTCCAACTATTTAAGTGTAACGTCAATCGACATCTCCAGTTGCCTTTATCTATCCACTTCCCTTCTCCACATACTTTCCCCTTTCATTCCTATCTGCTCTCGCTCCAAATCTTCATAACCCCCTTGCCTTGATCGATCCACTATCTTTCTCCACATCCTCTCCTTTACCACTCCTATCTGCTCTTCCTCCAAACCTTCTGTAACCCCTTGCGTGCTAGTGGCTTCCAGCTTTGCTTGGGGTGATAAGCTTAAAAAAAAAATTTTAAAAAAAAAGAGAGAGAGGTGGGTAAACACAGGGAAATTCAATGTTCATCATATCTATGGATGGATGGATTCTGCCATCGAGAACTGATCGGGGATTCAGTAAATTCTATCCCATATAAGATAACAGGCAAAACAGTAATAGGATGAAAGATTAAATGTGTGCAAAGACATTTAATTATTCGAAATGAAAATTCATAAGTAGACGTTGGGAAGTCAGTGGACATGCAACTTCTAACAGAATGGCTCGTCTGTTGAATAGGTAAGGTGTCCTGACAATGTGTTTACAAAACCAAATAGCTGAATCCAATAATTTATTGTGTTAAGGAGCTTTATTTAATTTTTAATATCTCAAACTGTTTCCTTATTTCAAAGATTGCAACGGAGTTTGAGAAATATAGATTGAGAAATTTAATTTCTGGTGAACTTTCCCAGTTGAAGAAAATATAAAAAGCTTCTTTGTTGAGATCAAAGAAAGTTCCTACACTTTAAATGCTATGACCATACTGTTCAATACTACCCAGCCTACTGAGTCAGTCTACCAACAGACTTTTCACTATTGGCTCGTGATCAATTATTACATGAGTTTTGTTTTTTAAATTATGTTCGAACGGCTCTGCAAATATTCCTGTATCAAACTTTGCATGAAACTTGGCAAATCTGCTATTGAGACTTTTAAAATGCTTTGTCAGGCTTTTAGTGAGCATTCATTAGCTTGAATATATTTTTGAGTTGCACATTCATTTCATAGTGTGTTGACTATTGGTTCAAGATGATAAGTACCCAAGACAGCCTATCGTTAGCAAAATATCAGAAAATGTAGAAAAAATTGCAAATTCATCCATGCGGCTCATCACCAAACAATTCATTAACTGTCTCGCATGATTGGAATCAGTTATGTAGTCAGCCAGATTCTCATGTAAAACCTGAGCATGCATCATATTACTGCAAAGTTTGCCCCTTGCTCTTAACCTTAAATCAAAAACAGTGGCATCTTACCATGTGTCTTGAGTTTTATGAGACTGCTAATGAACATCCAATTTAAATAATATATGAAATATATTATTTACTAGTGTACTTTCCGGTACTATGTTTTTTTACTTAACATTTGACGGAAAAAACAAGATCAAAAAACATTGTATAGATTCATCCCAATTCATCTTGATTCAAAAGCTGAAGACTCAGTTTAGAAGTCTTTTTATATATTTACAATTTAAATCAGCTCCTTACTTACAATACTGTAAATAAATTCCTTTTCAATTACAACCAGGTAAAATTTATTTGCCAGGTAACAAATAACAATTATCCATATGTCTAATCCCAATTAAAAACTGAATTATTCCAACTGGCGCTACACAAATCCTATACTCTTAGAGGTTCAGTTTTTTCTTTTGTGTTTTTGACAGCATTTACAAGAATAAAACCAGCCTCAGCTATAGAGGAATTTAGAATTACATTTAAGGTGGATTGATGACAAATGTCTTAAAAAATTAATTTTTCTTTTGTACACATTACTTAAGTTTTGTTAGCCAATTAAATTTATAATTCAAAATATATATAAAAAATAATTTAATGAAAAATTGAGATTATAATTAAAGAAAGACTGAGTAATTAATTCTGCTAAAGTGTTGTGTCAAAATCAGTTTGGAAAGCTGTGAACAAGAAAAAAATGACCACAGGTTTTAAGATTATGACATTCAGAAAGATATAAACATATGAAAAATCAATGATTAGGAAGTAAAAACTGGAGTCAGGAATACACTTCCTGTTTCTGACTTTCTAAGATGAAGAATTATTACAATTACACATTGATTTATTTAAACTGTCATCCTCATCTTCCTTATTATAGTTGCTATATTTTGGCTATTGTATCCTTTGTCAGTAATGCTCTGGGAATTTTAAGACAAATATTTTATTGGATCCACTGGGAATATCTTGTATTTAAGTAATTTGTGTATTTATTAATTCACTTTGTATTTATTGATTCACTCTTGCATTTACTGGAGGCACGGGTGGAGTAATGGATAGCAACTTGGATTGAAGAATCAAAGAGCCGAGTTCAAATTCCGGTCAAATCCATTACATTCACTTACATGCTAATACCCTTGGCAAAGGTATGAATCCTCTTCTTCTCCACCCAGCTATGCGTAAATAGCATGACAGACTGGGTTCTATAGCCTTGGGTGGCAACTGGTCTACTGCAGAAAGAAATGGTAACCTACTGTGGGAAAAAAATCTGCCTTGTCGCTTAAGCGTGTATCACACATGGCACATAACTGATTTATTGATGCATTTTTGTATTTATTGATTCACTCTTGTATTTATTGATTCATTTTTGTATTTATTTGTTCTGCTAAAGACTCAATAGGTATTGAACTCACACCCACTAGTTTGATTGTATACACATAACCAAATTCTTATATCCACAATGCCATTAACCTTTAGGACAACCAGGGAGAATTTTGAAGCCTTACACCTGATATATATAGATAGATATATATATCTTTCTTAAGCGAAGGCTAACATATGGTGTTCTCTTCTGCAACAAATAAGATAACAGGTTGTACAAATCAGTGCCATGACAATTCCTCATCTTGGAAATAGCTGGAAGGTTGTGACTATAACAACGAAGATGAGGAGAACAGTTTGAATAAATCAGTGTGTAATCGTGATAATTCCTCATTTCAAACATTCATCACTTATAACTGTTCTTCTTTTATGTGTCCAGTCCTTTCAGGATTTGAGTAATCGTGTCTCTCTACAGCTTCCTCAAGTTACAATTAAACATTTTCATATTTTAAGCTTTTTGTCCCTGTGGCTTGTGTGTATAAAAAAATTATTAAATACCTGAATTATTTCTGTTGCTCAGACAGTGGACTTATTTCAAACAGATGGTGTTTTCTGTGATACATGATGTTATTTTCAGGGCTTTCTCATTCTGATTTTCTCATCTTTTTGGAGCCATGAACCTAATGTCTGTTCTTTGCTAACTAAAGGCTCCCAAGTAGTGCTCATTTCTGGCCTTCTGAGGGAATTATCAGATAATAATGAGAAACGATGTTTTTTTTTCAATCATTTTAACTATAACAATTAATATGAAGATACCAGTGTCAATGATTCAGTACAAGTGGTGGTAGTGGAAAGTTCCTTGACTGTATATGCTGTTATTTTACAACTCAATGGAAATGCATGTGCAGCTAAAACTTATTGGCACTCACCCAACTAAGTCAGTCTACCAACAGACTTCATGCTACCTACTGGTGTTCAATTAACATGTGAGGTTTCGTAATGCCATGTGGAACGGCTCAGATTTGAACAATGTGTTTGTATCAACTTTTAGCTGAAGTTCAACAGATCTGCTACCAAAACACTCAAAATGCTTTATCAGGCTCTTAGTAAATATCCTTTAAATAAAACACAGGTTTTTGGGTGTCGTGACTATTTCAATGTTGATTGAATGTCGGCTTATGATGACGAGTATTTAGGATAAACAATAACTAGAAAAATGCCAGAGGACATGGAAAAAATTTGTGAACTCATCTATGACAAGCATTGCCAAACAATTCATTAGCTTTTACACAACACAAATCAGCTATGGAGTCTGCTAGAAGATCCTAGCCTGGGAACTTTCCAATACCACTTTGTATAATAATAATAATTCCTCATTTAGAGAGGCTGTCTAATCTCTTCAAATTTATTTGAGATAAATTCATTGTATTGGAGACTGAAATTATAATTAGAGGCTCGGATATGACATTTAAAACTGCAGAGTTAAAGACAAGTTTTTGCTGCATAATCCAACTGACAGATAGAGTTTGAGATCTTTGCATAATGGATGAAATTGTTGAAAAATACTCAAGGCTTCTTATCAAAATAGAAGCCCTAAAATCTAGTTTTCACAGTGGAGGGGAAGGCCTTCCTTTGCCACAGAGTTCCAAACAGAGTTCATCCACCTGTTCAGAGATGCAATTATCAAAGAAGGGCCCGAGGATAAAGCTTTTAAAAAAGGGTTTATGTCAATTATTAAAAAAAAAAAAATTTGCAATCATATTTTTATATACAGGTTCAAACACAATCTCATATTTTTTTATATTTTTCTTTCACTCAATTTTGTCTAGAGCTGCCAGAGGTAGTCACTCATAGGAGGGAACTCTTCAATTGTTCGACTTCCTCCAGGACTTGATCCCCCTTTGTGACTGTGATTCATTAAATACGCTTTTTTACGGCCTGGGTTTCCAGATGTAGTCGTGCTGCCCGTAAAGGATTGTACATTGTGGGTACGTTTGTGTCGTTGGAGCGTGTCTCGTCGAGCAAACTGTTTGTTGCAAATCTCGCATGGATATGGCTTTTCCCCGGTATGGGTCCGAGTATGTAATTGCAGGTAGTGGCGCTGGGCGAACTGCTTGAAGCAGACCTCACACTTAAACGGTTTTTCCCCGGTGTGTGTACGGAGGTGCAGTTGCAAAGAATTTTTCTGAGCAAACTGCTTCAGGCAGATGTCGCATTGATAGGGCTTTTCCCCAGTGTGTGTCCGCCGGTGAACCTGTAGATAATGACTCTGTGCAAACTGCTTCAGGCAGATATCACAGTGAAAACGCTTTTTAGGCACATGGGTGCGTTTGTGAATTTGCAATTTGTAGCGTTGTGCAAATTGTTTTAGACAAACCTCACAGTGATAGGGTTTCTCCCCTGTGTGAGTTCGGCGATGAATTTGCAGGGTGGTTTTGCGGGCAAATTTTTGAATGCAGAAGTCGCATTGAAACGGCTTCTCCCCTGTGTGCGTACGTTTGTGGATTTGCAAATACTGACGCTGGGCAAACTGCTTCAAACAGACGTCACACTGATATGGCTTCTCGCCAGTGTGTGTTCTCTGGTGTACCTGAAGAGAGTTACGCTGCGAGAATTGTTTCCTGCATATCTCGCACTGATATGGCTTCTCGCCTGTATGTGTCCGACGGTGGATATGCAGGTAATGGCTCTGAGCAAACGTCTTGAGGCAGATTTCACACTGGTACCGCTTCTTTGGTCCATGCGTCCGCATATGAGTCTGCAATTTGTAGCGTTGGGCAAAATCCTTGCCACAAACATCACATTTATAAGGACGCTCACCAGTGTGCGTACGACGATGAATTTGCAGCGTGGTTTTGCGGGCAAATCTCTGGATACAGAAGTCGCACTGAAACGGCTTCTCCCCAGTGTGTGTTCGCATGTGGATGTCCAGATAATGTTTCTGGGCAAACTGCTTGCTGCAAACTTCACAATGGAGCAATTTTTCACCAGTGTGGATGCGCCGATGAATCTGAAGATAGTAACGCTGTGCAAACTGCTTTGGGCAGAAGTCGCATTCATAACGCTTCTTTAACATGTGAGTTTTTCGGTGAACCCGCAACTTATCACTTTGGGCAAACTGCCGCAGGCAAACTTCACACTGGTAGGGACGCTCACCAGTATGTGTCCGCCTATGTATCTTGAGTGTGTCCTGACGTGAGAACTTCTGAATGCAGAAGTCACATTGGAAGGGTTTCTCTCCCGTATGTGTGCGACGGTGAATACGTAAATAATAACGTTGAGCAAAGAACTTGAGGCAAATGTCACACTGGTATGACTTGTCTCCTGGGGTGGCTGGGGTGTTACGTGGACGTCGGGTGTTTTTTTTACGATTTTCAGGTACAGGTGGCATGCTAGGTAAATTGGTTACTGTACACATACCCGACATCATATTTACTGCAGAATTCTGTTGTTGAGGCATTGAAGTCATATATGGTGGCATTGGGGGTGAATGCATTGGGGGTGAATGCATTGGGGGTGAATGCATTGGGGGCGGAGGTGAGTGCATCTCTGACACATTATGTGGAGGTGATGACACAGGGGGTGGTGACATCGGGGGAGGAGACACTGGTAGGGGTGACATAGGAGGGATTCTTTGGTTTGAACTCATGCTATCATTATCTATGCTAGCCATGCCCCCTCCAAGCATGTGAGACTCTTCTGTAAAACTTGTCATGTGGTTTTTGCGATGTCGGTTAAGAGTGTCTTTACGAGCAAAGCTTTTCAAGCATATCTCACACTCAAAACCCCTGTCCCCGGTATGTGTTCGTCGGTGCATTTCCATTAGATACTCTGAGGGAAATTTCTTGCCGCAATAGTCGCAGAACAATCTGCCCCCTTCAGGCGGATATGTCTTGGTTGGCTTTGATGCCTTGCGGCTTTGGTGCTGGGTTACAGTCAGCAAGGGCTTGTTTTGACTATGTTGTTTCTGGCAAATATCGCTTTGGTAAGGTGGTGAATTTTCAATCCCGTTACTATGAGTACTTTGATTACTTGCAGATGAGGTCCTTGGTGGTTGTGTAAGTGATTGCTGCTGCTGCTGCTGTTGTTGCTGCTGCTGCTGCTGCTGTTGTTGTTGTTGCTGCTGCTGTTGTTGTTGTTGCTGCTGTTGTTGTTGTTGTTGCTGCTGTTGCTGTTGTTGTTGTTGCTGCTGTTGCTGCTGACGATGATGTTGTTGTTGCTTAGTAGCTATTCCAGGACTCATAATCGCTGGAGGGGATGTTGGAGTGCTCCCTCTATCAGGAGTTGAAGGGGCTGATGAGCCTAAGTAACACTGTTGTGAGTATTGGCTACTATACATTGTACTGTTATTACTATTACTGGCTCCCCCACCAGGTTGATAAATAGGCATCGGTTGGGGAGTCAAACTACCGTGTGATGAATGGGGATGGGATGAGATTGAATATGGGTGTGGTTGCTTACACTCACTCTCCTGGCAAGGAGGGGAATGCATACCACTGTGTTGGGAGGGTGCATAAGGTTTGGGTGTTAATTCACCCCCACTGTTATTACTACTACCCCCACTGCCCCCACCTCCACGGTGGCTGGGTTTCTCCACCATAAGTGAAGTTGGTGGTGACATGGTGGTTAGCCTTTGCTGCTGCACTTGCTGCTGTTGCATCGAATGAGAATGCGTGTAATGTTTCCCTGATAGAGAAGCATTGTGACGTTGGGAATGGGAGTATTGCTTTCCTGAGATTTCTCCGAGGGTGGACTTTTCCATCATGTGTGACATGTGTGGGGGTGGTGCCTGCTGCTGCTGCTGTTGCTGCTGCTGCAGGCTTTGTGGGTAATGCTTCCCAGACATTTCCGAGTGAGCCGATTTGTCAATCATGTGCGACATCCGGTGTGAATGTGAGAACTGCTTGCCGGACATCTCACCAAGACTCGACTTCTCCGATGATGGCATAAGAGGCATTTGCTGCTGAAGTGTTTGTTGTGTATGAGTATACTGCTTTCGTGACATTTCCAGATGGCTCGACTTCTCGGCAATGCGAGACATCTGTTGTTGTTGTGCCAAGCTGTTATGGGAGTAATGCTTACCAGAAATATCTCCGTGACTGACTTTATCCGGCAGAGCCAGGACCGGTGACATGACATGGGTTTGCATTGTACTGTGCGGGTGGAGGAAGTGTTTCCCTACCATGGAATCATTGTGGGAGGTTGGAATCAGCGTCATGTGTGGCATGACTACCTGGGTTGGGGGCCCTGTTTGGTAGCTATGTCGGTGGGAGAACTGTTTACCTAAGAGATCCCCATGGCTTAATTTCTTGTTCATGTGTGACATTCGTTGTTGCTGATGGTGCTGATGCTGCTGCTGCTGCTGCACATGTCGGTGGGTATACTGCTTCCCACAAAGTTCATTGGGGTTGGTTTTCTCATCAGGATACCTGTCCATTCTGCTAGCTGTCTAATGGTGATGCCAGTAAGTGGAGGCCAAAGAATAATGTTTATGGAAAAGAGGGTCTTAAAATCATTCAAAATAATTTAACTTGGTCTGCGCTGACTGAATACAAAAGCATTTTTTTTTGTTTCTTTCTCTCTTCACCGTATTCGATTAAAAATTTAAAAAAAAAAAAAAAAAAAAAAGGAATTAAATGGAAAAACTTGCTTGAAATAAATTTCACATTTCGATTTTTTTAAAAATGTACTCTTCAAATCTTTTGGGAATTTTTTTTTTTTCTCCCCCCAAAACGTAAATATTTTTTGACCGTTTCTCCCAAAATGACATGAAATAAAATCTGGGTGACGTTTTAATCAATGCCTTGAGATTGACTTTTCAACGGGAGGAGAAAGCAATTTTAATCTTTCAGAACTGGTTAAAAAGAAAAAAATTTAAATTGAATAAATCCATTTGAAATGCTATGTACTGCTTCTTTCTTCTGGCAATTCTTTAGCATCTGTGATGTATTTCATGTCTCCCTGAAATTGAAAAAAAAAAATTATTTTGAATAATATATAAATACAACTTTACCTTTGATGATAAATATTACAGCAATATACAGGGTGGCCCTAAAGTCTGGACACTTACATATAAAAATTCGATACTTATTTCCGCTTTCCCTGAGTTGTCAAATTTATTTCTTCTTATACAGAGTGTCCTTAAAGTCTGGACACATAGGAAATTTCTTCTTTTTTTTTTTTTTACTGCCACAGATTAAACATGGTTTTGTCAAAAGTGAAGCTTGCAAAATGCTTTTGCATCACAAATGATGGATATCCTGTCTCAGGAAAAGCCTCAGTATCAGGTGGCTGGAAGTCGTCTCCAGTGACCAACTGTAGGACAGAACCAGACAGAGAAACATAAGTGGGGATGGATCGGCTACACACTCCGCAAGCATTGCGTCTAGTGTCCCCCAGGCAGACCCTTGACTGGAATTCACAAGGGAAGTGAATAATGTATCGACCAAAACAGACTTGTCGCACAAGTGTTAACACAGAAGTGAAGGCAGCCCGCACGACATGGGTTTACCTGAAAAGGATCGCCTGGAACTGCGTCCATTGGAGAGGGATGTTGTTGCAGCCCTATGTTCCCCACGGAATCAAGAGGCAAAAAAAAATATTCCAATATGTTAATATTCCAACTCAATAAAATTTTGAAAAATTAATTTCTTGAAAATATGCATTTTTGCCTGTGTCTAGACTTTAAGGACACCCTGTATAAGTAAAATTATATATTATAAAATTATACACACACACATATTTACTAATGTTCACCCTATACAAGGCTCAAGAGTCACTCAAGGTAGAGGGTTAATGAAAGGAAGTTGATATATGACCAG
>OZ038479.1:139709038-139716538 GCA_964036315.1 Acanthosepion esculentum
ATCGTTATTATCTGAATTTGCAGTTTTATCTATAATCATGGAAGTAAATGAAAATTGAATGTACTTTTTTAAGAAATCCAATTCATTAAATAAGAACTTACATAATCAATCAGTATTAGATGAATATGTATTGAATTTCATTACTACAATAATTAGTAATGTGTTTAGATAATAAAATCATTTCTATTATGAATTCATTAGCATTGCATTCATGTAGTAAAATCATTTGCCATTCATTCCTATTATAAAATCATTTGCCATTCATTCCTATTACAAAATCATTTGCCATTCATTCCTATTACAAAATCATTTGCCATTCATTCCTATTACAAAATCATTTGCCATTCATTCCTTTTATAAAATCATTTGCCATTCATTCCTATTACAAAATCATTTGCCATTCATTTCTTTTACAAAATCATTTGCCATTCATTCCTATTACAAAATCATTTGCCATTAATTCCTATTACAAAATCATTTGCCATTCATTCCTTTTATAAAATCATTTGCCATTCATTCCTTTTATAAAATCATTTGCCATTCATTCCTATTATAAAATCATTTGCCATTCATTCCTATTACAAAATCATTTGCCATTCATTCCTTTTATAAAATCATTTGCCATTCATTCCTATTACAAAATCATTTGCCATTCATTCCTTTTATAAAATCATTTGCTATTCATTACTATTAGAAAATCATTTGCCATTCATTCCTATTACAAAATCATTTGCCATTCATTCCTTTTACAAAATCATTTGTCATTCATTCTTTTTATAAAATCATTTGCCATTCATTCCTTTTAAAAAATCATTTGCCATTCATTCCTATTATAAAATCATTTGCCATTCATTCCTATTACAAAATCATTTGCCATTCATTCCTTTTATAAAATCATTTGCCATTCATTCCTTTTATAAAATCATTTGACATTCATTCCTATTATAAAATCATTTGCCATTCATTCCTATTACAAAATCATTTGCCATTCATTCCTTTTATAAAATCATTTGCCATTCATTCCTTTTATAAAATCATTTGCCATTCATTCCTTTTATAAAATCATTTGCCATTCATTGCTTTTATAAAATCATTTGCCATTCATTCCTATTACAAAATCATTTGTCATTCATTCCTATTACAAAATCATTTGCCATTCATTCCTTTTATAAAATCATTTGCCATTCATTCCTTTTATAAAATCATTTGCCATTCATTCCTATTATAAAATCATTTGCCATTAATTCTTATTACAAAATCATTTGCCATTCATTCCTTTTATAAAATCATTTGCCATTCATTCCTATTATAAAATCATTTGCCATTCATTCCTTTTATAAAATCATTTGCCATTCATTCCTATTATAAAATCATTTGCCATTCATTCCTATTATAAAATCATTTGCCATTCATTCCTATTACAAAATCATTTGCCATTCATTCCTATTACAAAATCATTTGCCATTCATTCCTATTATAAAATCATTTGCCATTCATTCCTATTACAAAATCATTTGCCATTCATTCCTATTACAAAATCATTTGCCATTCATTCCTTTTATAAAATCATTTGCCATTCATTCCTTTTATAAAATCATTTGCCATTCATTCCTATTATAAAATCATTTGCCATTCATTCCTATTATAAAATCATTTGCCATTCATTCCTATCATAAAATCATTTGCCATTCATTCCTATTACAAAATCATTTGCCATTCATTCCTATTACAAAATCATTTGCCATTCATTCCTTTTATAAAATCATTTGCCATTCATTCCTTTTATAAAATCATTTGCCATTCATTCCTAGTAAAAAATCATTTGCCATTCATTCCTTTTATAAAATCATTTGCCATTCATTCCTTTTATAAAATCATTTGCCATTCATTCCTATTATAAAATCATTTGCCATTCATTCCTTTTATAAAATCATTTGCCATTCATTCCTATTATAAAATCATTTGCCATTCATTCCTATTATAAAATCATTTGCCATTCATTCCTTTTATAAAATCATTTGCCATTCATTCCTATTACAAAATCATTTGCCATTCATTCCTATTACAAAATCATTTGCCATTCATTCCTATTATAAAATCATTTTCCATTCATTCCTATTACAAAATCATTTGCCATTCATTCCTATTATAAAATCATTTGCCATTCATTCCTATTATAAAATCATTTGCCATTCATTCCTATTACAAAATCATTTGCCATTCATTCCTATTACAAAATCATTTGCCATTCATTCCTATTACAAAATCATTTGCCATTCATTCCTATTATAAAATCATTTGCCATTCATTCCTATTATAAAATCATTTGCCATTCATTCCTATTACAAAATCATTTGCCATTCATTCCTATTATAAAATCATTTGCCATTCATTCCTATTACAAAATCATTTGCCATTCATTCCTATTATAAAATCATTTGCCATTCATTCCTATTATAAAATCATTTGCCATTCATTCCTATTATAAAATCATTTGCCATTCATTCCTATTATAAAATCATTTGCCATTCATTCCTATTACAAAATCATTTGCCATTCATTCCTATTATAAAATCATTTGCCATTCATTCCTATTACAAAATCATTTGCCATTCATTCCTATTATAAAATCATTTGCCATTCATTCCTATTATAAAATCATTTGCCATTCATTCCTATTACAAAATCATTTGCCATTCATTCCTATTACAAAATCATTTGCCATTCATTCCTATTACAAAATCATTTGCCATTCATTCCTATTATAAAATCATTTGCCATTCATTCCTATTATAAAATCATTTGCCATTCATTCCTATTATAAAATCATTTGCCATTCATTCCTATTATAAAATCATTTGCCATTCATTCCTATTACAAAATCATTTGCCATTCATTCCTATCATAATAACATTTTCATGTGCATTCCTCTTATAAAATCATTTGCAATACACTCATTTTTTTCCGGGCACAATTGTCCAAGTTTATCGAAAATTTATAAGATGAATTAAAAAACATTTTAGCAAAAAATCCAAATAATCTGTAACAATTTGAAGATTATGCACATAAAATGGAGTAGAATAAGCTTTGCTGGTGTTTGTCTTAATTCAGTAAAAAAGGTTACAGGAAAAGATTAGAAAATGTCATAGTGCAGAAAGGATGTACAGCTTGTTATTTATTTTGTCTTACCATTAATTTTGGGCAGACAGTTATTTGTTTTTTGTTTACAATTATTCAAAAGTAAATACTAAAAGGTTTTTGTTTACATATCGACTAATGTTATACAACAGATACTTTACCTGTATTTCAGTAAAGCTTTATTACTCTATGATCTTTGTAATGATTTATAATAAATTAGAAAAATTAGACAACACAATTACTTTTTTGCCAGCAGCACATTTAATCATTGGAGTGAAGGTAAACTATTGCTATTCAAATAATTGGCAATGCATTTCACATTAAAACCATTTTCAATTCATTCTTATAATAAAAATCATTTTCAATTCATTCCTATAATAAACTTACCAATGTATTTTTATAGTAAAATCATTTTTAGTTCATTCCTTTTAGAATTTGCTGTGTTATTGTATATGCAATCAGACTGAATGCAAGTTTTAATGTATTTGTTTAATAAATTCTATCTGTGATATCACAGATTACACTTATGCTTGCCTCAAATGTTGGAATCTCCGGCCTTCTTCAGGTGTTTCAATAACTTAATTGGAATTTCAAGCTAAACTCTTTATTCAATTGATGGGTATAGATTGTTCACATTCAGTTTTCTATGCTTTGGGGAGATAACGCAAAATGTTAATACCAGTCATATTCACTTGTGTGCTGCTTGTTTGTTTCTTCCGCTAAACCAGAGTATATGGCATTAAAACACTACTAGACACAGGGATTAAACATATATAACTACCAAAAAATGTAGCACTTTAGTTCACTGAGTCATGTGTCATCTCAAAATTCCAAGAAGGATGACAGACACCTGAAGAAGGCTGGAGAGTACAATGGCTAAAATATTGTGAGTATAACAACCAAGATGAGGATGCTAGCCAAAGTAGAAAAGCATATAATAAAGCAGTCACCTGAAGAAGGCTGGAGAGTATTATGGCTAAAATATTGTGAGTATAACAACCAAGATGAGGATGCTAGCCAAAGTAGAAAAGCATATAATAAAGCAGTCACCTGAAGAAGTGTGGAGGGTACAATACCTGAAATATTTTTTTTTACATCTTATCAACCTTTACAATGATTTATTGATATAATTCTTACTAATTAACCCCTAGCTGGAGGGAGAAGAGGTAGAGTTATGCCTTTCCCAAGAGTATTTGTGCATAAGTGAATATAATGAACTCAACTAGAATTGGAACTTGGCTCTCTGATTCCCAGATGTTATCCATTATACCACCCACACATTTAAGCTTACAGCACCTGGTATTCCCAAGCAGTCACCCATCTAGGTACTGACCAGGCTGAATGTTGCTTAACTTTGGAGATTGTATGAGAACTGGTATTTCAAAGTGATATGGCCATAAGCTTATAACAACAAAGATGAGGATGCTAAGTAAGGTAATAATAATAATAATAATTCCCCATCTAAAAAATTGTAACATGAAATGCAAATTCAAATCTTGTCTTCATGTGTGAATAATATCTTCTCCAAATTGGTTAATAAAATAAAGCATTTGCTCCTGAGACCACTTTTGCAAGGAGGATGTTCAATTGCAAACACTTGACAATGTTCAAGTACCACTCTAGTAGTAGGGGAGGATGTTAAATTCATGCGATATCTCGTGTGAGATTCTCAAATTTATGTCTACTGCTATGAAAAGGTAGTTAGCAATACAACATCTGTAAAGTAATTGACTATGGTCAAATGTAAATAGAATTGCTCAACAAAATGAATTTACAAAGTTTGCAATAAACAATAAAAAAAAAGAAAAGAACAGGGCGAAAAAATAATATAAATCCAGCAAACAATATATGCAAGGCAAATTAGCAGTAATATGAAAAAAAGGTCACAAACTAAGAATTGGGGTTGACACACAAGAGCAAATTTGGCTAAATGAACATAACATTCTGGCTTCAAGACAAGACAGACTGGGACTGAGTCAGATGTGATCAAGAAGTGGCCTAAGAAGAAATCCCAGCATGCATTTCTTTGCTTCTGCCTATCAACTGAGGGAGGGGCAAGTGTTTTGCAATCATTCTCATTATGGGACAAGGTGGAATAAAGTTGAGAAGAAAAATGGTGGCAAAAGTTGACAAACAGAACTGTCAATTTGTCACAACCTTAATTGAATAATTTATTAATATAAAAACATATCCATAATATTCAGTTCCTTAAAGGTCTCCAGAATAAATATATATTCCTAAATTATTGGTTATATAGAGTTTAGGAATTTGAGGCAGGTTTCTTAAAAGTGAGGGTTGCTTAAGCAAACTGCTATGTTTAACCTCTGAACTTGTTGACAGGTGAAACATAACTTGCTGTGTTTTTCATATTTTAAGCATAATATTTTCCTAAAATTTTGTTAGTTATCCTTAATTTTAATAATTTCTTTTAAAACAAATCTATGGCAGATATTTAGTTTTCATGAAATTTTCAAAGCATTTTAAATTTCCATCATTATTTTTCAATTAAAATGGCAGATTGTGACAATGTTTAAAAACATTGAAATGTGTAAGAATTATTTTTTTGGATAGGCTTAAGGTAAATAAAACCAAAATTTTACTAAAAAGGAAATATTTAAATTATTTTAAATGCATTTTGTTAAATTTGTTTTTTGCTGTACCTAAAACAGGCAGTAGTTGATCACTTTTTCATTGTTTTTTTTGTGATAAAAATAAAACAAAGTTAAATTTGAAATTATTTTTAATAAACGTGTTTTTTTTTAAAAATTGAATAGCAAAACAACTGTCTTTATGTGACATAAATATTTTCACTGTTATTTTGTTGAAAAGAATTTTGTTTTTGTTTTTTCTCATCACAAAAGTTGGCTTCCAAAATTGTTATCCGCTTTAACCAAATTTTATGCCAAAAAATTCCAGAAGAAAATAATGTTAACTTTCAAATTATATTTAACTTAATTAAATAAGTTTGTAATGGTTTACTGTTATACTAATATATACTAATATACTATTATACTAATAAAAATTGAGTGAACAATTTCATTTTATTTAAATAATTCCATAACGTTTTATTAATAATGATAAAATTAATTCCCAAAACATTTTTTAGTGAATAATTTGCTACTGATAAAAAAATTAATTTCAATTAATTTTTTTAATTATTTTGAACAAGTTAATAAAAAATGGGATAGAAAAAACTTGTCAATATTAATCAACCAAACATGTTTGAAAAAAACACAAATAAAAAACAATGAAAAGGACAATAACGACACCCTACACGTACACAGATCCGTGCAGACAAGTGCATGGTCACGAATGCACACACACCATGAAAAAAAAAAACTTGCACAAATGATAAATGCTTATAAAAAAGAAAAATCAAAAGTATAAGAAGCCAGTTGCTGATATCTCCTGATGAGTGGACGGAGTGGTCTGTCTTCAAAACTCTGGAGTTGGGATGCTGACGGTAACTTCAATCAGCAAAGTGACAAACATTTATTATATTAATTTTATATTAATTATATATATATATATATATATATATATATATATATATATATATATATAAAGAATTAATGCATTTATTTTTAATTCACCATTTCTATCACCTCAAAAATTATATAGTATACGGTCATATTTGAAAGAGACATCACATTTTTATTTTTAATTTAAACAGTGTAATAAAGAAAAAGTGCTGTGCCTCCTTTATAGGTGAAACCACCATTTCATCCAGCATGTTTTACCACTCTGTCACAAAGAACACCACATTTAAGCAGAGTTTAAAAAGAGGAAACTGAGCCTTGCTTAACTGTGATATTTTTCATGGCCAAGCAGTAAATCATGTCTGATTAAACAGTGGTTTATCCTACAAAGGGAGATGCAAGTTCAATCCCAGCCAGAGAGCATATTTTCTTTATTAAGATTTATCAAATGCATAGGCTGATAGAAATACAAATATCCACTATAATAATGTTTGTGGTAATAATATATATATATATATATATATATATATATATATATATATATATATATATACACACACAGACACACACATATACATACATACATACATACATACATGTAGTAGTAGTGGCTGTTGACTCACAAAGTGAGTATGACCATCACTGACATGTCCAGTCCATCAGTTAAACTCCCCCTACCCAAAACACTGCATTCATTTGTGTGAACAACAGTGGTTCATAAAGCCAGCCATCAATCTGCATTTCTTGTTACATATATGACATGTCAAATCACCTCTGGGTGGTGAAAGTTGACTTTGAACCTCATCACTTCCAATGTGTCTTTTTATATGCCTTGTCAGGCCTATATATATTCTATTATTTCTATTTGTATATTTAAAGATTT
>OZ038479.1:139729038-139736538 GCA_964036315.1 Acanthosepion esculentum
TGTTTAACTTTCCATTCTTCTTCTTTCACTATCCTATCAATTCTCATTTTTTCTTTCTTTCTTTCTTTTTCAATTGTTTAACTTTCCATTCTTCTTCTTTCACTATCCTATCAATTCTCATTTTTTCTTTCTTTCTTTCTTTTTCAATTGTTTAACTTTCCATTCTTCTTCTTTCACTATCCTATCAATTCTCATTTTTTCTTTCTTTCTTTCTTTTTCAATTGTTTAACTTTCCATTCTTCTTCTTTCACTATCCTATCAATTCTCATTTTTTCTTTCTTTCTTTCTTTTTCAATTGTTTAACTTTCCATTCTTCTTCTTTCACTATCCTATCAATTCTCATTTTTTCTTTCTTTCTTTCTTTTTCAATTGTTTAACTTTCCATTCTTCTTCCTTCACTATAATTTCAATTCTCATTTATTTTTTCTTTCTTGACTATAATAATAATAATAATGTTAATAATATTCTTTACTGCAGCTTGGAAGTTTCCAGTTGTAACGGTTCCTTGTACCACTGGATAAAGTCTCTCCAGGCCAAGATAAGAGGATTACCCCCAGAGCAATGATTTTCCCACTATTCTTCCCATACAGGTCAGTTTCGAAAATTCATCATTACATCACCAATGTAACTTATGTACCCTGGACTGTCCACATCATCTACATGGAGCAGCATAGCATTCTTAGATATCTGTTAGATGGAGTACTGTTGTGCGGTAAGAGATATTAAGGCCTACCAAAGAAACAGTACAATGATGCAATCAAGACTAACCTTCACTGGTGCAAGATTTGACCAAAGAAGGTAAAGAAATGTGCTAGCAACTGATCACATTGGCTTGCCATTATTCACCAAGACGCTGCAAACTTTAAAGAATCCTGGTGTCAAAAACACTCTACTCAAAGAGAACAGCACCATCATGCAATTTGGGCATTGATTGGAACCACTAACTTTCAGTGTCCACACACCTCCAGACTCTGCACACCCAGACCTGAGTTGCGGAGCCACCTCTGTATTCACTGATGAATTGCAAAATAAAGCCTTCTTCGGACCCAAAGGACAATCACAAATATAATCAATTTATAAATAATAGGAAGTGTGTATAATGGGTCAGGTAAATATCTATAATATACAAAAATTATATTATTTCATCAAATAAATGCATGTAAAATTATCACAATAGTATGAAAATTGACATCTACCAAATTTCAAATGTTAGGAATTAGAAAATTATTATGACAGATCAATTAATTGTCTGTAGAAATTATTGAAGAAATAAGAATAATGAGAGACCAAAAAGTTTCCATAATGTCAAAGAAATTTTGATTGGAATAGTTATTTGACTTTTGCCAGTTGAAACTGCCTCAAAAGATATCTTGTAGAATGAGACAAATGATTCCTTTTTGGCCATTCTTTATGACGTTTCCTTCAAAGCAGCAACTTACTGGCTTTATTGCAAAATGATTTTTAAAAAAGGAAAAAAAAGACATTTAATGCTTCTAAAATTGATTCTTCCGCTCTTTCCACAATTTTTTTTAATCAGGTCAGATCTGACAATTAACTCTGCCAGTCAAAAGTTTAATAAGCTTCTTCTTTTTTTAACTAGGTTTTAGTCTACCATGCTGTGTTTTGAATTGTGGAAGGTGGAAAGGGTAAAAGATTTGGCCTTGTAAAAATATTCAACTCATCTGGAAAAAAAAAAGAAAAGAAAAGAAAAAGAAAGAAAAAGAAAGAAAAAAAGAAAAAAAAGAAAAAAAAGGAAAGAAAGTAGATGAAGTATTAAACCAAAGTTATTTTTTAATCCAGAAATAATTGAGATGATTTTTTAAAAAAAACTATTTCTCTTTCCTTTTTAATCCAGTCTCTCCATATGAAGACAGTTTTCATACAATAGGAAATAAAGATGACACAGATAGATTACTACTTTGGCTTAAACATTCACTTGGACTGGCTATTTGATATGTTGTTCCTTATTTATACCTGGCATGTAGACGTAGTAGTAAACACAAGAATATGAGGGAATATTTAGCAGGAAAATGCTTGGCTCTTTTTGAACATGCGTTAACTGAAGAATATACAATTTTTAATAACTATACTTCTACCCAAATTTCTGGTATGAGGAGTTATCATTATTTACACTATTTATATTTGGACTATTGTCCTCATCTTTGTTGTTGTTACAGCATGTTCATTTCAGAATTCCCTATAAGTTACCCAGATCAATATGCACCTGAGGAAGGTCAGAGAGTACAACAGATAAAACATGATTACAACAACAAAGTTGAGGACAACAGCTTGAATATAGTGTAATTAATTAATAACTATATATGCTTAAAAGATAAAATTATGCAGATTAATAATTTGATGTTTTAATTACTGTGTAATTTTATCTTTCTTCATAAATTATAATTTAATTAAATTTTAAGTTGGCATTCACTCAGTGTGGATAATGTATCTTTTTTAATAAGTTTAAATAAAAACAGGTTTTGATTTTTTTGGAAGCAAAATAATTTAAAAAATATGTTCCAATAAATTTTCCATTCTTACTTGAATCTGACTAGTTATTTTGTTTTATCAAACGTTTGTTTATGTAGATTTTTAAGTTTTTCATAAATACTACAGAATCATTGTTCAGCTTTGCTTTATGTTTTCTATCGGGAAAAATAAGATGTTCTCGATTTATGCAATACTTAGCAAAGATTTTATTTCTTCCAACGACATATACGATACTGAAACTACCATGCTTCAATAAATTTTACTGGGGAGGCCATTTCTTCAATCATAACCATCATTCATTTTTCCCCACTATATAGGTTAAATTAGATCTTGCTTTTTTCAACAAATAGGTTAAGTTTGATCTCACTTTTTCACAAATAGTTTGAATTAGAGCTCACCTTTTCCCAAAAATAGTTTGAATTTGGTCTCGTTTTTTTCCCGCAAATAGGTTAAATTTGATCTCATTTTATTCCCCACAAACAAGTTGCATTTGATCTCACCTTTTACCACAAATAGTTTGAATTTGATCTCACTTTTTTCCACAAATAGGTTAAATTTGATCTCACCTATTCCCACAAATAAGATGAATTTGTGTCACCTTTTCCCACAAATAACTTGAATTTGGTTTAACTTTTTCCCATAAATGGTTAGAATTTGAGCTCACTTTTTCCCACAAATAGGTTGAATTTGAGCTCACTTTTCTCCCACAAATAGCTTGAATTTGGTTTCACCTTTTCCCACAAATAAGATGAATTTGTGTCACCTTTTCCCACAAATAGCTTGAATTTGGTCTGACTTTTTCCCATAAATATTCTGAATTTGATCTCACTTTTTCCACCAACTGGTTGAATTTAATCTCATCTGATCACAAAATTTTACTCAAATGGGCTTATTCCTAATTGATATGTTCATTGCATCTGTCACAATCAAGTCCTTCTAAATAATTCATGGTTGCTGTTTGACTATTCAAACATGTTTTGAGCGGACATGTTTCAAAATTTTTTTTTTTTAAGACCTTAGTATATTTACAGTAGGTTTCTTTCTTTTTCCATTTCTGATTCCTGAAGTCCTGGACTGAGCCTATTAAATTGCTTCACTGCATAAGGAACTTTCTGTAACCTTTTCTTTTGTTCTTCCAAAATACAATTTGTGACTTTCAGGGTGTGTTCTTTTATCTCTGGCATGATGAAGACCCTGGTTCTAAAACATCCGGACATAAAAAGAAAAATTGCCAAGGCACCTAGCATGAGGTTACAGAATAATCTAGAAAATATCTCAAAACCTCATATTATATGCAAATTAATAATTCTTATATTAATAAATTACAAAATTGTTAAAATTATAGATACCTTTTCAGCATTCATAATTTATGCAGCATAATTATTATGTCAGGAAATATGAGATGGCCTGAACCAAATTTAATTCCCATATGTAACCTTTATTCTAAGAGAAGTCAATATGGGGAAACTCAAAAATGTACTGGGCTCACCATGAGAGATACCAAAGTAGACTTTGCACTCATTTTCAAATCAGGGCATCAAAAGAGCCAGGTGCATCAGATGGTTAACCTGAAGAGTGTGCAGATTTACACCTCACAGGATGTCAGTGCCTGCCCTGGAAATGTAAACAGATGGTTGACCCAGCTATGCTTAGGATGTGCACATGTGGGGCATAATGACAGGAAGATATATAAGCACCCCACCTAAGAGGAAAAAGACAGGATGTCTCTCATATCCTCCCGAGAAGATTCACATTTGGAGAAAGCCCCCAAAGCCACACACACTCATTAATTGACGAAGTTCAGAAATGAATAAGCAATAATTTTACATGTGAAAGATTTAGTTTTGTGTTCTTATCAGCCTTATAACAATATTGTTTCATTTACGTCTCAAATAATTTATGTATATAAAATAAATCAATCTGTCTGTGGTGAAATAAAAAGAAAACAGCAACCCGCGAGTAAATTCAAGCTCTCCCAACTGGTATTCCAACCTCGAGTCGTTCCTTCTTGAGTTCTGTCTCAAAATCACACTAACAGACTTTTCCAGCCACCAACCGTGAACGTCACTCCAAGAACGCCGCACTGGGATAAATTAGTTGCTTTTATATTTGTCCATATACCCATAATCCCTTGCGACTTCATGCGATCCCATAATTCATTGCGTCCCTGTCCCATAATGCATTGCATCTTCATTGCATAAAAATGCAATGCAAGTCCCC
This sequence comes from Acanthosepion esculentum, assembly GCA_964036315.1. Taxonomy (NCBI): domain Eukaryota; kingdom Metazoa; phylum Mollusca; class Cephalopoda; order Sepiida; family Sepiidae; genus Acanthosepion; species Acanthosepion esculentum. The sequence continues at coordinate 139,733,749 of OZ038479.1, forward strand.
CCTTATTCTTTTACGTTATCTGGCCGAGGACTGATTACGGCAGAGCGGTAAGTGATTTTTTTCTCCTTCATTTCAACTGCAGTAGCTTTACATGCTAAGCAAATACGGGCTCTTTTTTGGCGGGGACAAGGCAAGTCGCAACCAGTTGTGCTCGTCCCAGGTTCTGCCTCATCACGTCTGCCACACTGTCATAATAATTTTTCTCATCCTAGCATTTGAAATTTGGTATATTTTAAATTTTATATTGCTGTAATAAATTTACATGCATTTATTTGATGAAATAATAAAATTTTTGTCGGTTACAGATATTTGACCTACTGTAGATGTAAAATGGTTTGGAGTAAAAACCTCTGATATGTAACATTTTGTGGGTACAGAATAAAGTTGAGTAATTTAAGGTTAAAGATAAGAAAAAAATATTGCCTAATAAATAGCCACACAGGTTGTTGAAAATACATTGTATTTGACAGGGTGACAGTTGATGGTCAAGAGTTCCACAAGAAAGAAAGGGTAAAAGGAACAGAATGTGGAAAAGTCTTTTCATGAATCTTTGAATTAACTAATCAGGAACAAGCCAGAAGGCAAGATTTCCAGGTAAGAAAAGGAGTCCCTTCTTCCAATTCTTTTCTAGTGAGGATTTTGTTTTGGTAGCAAGCAGATGCCCCCCCTCCCCTGGCTGGAGTAGGGAAATTCTATCATTCTCTTTCTCCCCCTCCATCACAAATGAGGGGTCAGCAACATTTCCCTGTTGGAAACGATATAATTTGGCTGATACAGACCCCACATTTTGTGCCATCTATTATTCCAAGCAAACCTTCCTGACAGTGAGGTTTCTCTATGGCGGGTAAATGAGAGCAGTTTCGTTTTGAAGGCATTAAAGTTTACAAGCCATTTTCTGCCCCATTTAGCCACAGATTGAATGTCCTTTTTGAGACCAACGGCCAGGTTCGGCTTTTATGATATGCTTATACAATTTCAACTTTTCTCTTCTTGACACTAGCCTGCCAATAGGCCTGTTTCTTGTTTGATAGTGTCTTGCCTTGCTTCATTTGGGATACAATCTATATAAGAGATGCCTTGGATGCTTCTGTAGCATCTGATTTCTAATGCTTGGATTCATTGCTGTAATTCTGTTGTTAATGTCCAAGATTCACAGGTGTAAACATTGAGAAGGCCAATGCACACAACAGCCTGATGTTAGATTTAAGGCAGACATTCTTATGACAGCTGCTACTGTAAAACTAAAAACTGTCGAAATTTTCATTTGAAATTTGGTATATGTAAAATTTGGTATCTGTCTATATTTCTGAGATGAGGTATTATGTACACTATTTACATTATTCAGACTATTGTCCTCATCTTTGTTGCCATATTTATTACAATGTTTCGGCCATTGTATGCTCTGGCCTCCTTCAGGTGGTTAGAATGTCAAACTGAACCCTTTATTTCGCTGGCTGGGTAGACTTCTAGCTCCACGTGTCATGTTTAATGGATGTCAGTTATCAGTTATGTCATGTTAATTCCCCTCTCCAAGTTCTCCACTGCCTTAATCAGGTATTGAACTCACTGGATCTAACCAACGCCTTTATCCACTGTGCCATGTGTCCTTGAGGACATCTGTGTATGAATTTCTGGGTATTATAAACCTATTGTCATCAGCATCCATTTTTTACCAATGCTCATATTGCAATTTTTGCTGTTATTATTGCATGTTTTTACCAGAGCTCATATTGCAACAATAATTATCTTATTAGATTGTTTTTTTTTTCACAAGAATAATTTTAGATTTACAAGTTTATAAAAACATGTCCCCCAGCCATGGGTAAATAGCAAGATAGCCCGGGTTCTATAGCCTTGAATGGCAGCGGTACTGCCGCAGAAAGAAATGGCAACTTACTGTGGGAAGAATCTGCCTCGTCAGTCATGTATGGAAAGATACATGATCGCCTAAGTGTGTATCACGCATAGCATATAACTGTACCAACTACAATGCAATATTTATTAATTACTATATTATAAAAATATCGCTATGAAAACAAATTATTTAATTCAAAAATTTATACATATATCTGTGAATAAACTACAATGCAATATCAATTATTTACCATATTATAAAGATATGAAAACAAATTTTGCAGGTCTGTATGTTAAACTTTGCGAAAAAGATATTATTATACCTGTCCCATAATAGTTGTTACAGTTAGTGTATATAATGTATACAAAAATGTACAAGTATTATGGGACACAGGTAGGATCTTATTATAATTTCGCCTGTTCCTCCCTTAGCTAGCACGACCATTACACCCTGCCAATATCACATAAACAATGAACTATTCTATTTTGATCACAGGGAAAGATGGAAACGGTATATCAGAGATACTACTTGGTTTCTTTGAGAAAATGAAAGAAAGAAAGAAAGAAGAGAAGATAGAAATGTTTAATGGCTGTTTCAGTGAAATGGAAAAATTTGTCAATTTCAAATCTTTTTATTTGTACCCCCTTACTTCTTAAACAAATGACCAGCATTCATATTTATGATTATTATTGCAATATTTTGTTAAAGTCATTAAGCCCAAATATTTAACAATGCGATACGGGAATTTCTATGGATATTTGATTGTCATAGAACTCGCTATGAGCTTATTCAATCATTAACTTAAGAATTAAGATTCATCAGAAAATTAAAATAGGAAAAATTATATTATGGGTATTTCTAGTTAAGTAATACTATGTCTGTCCCAAAAATAGTTGCTACAATTAATGTATATAATGTGCATAGAAATACAACAA
>OZ038479.1:139741538-139776538 GCA_964036315.1 Acanthosepion esculentum
GAAAATAATTAAATTCATAACCTCCTTTTATTTAAAATATATAATACATAAATTAATCCTAAACTAAAATAATATAAATATTAAAAAAAAAAATTACTTTTATTTTTTAGACATTATGTCACTTGGCGTCCTCGTTAATTTAATTAGAATTTTCAGTTAGTTTGATGAGTATTCATGAGTGTTCTTAAATTAAAATTTTTTTAAAGTTGACGACATTTTTACTTTTGTCTATAAATACTTGTGGTAAAATAAAATAATTACATTTGTCTTTATAAAGTCCATCAGAGGACAAAACATGTCAGCTAAATTTTCCTTTTGTCTTTATTATTCATATTGTCATTTCACAGATATATTTTTAGTTATATGTGAAATTTTACATATACATACATATATATATATATATGTGAATATAACATCATCTGAGTAACAAATTTTATATTTGTATATATATATATATATATATATATACACACACACACACACATACACTGAGTTTCACACGCAATCTTCTGACGAACTGAACATTCAAGTCATCTGAAAATCATGTGAAACTCGGGTTATGACTAAGGCCATCCTTTCATAGGAATTAATATTGTTAATCATTTTTTGCTCTGTCTAGGCAATCTAGGCTTTGAGCAGTATACTGAGTAGACAGGTTTGCTTTTAGGCCTTTTTTTTTTTTTTAAATATTGTTGAATTTTTCAAAACTTTATCTGGATAAGGGTTTTAGGTTTTGGCAAGTTGTCCATTGGTTCCATCAATGGTTTTGTTTTTTCTTTAATTTTTTTATTTTTCGCACGCACGCAAGCACGCACACACACACACACACACACGCACACACACACACAAATAGTAAGAACAAAAGCTAAAGCTTAAAATATAAAATAAACTGAGGGTTCAATGCTGAAGTCAACAGACCAGAGATATAATATAATGATATTAACAATACCAAAATCCAGTACTCACAGTTTCATGTGACAACAATCATCTGACTGTTCTGACTGATCATTGTTGATACATGAAACTCTGAGTAGCAGATTTTGGTATTGATCATACATATATATATATATATATATATATATATATAAAAGAGGAAAAGAGTGGCATGGAAATAAGGATCTGTTCTACTTCCCTGAATAGTTTTGGGATATGAGCGAGGAAAAAAAAGGTCTCTTCCATGACTGAATATTTAGAAAAAGAATCAACCTGCGGAAAATACATGCCTGAAGACATCCTTGTGTGATACTGACAATTGTATCTTTGTGCATACTTTACTCACATACACACACATTGAAAGTTCTCTCAGTCACTGTGTATTTATCTAAAAATAGATACGCTTAATTTCACCTTCATCCCTGCTGTGTGCCAACGGCATAGGTGTAGAATCTCCGACATCCCAATTTAGCTGGGTTTCAAGCATAGCTAGAGGTAACCAGACGTCTAGCCACACTGATGAGTTGTGATACAGTGACACAGTCTGTCTGTGGATGACAATATATATAGTATTGGAGTGCCCGAACAAGAATGGATTGCAAAAATATTTGTTCATTTGGTTTGATTTTTGTAACGAGATACAAGCCAACAAGTTTTCAGCATTTTACGTATGCATGTGGTTGTATGTACGTGAATATATAGGCTTTGTCACATATTTTTCAACTAAAACTCTTTCTTGAAAATAAATAATTTCTCTTAAAAAATTAGTCCTAATTAAAAAAAATTATTAATTTAAATTAAAATATATATAAGTATAGTAATTAAAACAATCTTTTCTAATATGGCTTTGTGTTTCTATGTGTGTGTGTGTATATATATATATATATTTATATATTGAGAGAGAGAGAGAGAATCCCCAAATAAATGAACACTACTTTTACAGAGCAGGAACATAGCGTTTTGCTAATAAACTGACTTGAGAAATGGATACAAACAATACCCATAAGAATAAGAACAGAATTTTGCAGACAAACTAGACAATATAATAATTGTAAAAATGACAACACAAAAAGATACTGTAGGTAGAGAGACTGTTACAGTCATTGAGGGCGGGGTAATTAGTGGTGTGGGGAAGATACCCTAATTCGCGCCAATATGACACGTATGATATCAAATAGAATAGAACGTAGATAATTTTTTTAAGTAGTGATTAATAAGCAACATTAAACACCTTTTGCAAAAAGGACCCCAAAAACTATATCCGACTCAAGAACAAGAAACTTGTTCAGCCGTTTTGAAGTGTCAGCATGACACTTTAAGTTATTTTTGAAAACAGAATAATTAAAAATCAAGTTTCATTTTTAGTAATTAATTAAAAAAAAATTAAGTTCTCAATTCTTTTGAGTTAGTGGCGTGTTAAAGATTTTACCCGTGTCTAAAGATGAGGAAAATAAAGAGTCTTTTAGTTTTATTGAACATAACACAGATTAAATTACAGTCCGACGTCCTTCTCAGATGAGCCATGGTAACATCTCATCATATGCTAATATTTTGACATTTTTAACAGCAAACTAATCTTCACCTGGAGAGAAATGCTTAATTAAGGTACTTGTTCGAGGAGTAGATTTCTAATTGATAATGATCGGACACGGGCCATTTCATTTTTTATTTTATTTAAGCTCTGAAGATGAACCAACGTCTGCAACGGATGAGCTATGGTGTTTCCCCGTCATCCAAAGACGAGACTAAGCAAATAATTGTATTGTTCAGTAGCAGTGAGATTTTTGTCCAAAGAGTGGAATTTCTAATTTCTGGGTTTAAAGTTGGTCTCCGTTTATTTTTATTTATTTATTTTTATAATTAATTCAATTTGAAAGAGAAAGCGGAGAGGGGAAAGAGATTTTAAAAGGATGGAGAAAGAAAGAAAAAAAAAGGGAAAAGGAAAGATAATTAGTGTGAAAAGGGGGTCAACGTCTTTACGAGCTAAGCCACATGACGTGCCCTCTATCAAGTTGGGGTGGTAGGCAGAGTTGGAATTAAAGAGGAGGAAGTCATGTGAACGGTTTCTTACCCGCGATTTTCTTTTTACCTACAAGGCGAGGGAGGAGGAGGGGGGAGTGAGGAAAATGCTCGGACAATACAATTGAACTAACAACTTCTGTCTTGTTTTGCTTCTCTCGGCTTTTAGTTTTTACTTATTAATAGACCGCTTGCCGGCCTTTTAATTCCTGCCTTTAAAAATTAGTTAAAAAAGCAACAAACACACACAAAAAGAGGAGAGGGTAGGTTAATAATAATAATAATAATGTTATTTATTTTGAAATTGACAGGACAGGAACGGCCGGGGTGAATTGGAACAGATTTTTATTAATTAATTATGATTTTTATTTATCTTTAAACTGCTGATATTAAAAATAATACGATTAAAAAATACTGTTAAGAATTAATTACAATTATCTTTCCTCATTAATCTTAATTAGTCAAAGAGAATTTCGTTTGTTTGAGTTAGGTTAAAAAAAATACATTTAAAATTTATTTTTATTGACTTAGTAATTTTTAATTAAAAAATATAAATTTTTAAAAATAGGGACAAATTATATAAAAGTTAAAACATGATTTTAAAAAAATGAAAATTACATTAATAATTATTTCCTTATTTAAAAAAGTAAAACTAAAAAAAATTAATTTCTTTTTCTTTTATTTACAGTTTATTTTATTTACTAGCACAATAATAATAATAAATTATATTTTTTAAAATGACACAGATTGCAATTTAAAAGACTACAAAAGCTGTTTGGTAGTAATAAATAAATTAAAAGTTGTTTTAAAAAGGCTCTTTTTTAAGTTCTCTTTACTTTGGTTTAAAAATAAAAGGTGGAACAGGTTTAGATTTAAAACGGGGCATAAACTTTATTTTAAAAAAAGACTCCGGACACGTTTCACTTCGACAAAGACAAGGGAAAAATAATAAATAAAAGTGTTTTTTGGGTTTTTTTTAATGATTATACATTTTTAAAATTTGTTTACATTTGGTCACAGAAGGAACGTCCAGACAGAATTGTCACAATAATGAACATCAGCATTATTATTGTTTGTTTGTTTTTTTATTTAAATATAATCTTTGGGAATAAAGAGAAAAAAATTAAGGGTCAGTACTCGTTTTTGTCTTCTACGATTCTGGAGGGAGGGGGTTTATATATATATATATATATATATATATGATCGTCGTCTTTGGCAAGACAAGAAAGACATATTTCTGCTGACAAAAAATAAGAAGGTCGCCGATCATTTTTTAAATTGGGGAGGGGGGAGAAGAAAAATAAAATATAGTTTAACAAAAACGGTAAAGAAAATAACGGATCGTTCTTTTCTTTCTTCAGCTTTTTTCTTTCTTTTCTTCCTCTTACCTCGTTTAAATGGAGTTTAAAGCCACAACCTCTGTTTTCTGTACTGCCAAGCTTATTAAGCGACCAGAATGTGAATCATACGTTGGCACACACAAACTGAGACACACAGACAAGCAGGTACCCGGTGTCAGGCCTGAACACGTCCCAGATCAGAAAAATTGAAACGATTCCCTATCTATCTCGCCATCAATTAACAACTCTGTCTTCGTAGAGTTTAATTTTGATTTCATTTTCACTTTGAAAACAAATTAATAACAAGAACTGCTTCACAAGAAGGCCCCTAGATCTACTTGTCCTGACCCTGCAATCACAAACCATCAAACAACTTTCTCTACCATCACCAATTGTTGGTGTGACAAACAGCGAAGACAAAACGACACGTACTCAGAAACAAAAAAAAGTGGGGATTATGATCCTAATTCTTTCACGTTGGATAAAAACAAAAATGAAATTCTCGTATCATTATATTCTAAATCAGTCGCAATGAATATTACAAAAAAAAAAATAATAATAATTGTATTAACTTAAGAAAGGAAGAAGAAAAGAATTATTTTATTTGCACTTGAATAAACTGTCATTTTCGCCGCTTGAGTGATCATATGTATTTATTTATAGATTTTTAGATTTTTTAGAAAATGCAATAAACACTGAATTTGTGGAATAAATGAGAAGGGTTGGGTTTTTTTATTATTATTTTATTTAATATGAGGGAATCTAGCAGTTCATGCCTCAGCCAAGGATCATATCCTTCCAAAATATTCTGATGTTTGGTCATTAGTCAGATTTTGGGAAACGGGCTTGGCTGAAAATCTTTCAGCACCCACTGATAATTTTCTCCAGGTGTATAAAAGGTATGAAAAATTGTACAGTTAGTTAATTTAATAATTTTTGTTGTGTCATAAATAGGAAAGGAATATGAATAAATATAGACAATAAGAAGTAGTTTATTCCAGAGAGTAATATGATACACAGTTGAGAACAAACTTATTGTAATAGACAGTTAATTGTTAACTCCTCAGTATTTATCCGAGACCTCCCTACAAGCTGGGATGTGGCACAAGGCCAGTTTTTACCATACATGGGGTCAGGCAGCTGTGTACTTCCCCAGATGAGACTCTGCCCTTCAGCATAGCCTTGTCTGGGTTCCTCTCTGCTCGGAGGCAGAGAGTCAACAAGCAGAGTAATGATTAATCGCTAACTCCTCGGTATTTACCTGAGGCCTCTCCACGAGGCAGGATGTGGCACAAGGCGGGTTTTTAACGTGGAGCGTTCTGAGCCAGTAGGCTTGGACAAAAATTGTCTGTAGACTCCGTATACATGGAAGTCAGGTAGCTGTTTATCTTCCCAGACAAGACTCTGCCCTTCGGCATAGCGTCGTCTGGGTTCCTCTAAACCCAGAGGCAGAGAGTCGACAAGCAGAGTCAACTATAATCAGTGACTTCTGTCCCTCAGCAAAAGGAAGAGTTCTGTTTAAATAGTCTTAGACCAGTCCATCTTGTGGGGATGTTCAGCTACTCCACAACATCCCCTTTTTTTGAATTGACTACTTCCTCTGGAAGTTGTACTTTTCCCTTTTTGGGTTTATCTCCATAGTCCCTGTAAATTTACTTTTCTGTTTATTTGAACATTTCTCCTCAGGAAAAAAACTAAGGGCATCGGTATGTCAAATAAGTCATAAATAAACTTCATCAGTTCTTCCTTCTGGCTATTTATATCCTCTGAGTATCTTTTCCTCATCTGGTTGTGATATATTTTAATGGTCTTTTTGGGTTCTTTAATTATATACATTAATCTCCCTACTCATTTTTCAGTGAACCAGCATCCTAAATTTCTTTCCATTTCTATATTCTTTGAAAAAAAATCTTTCCTTCTGGTATATAGGATTTTGTATCTTATTTTCTTTTATTGTTTTTTTTCCCTTTTGGCAACAGTTTATCAAACACAGATCTTATTTTTCTCACGAACATTAACTCTGCAGGTGACAACCTCGAAGTAGTACTTGAGTTCGGTGTCATACGATATATCCTTAAAATTGTAAGATATTGTTAACAGATTTGTTTCCATCTGACTTTTTTAATGCTCGCTTGAAAGTGCCTACAAATTTTTCTGCTTGCCCATTTAAATCATGGGTGATATGGTGTGGTAGTGATGTGTACAGTCGAAAAAACTTTACAAAACTCTTTGAACTCTCTTGCTGGGAATTGTGTGCTATTGTCTGACATAATCATATCCGTGATACCGAATCTGGCAAAGAGTTCATGCAAAAATTGTACCACTGCACATAGGGTTTTTATATTTCATCACCACTGGCCATTTCAAGAAACTGTCAACCATAATTGAATAATATTGTCCCATCATTGGACCTGCAAAATCTATATGTAGCCTTGCCACAGGTCTGGCCATCTTTAGCCAAGTTTTAAATTTCATTGGTGGCTCCTTTGCCACCATTACACAACCTCGGCATGATTTTACATTTTCTCTATTTCTTTGTCCATATTCAGCCAAAAAACATAGCTTGTCATTAAAGCTTTCATCCTTGATATACTGGGGTGACTGATATGGAAGTCTTTGAATATTTTTTTTTGTGGTGCTCCTGGAATCACTACCCATTTGCCGTACATCAAAATTCCATCAAAGATATAAAAATCTTTTCGCCATCATTCTTTTTGTACTGTTGTTCCATAATTTGTTTCTTTTTCTCTGTGATATATTTATATATTTTGCTTTGTTCTTGACCCCTTCAAGAGTTACAGGTAATTCTTGTATAGTGTTGCACAGCAGATTTTTATTTCCATTTCTATTCCTAGAGCTGCTATCACCGTTTCCTCCAATGGTTCACATAGTTTGGGGATTAAACTGGATAACCCACTCGCATACCCTAACCTCTTTGATGGAAAGAACTCCATCTTAAAATTATAATTTAATAATATTGTACTCCATCTCTGAAGTCATTTCCCTCTATGTGTAGAAATACTTTTTGTGGAACCAAAAACAGACAATAACAGTCTGTGGTCTGAAGTGTAAAACTTGTTCCATGGATGAATCTATGGAACTTTTTTACCACAAAAATTATCCCCAAAGACTCTTTTTTTGAATTGGCTGTACCTGGCTATAGGGTCCTTGATGTATGTGCAAGCACTTTTACTTAGTTGTTGATTTCTTTGTGTAATATTATGGCTCCTCAGCCCAAATTACTAGTGTCACAATAATATCCTTATTTGGATCGTAATGCACCAGACTTAAGTCTGATGTTGTAGCAGGCCGTGTGTGTATTTACATATTGTTGTATTAGAGACACGTGTGTAACTCCTGGTAGAATATTAAAAGGCCCAACTACATGAAAATTGGCGGACTTAATCTGTCCAACCGAAGATGAAAGAAGACAAGCAAGACAGATATATATATATATATGTCAACAAATATGTATTAAACAAATTACAAGGCACATAGACATAACATTTGTGTGTGTGGGAACATTGTGTTCTTTGGTGAATGTTCGTATTGTGGTGAATGTTCGTACGTACGTGTATGTTTATAATGTTCATAGCGTTTTCCCAGAAATGAGAAACGCTGATCTTCTAAGAGCTTACATGTTGTCGCTGAAATGAAGAAGAAAGAGAGATTTACCTCACCTCCACGCGAGGTGGAATGCAGAACGAGGCCTGAGGTAAAAAGAGAAAGAGGCAAGAAGTTTCCCAGTAGTTATAGTATATAGAGAAAGACCCCTGGTTAAGAATTAGGGAACTATGGAGCGGGTAACTCCTACAATGTTAATATTTTTTTTAATTTCCTCAAAGGCACTCTGACATTCAGTACTCCAGTTCCATTTAGAATCATTTTTAATAATTTGTTTAGAGGAGATCTTAACATGTGCATATTTGGGATAAAATTACCGTATTAATTTGCTAGACCCAAGAATGTAGTGCCAACACATTTGTTGGGGGAGACATGTTCTTTATTGCACTTGCTCTCGATGGGTCTAGTTTTCTGCCTTTAATATCTATAACCTGTCCCAAATACTTAATTTTAGATAAAAAAAATTTACATTTATCCAAACTAAATTTCAAACCATATGTTTTATTTTTTTCAAAAAATTCTTTAACATATTCAACATGTTGTTCTCTGCTTTCACTCTTAATTAAGATGGTGTCAATGTAGGTTATTGCAAAGTCAACATCATTCAGTATCACGTCCATGAATAGCTGGAAAATGACTGGTGTGACCTTTATCCCGAATGGCAGTCTGTTGAATCTCTACAGACCCTTCTGCGTATTTATAGTTAAATACTTTGCACAATTTTCATCAACAAGAATCTGGAGGTACACCCCAGAGAAAAACAAGTTTTGAAAACACTTTGCCACCATTTAATTTCACGAATATGTCTTCAGGACTTGGCGGAGGGTAATTATATGTTTTCAAACAATCGTTCAATCCTGCAGAAAAATCTGCGCAAACCCTAATTTTATTATTTTTCTTTTTCACATAAATGGTAGGGCATCTCCACTCACTCTAGTCCGTTTTGCTCAACACGCCTATTTACTCTAAGCAGTCAAATTCTTTACTAATGGAGGCTTTGGCTACAAAAGTTGCCTTTCTCTTCAGCCTAAAAATAGACGTCACATTCTTTTTAAGTTTGAATGCCGCTTTAAGCATTTGTCCATCTGCCAAGACCCCCCCCCCCAAAATTTCAGGAAATTTTATCTTCAATTTTTAAAAAAAATTTCCACAGTGTTTGAATTAACACTGGGACTAGAGAAGAATAAATTAATTGGTTGGTTGAAAAGGTTGAATGGCTCAATCCGATCCATACTGAACAGGTTCTGTATTCGTTTCATAACGAATCCTTTTAAATTTATAGTTTTGACAGTAAATGCCACATTTGCGTAAAATTCTGCTTCATAATTTACTTTATTTCCTGTAATGCTATGAGCAATTCTTTTCATCTTCAATAAAGTTGGTCTGCCATTTTTTTTTTGCAAGTTTGTTCATTTATCAATGTCATATCTGAACCGATATCCAATTGGAAATTAATATTTTTCTTGTTCATCTGTATATTTACAAACTTTCTTATCATTTTTATTTCTTTGCTTTCCATTTTAGTTGAGTCAAATATATTTTTCTTTTTTGACTTCTTTTTACTTTAGGATTTTCTGCAATTCTTATGCTTCTGTCCATTTTGCATTCTGTCCATCTAAATGGACATTGCGTGTAATAATAAATCTGACCACAGCCATAACAAAGATTGATTTTTGCAGGCAAAATGTTCTTTATGTTGTCTTTGTTTAACTTCCTGAATATTTGACATGTAACATTCTTTTCTATTTGCGGTGTTGTGTCGAGGATTTTCAATTCTTTCAGATTCTTCTGAAACCAATTACAATTTAGATTTTTGAATTTTGTTCTAACTTAGACAAAATTCTGGTTCTAATATCGCACGACATCTTATGAAACGAAGTTTTGAACAAAAATCAAGACCTTAAACATATCAGGAGTAAGTACTTTTAATTTAAACTTTTCACGCTCTATTTATAATTCCAGCAAAAGTCATTTAATACTTCACACATTTTCATAAGGTTTAAACGAAGCCATCTTGTGTTGAATAGAGAACATATCTCCAACAAAATCTTTCAGAATTAAGACACTCCCCTCAAAAGATATATTCCATAGTCAGAATCATTGCCAATGCTTTTCCATAGTCAGAATCATTGCCAATGCTTTTCCATAGTCAGAATCATTGCCAATGCTTTTCCATAGTCAGAATCATTGCCAATGCTTTTCCATAGTCAAAATCATTGCCAATGCTTTTCCATAGTCAAAATCATTGCCAATGCATTTCCATCGTCAAAATCATAGACAATGCTTTTCCATAGTCAAAATCATAGCCAATGCTTTTCCATAGTCAAAATCATAGCCAATGCATTTCCATCGTCAAAATCATAGCCAATGCTTTTCCATAGTCAAAATCATTGCCAATGCTTTTCCATAGTCAAAATCATTCCCAATGCGTTTCCATAGTCAAATCACTACCAATGTTTTTCCATAGTCAGAATTATGGTCAATGCTTTTCTATTGTCAGAATTATGGTCAATGTTTTTTCATAGTCATAATCATCTGCAAATGCTTTTCCATAGTCAAGAAAACTGCCAATGCTTTTCCCTCATCAAAATCATTGCCAATGCTTTTCTATAGTCAAAATCATTGCCAATGCTTTTCCAAAGTCAGATTTATGACCAATGCTATTCCCTATTCAAAATCATTGTCAATGATTTTCTATAGTGAAAAGCATTGGCAATGCTTATCCATCACCCAAATCATTGCTAATTCTTTTCCATAGTCAAGATAATTGCAAATGATGTTCCATAGTCAAATTCATTGCCAATGCTTTTCCTTAGTGAGAATCATTGCCAACACTTTTTAATAGTCAGAATCATTGACAATGTATTTGTATAGTCAAAATTATCGCCAATGCTTTTCCATAGTCAAAATCATTTCCAATGCTTTTCCATAGTCAGATTCATCGCCAATGCGTTTCCATCATCAAAATCATTGACAATGCTTTTCCATCATCAAAATCATTCCCATTGGGTTTCCATCGTCAAAATCATTGCCAATGCTTTTCCATAGTCAAGATAATTGCTAATGGTTTTCCATAGTCAAAATAATTGCCAATGCTTTTCCATAGTCTGAATCATTGACAATGCGTTTCCATAGTCAGATTTATGGCCAATGCTTTTCCATAGTCAAAATCATTGCCAATGCTTTTCTGTAGTCAAAATCATTGCCAATGTTTTTCCATAGAAACATTGTCAATTGTTTCTATAGTCACAATCATTACCAGTTCTTTTCAATAGAGAAAATGATTGCCAATTCTGTTGTATAGTGAAAATCATCACAAATACATTTCCACAAATAAAAATCATTGCCAATGCTTTTCAATAGTCAAAAACATTGCCAATGCTTTTCCACAGTATGAATCATTGCCAATACTTTTCCATAATGATAATCATTGCCAATCAGTTCAGTTATGTGCTATGCGTGATACACGCTTAGGCGATCAATACATCAATCTTTCAATACATGACTAACGAGACAGATTTTTCCAATAGTTGGTTCGCATTTCTTTCTGTGGTAGACCAGTTCCCACCCAAGGCTATAGAATCCAGTCTGTCCTGCTATTTAAATTGTCAATAGCTGTGGGGAGATGAGGATTCATACCTTTCCCAAAGGTAAGTGAATGGATTCGACTGGAATTCGAACTCAGCTCTCCTATTCCTCAATCCAAGCCACTATCCATTATTCCACTATGCCTCTGATTGCCAATGCTCTTCCATGATCAAAATAATTGCCAATGCTTTTCCATAGTCAGAAGCGTTGCCAGTATTTTTCCATGATCAAAATTGTTGGCAATGTTTTTCCACACTTAGAAACATTGTCAGTTCTTTTTCTATAGGCACAATAATTGCCAGTACTTTTCCATAGATAATAACATTGTCAATTCTTTTGTATAGACATAATTATTGCAAATACATTTGCATAGTGAAAATCATTGTAAATATATTGCCATAGTCAAAATTATTGCACATATATTTTCGTAGTCAAAATTATTGCCAATAGTCTTCCATAGTCAAAATCATAGTCAAAATCATTCCAAATACTTTTCCATAGTTAAAATCATTGTCAATGTTTTTCCATAACCAAAATCATTGGCATTGCTTTTCCATAGTTAAAGTCATTGACAATGCTTTCCCATAGTCAAAATCATTGCTCATGCTTTTCCATCATTGTTAGAAACATTATTAATTTTTTCTATAGAAAGCATCATTTCCAATGCTTTTCCATAGTTAAAATCATTGCAAATATCTTTCCATAGTCAAAATCAGTGTCAATGTATTTCAATAGTCAAAATCATCGACAATAATTTGCCATAATTAAGATCATTGTGAATGCCTTTCCATAGGCAAAAACAATTCCAGTTCTTTTCCATTGTTAGAAACATTGTCAATTCTTTTTCTATAGTAACAATCATTGCCAATGCTTTTACACAGACAAAATCATTGCCAATGCTTTTGTATAGATAAAATGATTGCAAATACCTTTCCATAATCAAAATCATTGCCTTGCCATAGAAACATTATCAATTATTTTTCTATCGTCACAAATGTTGGCAATGCATTTCCATAGAAAAAATCATTGTCAATTCTGTTGTATAGTCAAAATCATCATAAATACTTTTCCATAATCAAAATCATCACTAATACCTTTCCATAATCATGATCGTTGCCAATACTTTTCCATAGTCAAAATCATTGCAAATGTTTTTCCATAGTCAAAATCATTGCTAATTCATTTTCTATTGTTACAATCATTGATAGTGCTTTTACCTAGTCAAAATCATTGCCAATACTTATATATATTCAAATCATTGACAATGCTTTTCCATAGTTAAAATCATGACCAATACTTTCCATAATCAAAATCATTGCAATGCTTTTCCATAGTTAGAATGATTGTCAGTTCTTTTTCAATCATTACCAATGCCTTTCACAATCATTACCAATGCGTTTTCATAATCCAAACCATTGAGAGTGCTTTAACATAGTCAATATCATTGCCAATGCATTCCTGTTAATTTCCGTGCTTTTCCATACTAAATGTCATTGCTCATACTAAAAATTGGATATGCAGCCAGATCTCAAAATAGGATATGGAGATATATCGAAAAGTACAATCAAAAAGTAGAATATATAGCAGGACCAAAAATAGCATATAAATTAGTATAAAAAATAGGATGTGCAGCAGGACAACGTTCATATTTTGTTCTGTTCAAATAGTTTCTATTTTATAACTGAGCAGCGTGAAAGGAGTCATTGTGAGTCCAGTCACTGGGCCAGGTGATAAGAGATTCAGACTCAGTGGAAACAGAGTGAGCAATAACTGAGCAGCTTGAAAGGAGTAATTGTGAATCCAGTCCCTGGGCCCGGTGATAAGAGATTCAGACTCAGTGGAAACAGAGTGAGCAATAACTGAGCAGCTTGAAAGGAGTAATTGTGAGTTCAGTCCCTGGGCCAGGTGATAAGAGATTCAGACTCAGTGGAAACAGAGTGAGCAATAACTGAGCAGCGTGAAAGTAGTAATTGTGAGTCCAGTCCCTGGGCCAGGTGATAAGAGATTCAGACTCAGTGGAAACAGAGTGAGCAATAACTGAGCAGCTTGAAAGGAGTAATTGTGAGTACAGTCCCTGGGCCAGGTGATAAGAGATTCAGACTCAGTGGAAAAATAGTGAGCAATAACTGAGCAGCTTGAAAGGAGTAATTGTGAGTTCAGTCCCTGGGCCAGGTGATAAGAGATTCAGACTCAGTGGAAACAGAGTGAGCAATAACTGAGCAGCTTGAAAGGAGTAATTGTGAGTCCAGTCCCTGGGCCAGGTGATAAGAGATTCAGACTCAGTGGAAACAGAGTGAGCAATAACTGAGCAGCTTGAAAGTAGTAATTGTGAGTTCAGTCCCTGGGCCAGGTGATAAGAGATTCAGACTCAGTGGAATAATAGTGAGCAATAACTGAGCAGCTTGAAAAGAGTAATTGTGAGTCCAGTCCCTGGGCCAGGTGATAAGAGATTCAGACTCAGTGGAAACATAGTGAGCAATAACTGAGCAGCTTGAAAGGAGTAATTGTGAGTCCAGTCCCTGGGCCAGGTGATAAGAGATTCAGACTCAGTGGAAACAGAGTGAGCAATAACTGAGCAGCTTGAAAGGAGTAATTGTGAGTCCAGTCCCTGGGCCAGGTGATAAGAGATTCAGACTCAGTGGAAACAGAGTGAGCAATAACTGAGCAGCTTGAAAGGAGTAATTGTGAGTTCAGTCCCTGGGCCAGGTGATAAGAGATTCAGACTCAGTGGAAACATAGTGAGCAATAACTGAGCAGCTTGAAAGGAGTAATTGTGGGTCCAGTCCCTGGGCCAGGTGATAAGAGATTCAGACTCAGTGGAAAGATAGTGAGCAATAACTGAGCAGCTTGAAAGGAGTAATTGTGAGTTCAGTCCCTGGGCCAGGTGATAAGAGATTCAGACTCAGTGGAAACATAGTGAGCAATAACTGAGCAGCTTGAAAGGAGTAATTGTGGGTCCAGTCCCTGGGCCAGGTGATAAGAGATTCAGACTCAGTGGAAACAGAGTGAGCAATAACTGAGCAGCTTGAAAGGAGTAATTGTGGGTCCAGTCCCTGGGCCAGGTGATAAGAGATTCAGACTCAGTGGAAACAGAGTGAGCAATAACTGAGCAGCGTGAAAGGAGTAATTATGAGTCCAGTCCCTGGGCCAGGTGATAAGAGATTCAGACTCAGTGGAAACATAGTGAGCAATAACTGAGCAGCTTGAAAGGAGTAATTGTGGGTCCAGTCACTGGGCCAGGTGATAAGAGATTCAGACTCAGTGGAAATATAGTGAGCAATAACTGAGCAGCGTGAAAGGAGTAATTGTGAGTCCAGTCCCTGGGCCAGGTGATAAGAGATTCAGACTCAGTGGAAACATAGTGAGCAATAACTGAGCAGCTTGAAAGGAGTAATTGTGGGTCCAGTCCCTGGACTTAGGTGATAAGAGATTCAGACTCAGTGGAAACAGAGTGAGCAATGACTGAGCAGCGTGAAAGGAGTAATTGTGAGTCCAGTCCCTGGGCCAGGTGATAAGAGATTCAGACTCAGTGGAAACATAGTGTGCAATAACTGGGCAGCTTTAAAGGAGTAATTGTGAGTCCAGTCCCTGGGCCAGGTGATAAGAGATTCAGACTCAGTGGAAACAGAGTGAGCAATAACTGAGCAGCGTGAAAGGAGTAATTGTGAGTCCAGTCCCTGGGCCAGATGATAAGAGATTCAGACTCAGTGGAAACATAGTGAGCAATAACTGAGCAGCTTGAAAGGAGTAATTGTGAGTTCAGTCCCTGGGCCAGGTGATAAGAGATTCAGACTCAGTGGAAACAGAGTGAGCAATAACTGAGCAGCTTGAAAGGAGTAATTGTGAGTCCAGTCCCTGGGCCAGGTGATAAGAGATTCAGACTCAGTGGAAACAGAGTGAGCAATAACTGAGCAGCTTGAAAGTAGTAATTGTGAGTTCAGTCCCTGGGCCAGGTGATAAGAGATTCAGACTCAGTGGAATAATAGTGAGCAATAACTGAGCAGCTTGAAAAGAGTAATTGTGAGTCCAGTCCCTGGGCCAGGTGATAAGAGATTCAGACTCAGTGGAAACAGAGTGAGCAATAACTGAGCAGCTTGAAAGGAGTAATTGTGAGTTCAGTCCCTGGGCCAGGTGATAAGAGATTCAGACTCAGTGGAAACAGAGTGAGCAATAACTGAGCAGCTTGAAAGGAGTAATTGTGGGTCCAGTCCCTGGGCCAGGTGATAAGAGATTCAGACTCAGTGAAAACAGAGTGAGCAATAACTGAGCAGCTTGAAAGGAGTAATTGTGGGTCCAGTCCCTGGGCCAGGTGATAAGAGATTCAGACTCAGTGGAAACAGAGTGAGCAATAACTGAGCAGCGTGAAAGGAGTAATTATGAGTCCAGTCCCTGGGCCAGGTGATAAGAGATTCAGACTCAGTGGAAACATAGTGAGCAATAACTGAACAGCTTGAAAGGAGTAATTGTGGGTCCAGTCACTGGGCCAGGTGATAAGAGATTCAGACTCAGTGGAAATATAGTGAGCAATAACTGAGCAGCGTGAAAGGAGTAATTGTGAGTCCAGTCCCTGGGCCAGGTGATAAGAGATTCAGACTCAGTGGAAACATAGTGAGCAATAACTGAGCAGCTTGAAAGGAGTAATTGTGGGTCCAGTCCCTGGACTTAGGTGATAAGAGATTCAGACTCAGTGGAAACAGAGTGAGCAATAACTGAGCAGCGTGAAAGGAGTAATTGTGAGTCCAGTCCCTGGGCCAGGTGATAAGAGATTCAGACTCAGTGGAAACATAGTGTGCAATAACTGGGCAGCTTTAAAGGAGTAATTGTGAGTCCAGTCCCTGGGCCAGGTGATAAGAGATTCAGACTCAGTGGAAACAGAGTGAGCAATAACTGAGCAGCGTGAAAGGAGTAATTGTGAGTCCAGTCCCTGGGCCAGATGATAAGAGATTCAGACTCAGTGGAAACATAGTGAGCAATAACTGAGCAGCTTGAAAGGAGTAATTGTGGGTCCAGTCCCTGGGCCAGGTGATAAGAGATTCAGACTCAGTGGAAACAGAGTGAGCAATAACTGAGCAGCGTGAAAGGAGTAATTGTAGGTCCAGTCCCTGGGCCAGGTGATAAGAGATTCAGACTCAGTGGAAACAGAGTGAGCAATAATTGAGCAGCGTGAAAGGAGTAATTGTGAGTCCAGTCCCTGGGCCAGGTGATAAGAGATTCAGACTCAGTGGAAACAGAGTGAGCAATGACTGAGCAGCGTGAAAGGAGTAATTGTGAGTCCAGTCCCTGGGCCAGGTGATAAGAGATTCAGACTCAGTGGAAATATAGTGAGCAATAACCGAGCAGCTTGAAAGGAGTAATTGTGGGTCCAGTCCCCGGGCCAGGTGATAAGAGATTCAGACTCAGTGGAAACAGAGTGAGCAATAACTGAGCAGCGTGAAAGGAGTAATTGTGGGTCCAGTCCCTGGGCCAGGTGATAAGAAATTCAGACTCAGTGGAAACAGAGTGAGCAATAACTGAGCAGCGTGAAAGGAGTAATTGTGAGTCCAGTCCCTTGGCCAGGTGATAAGAGATTCAGACTCAGTGGAAACAGAGTGAGCAATAACTGAGCAGCGTGAAAGGAGTAATTGTGAGGCCAGTCCCTGGGCCAGGTGATAAGAGATTCAGACTCAATGGAAACAGAGTGAGCAATAATTGAGCAGCGTGAAAGGAGTAATTGTGAGTCCAGTCCCTGGGCCAGGTGATAAGAGATTCAGACTCAGTGGAAACATAGTGAGCAATAACTGAGCAGCTTGAAAGGAGTAATTGTGGGTCCAGTCCCTGGACTTAGGTGATAAGAGATTCAGACTCAGTGGAAACATAGTGTGCAATAACTGGGCAGCTTTAAAGGAGTAATTGTGAGGCCAGTCCCTGGGCCAGGTGATAAGAGATTCAGACTCAATGGAAACATAGTGAGCAATAATTGAGCAGCGTGAAAGGAGTAATTGTGAGTCCAGTCCCTGGGCCAGGTGATAAGAGATTCAGACTCAGTGGAAACATAGTGAGCAATAACTGAGCAGCTTGAATGGAGTAATTGTGGGTCCAGTCCCTGGGCCAGGTGATAAGAGATTCAGACTCAGTGGAAACAGAGTGAGCAATAACTGAGCAGCTTGAAAGGAGTAATTGTGGGTCCAGTCCCTGGGCCAGGTGATAAGAGATTCAGACTCAGTGGAAACAGAGTGAGCAATAACTGAGCAGTGTGAAAGGAGTAATTGTGAGTCCAGTCCCTGGGCCAGGTGATAAGAGATTCAGACTCAGTGGAAACATAGTGAGCAATAACTGAGCAGCTTGAAAGGAGTAATTGTGAGTCCAGTCCCTGGGCCAGGTGATAAGAGATTCAGACTCAGTGGAAACAGAGTGAGCAATAACTGAGCAGCTTGAAAGGAGTAATTGTGAGTCCAGTCCCTGGGCCAGGTGATAAGAGATTCAGACTCAGTGGAAACAGAGTGAGCAATAACTGAGCAGCTTGAAAGGAGTAATTGTGGGTCCAGTCCCTGGGCCAGGTGATAAGAGATTCAGACTCAGTGGAAACAGAGTGAGCAATAACTGAGCAGCGTGAAAGGAGTAATTATGAGTCCAGTCCCTGGGCCAGGTGATAAGAGATTCAGACTCAGTGGAAACATAGTGAGCAATAACTGAGCAGCTTGAAAGGAGTAATTGTGGGTCCAGTCACTGGGCCAGGTGATAAGAGATTCAGACTCAGTGGAAATATAGTGAGCAATAGCTGAGCAGCGTGAAAGGAGTAATTGTGAGTCCAGTCCCTGGGCCAGGTGATAAGAGATTCAGACTCAGTGGAAACATAGTGAGCAATAACTGAGCAGCTTGAAAGGAGTAATTGTGGGTCCAGTCCCTGGACTTAGGTGATAAGAGATTCAGACTCAGTGGAAACAGAGTGAGCAATAACTGAGCAGCGTGAAAGGAGTAATTGTGAGTCCAGTCCCTGGGCCAGGTGATAAGAGATTCAGACTCAGTGGAAACATAGTGTGCAATAACTGGGCAGCTTTAAAGGAGTAATTGTGAGTCCAGTCCCTGGGCCAGGTGATAAGAGATTCAGACTCAGTGGAAACAGAGTGAGCAATAACTGAGCAGCGTGAAAGGAGTAATTGTGAGTCCAGTCCCTGGGCCAGATGATAAGAGATTCAGACTCAGTGGAAACATAGTGAGCAATAACTGAGCAGCTTGAAAGGAGTAATTGTGAGTTCAGTCCCTGGGCCAGGTGATAAGAGATTCAGACTCAGTGGAAACAGAGTGAGCAATAACTGAGCAGCTTGAAAGGAGTAATTGTGAGTCCAGTCCCTGGGCCAGGTGATAAGAGATTCAGACTCAGTGGAAACAGAGTGAGCAATAACTGAGCAGCTTGAAAGTAGTAATTGTGAGTTCAGTCCCTGGGCCAGGTGATAAGAGATTCAGACTCAGTGGAATAATAGTGAGCAATAACTGAGCAGCTTGAAAAGAGTAATTGTGAGTCCAGTCCCTGGGCCAGGTGATAAGAGATTCAGACTCAGTGGAAACAGAGTGAGCAATAACTGAGCAGCTTGAAAGGAGTAATTGTGAGTTCAGTCCCTGGGCCAGGTGATAAGAGATTCAGACTCAGTGGAAACAGAGTGAGCAATAACTGAGCAGCTTGAAAGGAGTAATTGTGGGTCCAGTCCCTGGGCCAGGTGATAAGAGATTCAGACTCAGTGGAAACAGAGTGAGCAATAACTGAGCAGCTTGAAAGGAGTAATTGTGGGTCCAGTCCCTGGGCCAGGTGATAAGAGATTCAGACTCAGTGGAAACAGAGTGAGCAATAACTGAGCAGCGTGAAAGGAGTAATTATGAGTCCAGTCCCTGGGCCAGGTGATAAGAGATTCAGACTCAGTGGAAACATAGTGAGCAATAACTGAACAGCTTGAAAGGAGTAATTGTGGGTCCAGTCACTGGGCCAGGTGATAAGAGATTCAGACTCAGTGGAAATATAGTGAGCAATAACTGAGCAGCGTGAAAGGAGTAATTGTGAGTCCAGTCCCTGGGCCAGGTGATAAGAGATTCAGACTCAGTGGAAACATAGTGAGCAATAACTGAGCAGCTTGAAAGGAGTAATTGTGGGTCCAGTCCCTGGACTTAGGTGATAAGAGTTTCAGACTCAGTGGAAACAGAGTGAGCAATAACTGAGCAGCGTGAAAGGAGTAATTGTGAGTCCAGTCCCTGGGCCAGGTGATAAGAGATTCAGACTCAGTGGAAACATAGTGTGCAATAACTGGGCAGCTTTAAAGGAGTAATTGTGAGTCCAGTCCCTGGGCCAGGTGATAAGAGATTCAGACTCAGTGGAAACAGAGTGAGCAATAACTGAGCAGCGTGAAAGGAGTAATTGTGAGTCCAGTCCCTGGGCCAGATGATAAGAGATTCAGACTCAGTGGAAACATAGTGAGCAATAACTGAGCAGCTTGAAAGGAGTAATTGTGGGTCCAGTCCCTGGGCCAGGTGATAAGAGATTCAGACTCAGTGGAAACAGAGTGAGCAATAACTGAGCAGCGTGAAAGGAGTAATTGTAGGTCCAGTCCCTGGGCCAGGTGATAAGAGATTCAGACTCAGTGGAAACAGAGTGAGCAATAATTGAGCAGCGTGAAAGGAGTAATTGTGAGTCCAGTCCCTGGGCCAGGTGATAAGAGATTCAGACTCAGTGGAAACAGAGTGAGCAATGACTGAGCAGCGTGAAAGGAGTAATTGTGAGTCCAGTCCCTGGGCCAGGTGATAAGAGATTCAGACTCAGTGGAAATATAGTGAGCAATAACCGAGCAGCTTGAAAGGAGTAATTGTGGGTCCAGTCCCCGGGCCAGGTGATAAGAGATTCAGACTCAGTGGAAACAGAGTGAGCAATAACTGAGCAGCGTGAAAGGAGTAATTGTGGGTCCAGTCCCTGGGCCAGGTGATAAGAAATTCAGACTCAATGGAAACATAGTGAGCAATAATTGAGCAGCGTGAAAGGAGTAATTGTGAGTCCAGTCCCTGGGCCAGGTGATAAGAGATTCAGACTCAGTGGAAACATAGTGAGCAATAACTGAGCAGCTTGAAAGGAGTAATTGTGGGTCCAGTCCCTGGACTTAGGTGATAAGAGATTCAGACTCAGTGGAAACATAGTGTGCAATAACTGGGCAGCTTTAAAGGAGTAATTGTGAGGCCAGTCCCTGGGCCAGGTGATAAGAGATTCAGACTCAATGGAAACATAGTGAGCAATAATTGAGCAGCGTGAAAGGAGTAATTGTGAGTCCAGTCCCTGGGCAAGGTGATAAGAGATTCAGACTCAGTGGAAACATAGTGAGCAATAACTGAGCAGCTTGAATGGAGTAATTGTGGGTCCAGTCCCTGGGCCAGGTGATAAGAGATTCAGACTCAGTGGAAACAGAGTGAGCAATAACTGAGCAGCTTGAAAGGAGTAATTGTGGGTCCAGTCCCTGGGCCAGGTGATAAGAGATTCAGACTCAGTGGAAACAGAGTGAGCAATAACTGAGCAGTGTGAAAGGAGTAATTGTGAGTCCAGTCCCTGGGCCAGGTGATAAGAGATTCAGACTCAGTGGAAACAGAGTGAGCAATAACTGAGCAGCGTGAAAGTAGTAATTGTGAGTCCAGTCCCTGGGCCAGGTGATAAGAGATTCAGACTCAGTGGAAACATAGTGAGCAATAACTGAGCAGCTTGAAAGGAGTAATTGTGGGTCCAGTCCCTGGGCCAGGTGATAAGAGATTCAGACTCAGTGGAAACAGAGTGAGCAATAACTGAGCAGCGTGAAAGGAGTAATTGTGAGTCCAGTCCCTGGGCCAGGTGATAAGAGATTCAGACTCAGTGGAAACAGAGTGGCAATAACTGAGCAGCTTGAAAGGAGTAATTGTGGGTCCAGTCCCTGGGCCAGGTGATAAGAGATTCAGACTCAGTGGAAACAGAGTGAGCAATAACTGAGCAGCGGGAAAGGAGTAATTGTGAGTCCAGTCCCTGGGCCAGGTGATAAGAGATTCAGACTCAGTGGAAACAGAGTGAGCAATAACTGAGCAGCGTGAAAGGAGTAATTGTGAGTCCAGTCCCTGGGCCAGGTGATAAGAGATTCAGACTCAGTGGAAACAGAGTGGCAATAACTGAGCAGCTTGAAAGGAGTAATTGTGGGTCCAGTCCCTGGGCCAGGTGATAAGAGATTCAGACTCAGTGGAAACAGAGTGAGCAATAACTGAGCAGCGGGAAAGGAGTAATTGTGAGTCCAGTCCCTGGGCCAGGTGATAAGAGATTCAGACTCAGTGGAAACAGAGTGAGCAATAACTGAGCAGCGTGAAAGGAGTAATTGTGAGGCCAGTCTCTGGGCCAGGTGATAAGAGATTCAGACTCAGTGGAAATATAGTGAGCAATAACTGAGCAGCTTGAAAGGAGTTATTGTGGGTCCAGTCACTGGGCCAGGTGATAAGAGATTCAGACTCAGTGGAAACATAGTGAGCAATAACTGAGCAGCTTGAAAGGAGTAATTGTGAGTCCAGTCCCTGGGCCAGGTGATAAGAGATTCAGACTCAGTGGAAACATAGTGAGCAATAACTGAGCAGCTTGAAAGGAGTAATTGTGGGTCCAGTCCCTGGGCCAGGTGATAAGAGATTCAGACTCAGTGGAAACAGAGTGAGCAATAACTGAGCAGCGTGAAAGGAGTAATTGTGAGTCCAGTCCCTGGGCCAGGTGATAAGAGATTCAGACTCAGTGGAAACAGAGTGGCAATAACTGAGCAGCTTGAAAGGAGTAATTGTGGGTCCAGTCCCTGGGCCAGGTGATAAGAGATTCAGACTCAGTGGAAACAGAGTGAGCAATAACTGAGCAGTACTAAATGAAAAGATGTCAATATATTCCAAGACATGGACAGTGGAATAAGAAACATCTCCCTCCGAAGATTAAATAAAGTGTTCAGTTTGAATGTCTCTGAAGATTATCTTGAATGCTTGAGGAGACAGTGGCTGAAACATTTTGATAACAATAATAAAGATGAGGACATTAGTCTGAATGTAAATAATATAAACTCCTCATCTCATAAATTTAAACCAAAATCATAAAATCACAAATCTTAACTCTTGATAGCATACATTGGCTGATTGATTGATTATTTTTTACTGCTTATCAACCCTTTACAGGTTATTGAAACTTAGAAAATACAAAAAAATAAATACAAGTCTCACTCATTAAAAGAGGGAGAATCCAGAAAATCTATGATGGAAGCAAATCCAGAAAAGAGGGAGAATCCAGAAAGTTCTGATGAAACTGGTGATGAAGACTCACCATATTTTTATGTATTTCTCTGCAATAGTATAAAATAGACACAAATTATCTGTTTGTACTATGAAAGGTACTTACCAATGGGCTTTAATTAGAGGTTGGCAGTACACACAAATTTTCTATAGTCACAATCATTGCCAGTGCTTTTCTTATAGACAAAATCATTGTCAATTCTGTTGTATAGTAAAAATCATCACGTATACTTTTCCATTGTCAAAATCATTGCCAATACTTTTCCATAGTTAGAAACATTTTCAATTCTTTTTGCATAAACAAAATCATTGCCAGTGCTTTTCCATAGTCAAAATCATTGCAAAGACTTTTCTATAGTCAAAATCATTGCTAATGCTTTTCTATAGTCAAAATCCAGTAAAGAGGGTATATCCAAAATGTTCTGATGAGACTGTGGATGAAGATTTACCATTTTTTTATATACTTCTTTTCAATAATATAAAATGGACACAAAATATCTCTTTGTACTACAAAATGGGGTTTAATTAGAGGTTGGAGGTACAAACAAATTTTTCAGAGTCAACTTCAGAAGAAAATGGCTACCATTTTTTTTAAAGATTTTAATCCTGTAAGCATGACTTAGACATATTTTTCCCAATTTAATCATTTTTGAGGATCTGTTGGGTGAAAATCAAGACAGAAGCCAGTTTTGAAGAAAATTGCTATTTTTTTGTTTGTTATTACATCAGTGTTGTTGTAAGGATTATTAACATGGCTCTGGGTAAAATATTACTCAAAATAAGAAAAGACATAACATTTCTAATGGTTGAAAAGGTTTAAATACCATTGCCTCGCAGTTCAGTCAAATATCCTGGTAGATTAGCTCAAGAACTGGATTAAACCCACACAAAAATGCTTTTTAGATGAAAAATATTTGCCAAAAAAATACAGGTTGATGTTTTTAAAGATTCTTGAAAAGATCGTATTAACGTGAACATTAGTCATAAGAAAAATCATTATAATTAGTCATGTTTAGATCACATTTTATTCGCATATGAGGCATGGCTAATAAAGTATTGCTGGGAGAGAAAATTAAAAATCCCTTAAAAAGTTTGGGATGCATCCCCACAAAATGGCCAGATTAATAATCATCAATAATACCAACTAAAATATTCAACATATATTTTCTTTATATAATATATTTTCTTTATATAATATATTTTCTTTATATAATAATACCAACAAAAATGTTCAATAAAATCATTCAACATGTATTATTCAGCATAAAAAAAACCCATCAGAAATGCAGCAAAAGCTGACAGTGTGGGAAATGATATCCATTAATTGGGTTAATAAATAAAGGATGACATATCTTCTGAAAATTATTTTCAGCATTACATTCTAAACATTAGCAATTGGTTAAAAGCTCTTAACCATAAACTATTGTAGTTTCTGGTTGATCTTCTAATCACCTGACAGTTGCTCAAAAAGGTATTAAATTGAAAGCAACTGTCCAGTTCACACTCCTCCCTAATCTTTTGAACAGGAGTAGAGGTTTATCTTTTGTTTCCTGTCTAGGATTGGTTTACGGTTTGTTCTAAAGTCTACTTACACACCCTACTCTTAACGCCTCCAACTGAACTCTGAAATGTTATTCACTAATTAAATCTTGACCTTTTCAAGTCTAGAGTTACACGTTATCTTTCCTGCATAGCCCCCAAACCTTCACTTCTTGTCTTTCTTTCTTAGGCTCATACACCATCAAGCATTAGCCCTCTACCTTGAGTGGCTCTTGTACCTTGTATTGGGTGAACAATAGTATAAAAAATTCTATAAAACCCAATATGACTATATTTATCATTCACACAGCATGATCCTGTCCTCCAAGTGGTGTCATGGAAAGCAGCTTGAAATGAGAAGACAATGAACTGAATTCAAATTCCAGTCGGGTTTCGTTACATTCATTTATGTGCAAATACACTTGAGCAAGGTATGAATCCATCTACACCAATTGTCGATGGATTAAATAGTAGAACTTATATCTGAAAAATCCTTGTTATTCTCAAAAAGATTTAGACTAACCCTGAACGCATTTATACGTGTTTGAATAGGGAATATTTTTGACCGAGCCTACGGGCTCGGAAAACCCATGTTAAACCTGGCCTTGTGCCACATGTAACCCTCGTGGGGGGTGGCTAAATATTACTAGCTGGGATCTGTTACTCAGATCTTAGCAGTTGTTGAACTCTCTGCCTTTGGGCAGAGAGGAACCCAGACGAGGCTCTGCCGAAGGGCAGAGTCTTGTTCAGGGAGGTAGACAGACCCGATCCCGTATATGTGGGGTCTACAAGGATTTTTTGGCCGAGCATTTGGGCCCAGGGAACCCCACATTAAATTCGGCCTTGTGCCACATGTGACTGTATGGGGCAGTTGCTAGATACTGACTAGCTGGGATCTGTTGAGTACGACTCAGGCTTACACGAGAACTACCAACCTTCCTATAGCAGCACTCACTACTGGATTGACTTGCGACGATTGTGCGCATAACTGTTACCTTATTTATTATTGTACTGATTGTTACGATAAACCTTCACTTATTTTATTCACCTTATTTTTCAAGTATATATTCCTATTAACATGGAATATAATACGTTTCTTGGTTGAAAGCCCCACAATCATACAATCTGAAGGTCTTTAAGTCTAGGGTCAACTTTTACCTATCCTATATATCTTCAGAATATACACTTCTTACTTCCACCCTTTATGATCTTACAACAAGCCCATTCAGTAACCCTCTACCTTGCACGGCTCTTGGGTCTTGTATTGAGTTAACATTATTAGCATCTTGATTTTTTTCCAAAAAGCTGGTAGCCAGTGGATAAAAATGTTGGTTGGATCCAGTGATTTGCCCCAAAGAGTTGTGAGTGGTAAACAAAAACTTGGAGAGTTGCGTTAAAGGGAGATAACTGAGACATGACACGTGGAACTAGAACAATCTACTCTGGTAGAATTAATAATGGGTTCAGTTCAAAATTCTAATCACCTGAAGAAGGCCAGAGTGTACAGTGGCTGAAACGTCATGAATATGGCATTAAAAAAAAATTATTTACCCACTGCCCCATGCAGCAAGATGTGGCACAAGGCTGAGTCTTAAAGTGGGGTATCCGAGCCCATACGCTCGGGCAAAAAATCCCTATAGACCATGTAAAAACGGAGTCAGTTTCCTGAGATGAGACTTTGCCCTTTGGGCATAGCCTCATCTGGGGGATACCCTCTGACATGTGCCAGTAAAGATGAGGACAACAGTCCAAATAATGGAAATGCTGATCAAATTTGTTCTACTTCATTGGTGCCTTGTTGGTGGCAAACAACTTTCAAAATTTAATGACGGCATCAAAATGGAAATTGTAATCTCAAAGTAAACAGATTACTAATTTCTGCAGGTCTGAAATGGCTCAAGAAGAAATTTTTTGTATGAAAAATTTCTTGTACAGAAAAGAAAATATCGTACAATTGTTTTTTTCCCTTATTTTTAATCATTTCACCCCAAGCAAGGCAATAAAGTCACTGAGACACAAGAATTGTGAAAGAAAAAGAAAAACATTATTAAGGAGTGAGAACAATAAAAGAAGAGGAATCAAGGCCTGGGAAAATGAAATAAAACCAATAAAAAAATAATAATAAAGACTAAAATAAATAAATAA
Source organism: Acanthosepion esculentum (assembly GCA_964036315.1). Classification (NCBI taxonomy): domain Eukaryota; kingdom Metazoa; phylum Mollusca; class Cephalopoda; order Sepiida; family Sepiidae; genus Acanthosepion; species Acanthosepion esculentum. Next base: position 139,768,007 of record OZ038479.1, read on the forward strand.
ATTTTTCCATGATGCAAATTATAAAGAAACCAGAAATGACCCCACTTCCAAAAAGGACAGAATCTTTCTCTTTCCACTTTTCAACGAGCTCGTTCGGACATGTTTTCAGCAGCCATGCTCATAAGGTAGAGATTCGGCCATCCCAACTCAGAACAAGGCTGACTTGAGCTCGTCCATTTTTACCCATTTTTATCCTTACTTTCCATAAATTATTTCTGAACAAAAAAGGAAAACGGACATACTCAAGAGACATTTAACTTTGTTTCAATACAGTCAACGTAAAAGGAATAAGCGTCCATAGAAGAAACTCAAGTTTTTTGGTATGCTTTTTCTGTCTTCATTGTTTATATATTGCAAACAAATACACACAAAACTTACAACCTTGTTAACATCCACAAAGACAATAAATAATGATTGACATTGCATTTAAATTTTTGAAGATCAAAGTTGGCAAGAAACCAGAAGAGAGTTCCACAAGTGAGATGTACAAAAATAGAAAATGTTAGTATAGAACTTATAGTTACATCTAGCAGCCAATTCAACTGTAAAATGGTGAGACCTAGCGGCTGTTACATTCTTCCTAAAACCAGATCTGATTCATGCTACACTAATTTCTACCACTAGCCGGGTGTGAACACTTTGAACATCCAAAACTGAACTAAAATTTCATCAACTGCGCATAGGCTCCACACATACCCTGTGTTTTTGCTCACACACTCAGAGAAAAAAATAAGCAATACAATCCAGAATTTTCACCCAAGAGCATCCACTGCTGCCTAAAGAAACAAAATAAAAACTGGAGCTGATTTGATCCTAAGAATGGACATAAAAGCCCATCAAAGAGACATTTTCAACAGTTGGACAGCATCTTAGCCTGGGTTCACAGACTTCACTGGGAAGCACCCTCTCATCTACAAAAGACAGCTTGCCAAAGGCTGTCACCCCAGCAAGTCACAACACATCCTCCCTCTCCGTCGATATGCCTCAATGGACGCCTTTTACAACTCCACTTATCTCCTTTCTTCAACAAGAGACATCTACACCAATTTATCATTTGTTGTATTTTACGTTAATACAATTGTTTATTTCTTTACATTTTCATTGTTTCTTCTTTGTTGTGCTACCGTGCACTTACCATAATACTGCCAATCTAGTACTGCACTTAAATTTGTAAAGTCTAGGTACATATGAGTTGCAAAAGAATTTGGTGTGGAAAACTGGTAAAATGTCTGGACAATATGCAGTTTGAGAAATTGAAAATGTTTTAAGCCAGGGACATCCAAGATGCAGCCTGCACTGTGGCCCACTTAATATTTTTATGCAGCCCACTGCACCCTAAAATCATTAGGTACATTTTTGTTTACTTTATGTTGAGAAAATTGTACAAGTAGGTTCACTTCCCCATTTCACTAAAAGCAGAAGAGGGCAAAGGCTTTTGCTGAAACACACACCAGCTGATGCGCATGGGGGGGAAGAGCCAGAACTAAATTAAAATGATTTAGCTTATCTAGAAAACTCTAGGGTAGCACATACTACTGTAAACAATTCTTTCTGTGCATGAAAAACTTCAAAACGGCTAAAAGAAAAAGGTTGAGTGATTCCCATTTAAGTAACAGTCTTAGAATAAAGACGACTGCCATGAAAGCAGATATTGACAATGTTATAAAAGGAAAACAATGTCAAAAATCACTTAAAATTTATTTTATTTTGTGAATGTATAATTTTTTTTTACTTTCAATATTACAGTATTTTTCTAATTATATATATTATATTTGTTATTAAAGTTTGATATCCACAGCATTTTGTGCTTTTTAAATACATATTTATATAATGTACTTTTGCAAACCGGTGAATATACTTAAATTTCTAATTTGGACCATTAGGAAAAAATTGATGACTAAATAGAAAAAAGTATGATCCATCTTGTCCTTCAGGACCTCATCTGACCAAAGTGATGCTTACATTGATGCAACTACACATGAACATGAAGGAGAAGGGGACAGTGACATTTTTAAAGATTTTACAACAGGATTTCCTGACCTCAGAAAATAGAAACTGAATTGTTTAGTGATCCATTTTCATTTAATAATGTGGAAGCACCAACCAAATACCAGGTTAGAACTCATTGAGCTTCAAAGCAGGGACTCTTTGAAGACTTATCATAGAGAACATTCCCTTCTTGAATTTTATAAAGAAATTAATTCTTTCAATGTATTTGTTGAAATTGTCAATTTATCTAGAAAACTGTTATGCGTATGGGGCAGACCCTACTTCTGTGAACAATTCTTTTCATGCATTAAATAAATCAAAACTGCTTAAAGAAAATAGGTTGAGTGATTCCCATTTAAGTAACAGTCTTAGAATAAAGACGAGTACCATGAAAGCAGATATTGACAATGTTATAAAAGGAAAACAATGTCAAAAATCACATTAAATTTATTTTATTTTGTGAATGTATAATTTCTTACATTGTACAATGTTTCTGAATTTTGTAAGTTTTCTTTATAGTAACATTGCCAGTGTTTAAAACCATTGGTGATTTTCACTAAGGAAGGTCATACGTGTAAACCTCTTTTGCTTCAGAAACAGGAAACGTCAATGATAATCAATTTTCTCTAAAGAATATAATTCTTTTACAAATAATTTTGCATACTCAAATGAATAAATTAGAAACAAATCCCATCCAGTAGTGTGTGTTAATCAATCTGTCATCAGGGATGATGTTATACCAAGACTTCAGTTTTTCCTTTTTAATTATGGTAGGTATCTTTTCTCCAAAGAAAAAAAGTTGATTTTTCCCCATTACTAAGTCAGATGCTGATAGTCTTTTGTTTATAAAATAACTGCAGCATTTTTACCTTGATTTTTTTTTTGAGTAGTGTAGCCTACCTTATAATGTATTGCACTTCATGTGATCCACTGTTCAAAAAAGGTTACTCATGCTTGCTCGAAAGTCAAAACAGAGTATCTAATCAAATATTGGTATCTCCTAAAATTAATGTTTGAAGTAATAAAAATATATTAACAGATAAATGTGCTCGCATTAAGACAGTTTTTTCCTTGACACCACTATTATTTTAATTATCTTCACTCTTTGACAATGTTTATTGTTTTAAAAAGCAATGGCTAGAATTGTAATAAAGCTTAATCTATTGATGAAAGTGAATTCATACATTTTCTTTGATTTTGAGAATTGACAACAAAATTAATAAATACAATTTATTTATTTGATTGTTTATTTACTTTGTTTATTTATTATATTATTTATTGGAATGTTTAGAAAAACATTGGCTAATTGCCAATTGATTCAAACTTTATAAAATGCTAAATAATAAGGACTTCCTTATAATAAGGACTTCCTTATAATTGGTTCACATATTTGAATAATTTAGTAAATGCTTATAAATTTATGAATAAATAAATAATTGTTTCCACATTTTTTTCTTTATAAATTGATAAATAGTAAATATTGCATTGCATTAGATCTAATTTTAGAATGTAAATATGAAATTATTGAGAAACAAGCAGATGAAGAGAGCTATGCATTATGGACATGCTACAGAAGGCGCCACTCTAAATTATAACAGAGTCAGTGACAGTCTGGGGTAGTTTAATAACTTGATTCGGTACACTGTTACTGTTTAATGTCTCAGCAATTTCAATCACAAGAGTTGCCAAGTTGGTAAGGCCGCCTTGAAGCATCGTTGTGCGTTGATATTTCTTTATTCCTTTCGAGGGATTAAAAGCGCACTCTGCGGATGCAACTGCAGCAGGAATGACGCTGAAGATTCGGAGAGAAACAAAAATATTAAGGAAAATTCCTCACAAACAATTTTCGGACTGAGGGGCCTCAAAATAATCTGAGTGCCAGACCTCAGAAATTCTCTCCCCGGCACTGAATATGAAAACAATAGTCTGAATGTAAATGTAACTACTCATCGTAAATCCTAAAGATAGAAGTTATCAAATCAGTAAGCCGACCTTCCTTCATCTTCAATTTTCACCAATTCATAGGATACAGTGTGCACGTCAGGTGATTTACCAAGTTTTAGGCTCTTTACTGCTGCTTTTACCTTCTTCTTCTGCTTTGGTGGGCAGTCTTCACCTTCCATGGGATACTGGTCAGCTTGCAGTAAAGAGGTATCTGGGTGGAGCTCATAATTCTACAGGCCATTGTAGTATTCAGTACACCTATTCAGAACTTCCACTTTGTCAGTAGCTGGTCAACTTTGTCATTTATGACAGCTGTTCATGGCTGTCTGGTCTTGGTGATGGATTTGAGGTATGACAGCTGTTCATGGCTGTCTGGTCTTGATCTTTGAGGCTATTGTAGGCCTTCTTGCAGTCATCTGATTATATGTCCTTCACAATGGCTTTTCACTTGTCTTTGAGTTTGCAACTTCTTTCTGACGTCTCTGTGCGTGTCTTGGTACCGTGTCCAAGCCTCATCACTTCTGTACTTCTTTAGCTCCCACCTCTTGTCACACAAATTCAGGATTTCTTTTGTGATGCACAACTGGATTTTCTCCTGTGGCTTTCCCAGAACCTCTTCAGCTGTGTTGAGTAGGACTTTGTTGATGTCCAATGTGAGAGTGTCTACATCACTGTCAAGCAGGTTGAGGTCTGCAAACTTCACATTGACTTCAGTCTGGAAATCAAAGCAGATGTGGGAGCTCTTTGGACAATTCTGAGTTTTCAGTTTCAGCTTAAAGGTTGTCATCATAAGGTTACAATCGCTGTCAATGTCTGCACCAGAAAATGTCTTTGTTTTCACCTGGACTTGAACCAGAATGAAGTCAATTTGGTTGTGAACCTGCCTGTTAGGTGAGTGCTAAGTTGCAGTTGAAGACAGCTTATCTAATATCTACAGCGTTCACAATTTTGAATCTGGTTGTTTCGGTCCAATGTTTTTGCTGTCATACAAAAAAACAAAAATAAATAAGTAAATAAATAAACAATTTGTGATGTGTTAATACTGAAAATTTTATTCTTGGATTTTGCATGTACATGGCTGGTAAATTAAAAAATTTCCTTTACTATGACTTTTTGCAATTTTTCTTGTTTTATTGTCCAGACAGTGAGTAATAAACCAGAAAACTCGAAGCCTGATGTCCAATGCCAATGTCAAGGCATAATGTATAAACAGCTGGAAGTGCAATAAAGCTCTGGAGTCCACGCAAAGGAGGTAAAAAAATGCTCGAAGGGGGTGCTGCTCGACGATAAAGTCAAGATCCATCGGGTTTGTTTTTGTATATAATTTGAAAGAAAAAGGAATTTGGAACCCATTTTTATCACTTAGTATATAGGTAAACAGAAATATATATATATATATTATATATATATATATATATATATATATATATATATATATATATATAGTCAACAATAATATTCGTTCACCCATCAATTTTGAATATTTTTATCCATTTCTCAGAATCTAATGCCCGTGTCATGCCAGGTTTTTATGTTAATAAGCACAAAAAAAGGAATATAAAGCTTAATTTTTTCAGTGACTATGTGGCTTCAGAAAAAGAAAATTACAGTTCTGCCATGGCCATCAATGAGTCCTGACTTGAATCCTATTGAAAATGTATGGCAAGAATTGAAAGTTTGAATAAATTGTCAGTCACCAAAAGACCTTCAGGAATTAGAATGTGTAACCATTGAAGAATGGAAGAAAATCCTGGAAAAGACTTGTTCAAATCTCATCAAAAACTTTGGAAAAAGATTACAGCAAGTTATAAAGATGAGAAGCCATATTAATATTGTGAAAATTGTTCAATTTTTTCTATTCTTCACACTGTAGGAATAATTTTGTCATTTTCTATTTTGCATAATTTGCCTGTCAAATTTGTTGTATTTAATGTGTTGTTCTGAAAATTGAGTTTTATTTTGCTTTTTTTTGTGATTATTAACAAAACCTGACATCATATAGGCATTAGATTCTGAGAAGTAGATAAAAATATTCAAAATTCATGGGTGTACTAATAATTTTGTCATTGACTGTATATATATATATATATATATATATATATATAAACTAAATTTTATTTAAATTCTCTCTCGTTTCTTGCTTTCTACTCATGTATGAGTGTGTGTATGTATATATATATATATATATATATATATATATATATATATATATATATATGGGAAAACAATATATACATTTTTATATATCAAGAACAATTTTAGGGAAAACCTATGACTAAGTATAAAAAGTGAAGGTTTTATGTGACATGTTTCATCCTTTCAGACTACATTGGACTGGAGGGGGGCTTATGTTGTTGTCATTACACATGGACATGAAGGAGACAGATGCTGAGAATTTGAAATTTAAATTTAAAAAAAATATTTGTTTTGAAATATATGTTCTGGGAAACATGAACAAAAAATAAAAAGAAACTAAATGAAATCAACTAAAATTCTGTGCCTAAACAGGCATTTAAAAAAAAAAATTAAAATACACAATGTAGCCTTACCTTCGTACACATGTATCATTGCATCAGTGTAAACATCACTTTAGTTCAATGGATAAAGTCCTAAACGAAGAAATGTGTCTTTGTTATATTTTTTTCCATATATATATATATATATATATATATATATATATATATATATATATATATATATATATATATATATATATATATATATATATAAGGTGAACATTGAAGTCAACACTCAGTGGCAACAGGATGTTTCATGCTAGACACAATCGTCAAGCCGCCTGATGGTTGCATCTAGCATGAAACAGCCTGTTGCCTCTGAGTGTTGACTTCAATGTTCACTTTTATATTTACATATGCTCTATCTCTGATATTGGGCACTTTATCCCATAAATATAGCTCACCTTAAAACTATATTTCTTTATATATATATATATATATATATATATATATATATATTAAAGGTAATAAATCCATTGGTATATAATCCAAGTGGATCCTAGGAATACAAAATATTAAAACTGATCCACAAAAGGAGCTCAGTGTATTTATTCTTACAGAGGAAATAATTAATAAACAATAAAATCCCAAATCACCTCATATGGGGAATAGGCTATTTCAGCAGACAAAGATATCGGTTATTGTCTTATCAACCCCTGACCCCTGTCTCGCACCTTTCGTCTGACTGAAACATTGAAATGGATAAATTCTGTATTAGTTTTTTTACTGTTTTTTTTTTTTTTAGCTTTCACACTTAAATTTCTATTTCTGACACAAACTCAGTTCACACCGGGGTTTGTTTAGACTGATGAACAAGATCTTCATCTGTCGAAATAGGCTATTCCCCATATGAGGTGACTTTGGATTTTATTGTTTATTAATATATATATATATATATATATATATATATATATATATATATATATATATATATATATATATATATATAGAGAGAGAGAGAGAGAGAGAGAGATAGAGAGATATGAAAGAAATTTGAGAGATACAAAAACAAAAATAATATTGTAATAAGACTAATTATATTTATTGTACAGGTTGGTTCAAAAGTCTTGTCACCCCCTACCTCTCTTCCCAATTCTAGGTGCTTGTGTCAGCCATCTGAAATAGATAAATTATATTCTGTATGGGGTGACAAGACTTTTGAACCACCCTGTATATTTGTAGACATTTTGACCAAATGGAAGCAGTATGAGTAAGATGTCAACAATGATCAATTTCCGATTTGATGAGAAGGCCTACAAATATACAGGGTGGTTCAAAAGTCTTGTCACCCCATACAGAATATAATTTATCTTTTTCAGATGGCTGACATTTGGAGAAGAGGCTGCTTGCAAGTGCATGGACACATGATCATGTGCATTCTGGTAAGAGCACGGGGGATGTGCAATATGACTTCACTGCAAGACTTGGCAGACCTGCTCCTCTGATGAGGATGATACCATGATGGCAACATAAACTGTTTCTCACAGGATCAATTAAGGACATACGATCACCCAAGAAGATGACAACACTTTTGAACCACCCTGTACAATAAATATTATTAGTTTTATTATTAATATTATTATTTCTGTTGTACATTTATCTTTCAAATTTCTTTCATCAGCCTATTATAGTGATTTTTAAGCGCGACTTAGATATGGCACAAGGCTGAAAGTATGGGGCACCCAGTGAGGATCAAACTCACTACTCAGTCATAATTGATCTAGCAAGACAAGCTTTCTAACCATTACACCACAGCGAGGTGCCCTCATCAGCCTATTATATCTACATATTATAAGAAGCATGTGTGGACAATCTTTCTTTACTATCATATATATATATATATAGCATAATGAGAAGCCACGTATACTTTCTTAATTTGTATATAATATAGAAAAAACAACTGAAAAGTTGCAAATTAAAAAAAAATTGAATTTTTTTTTTTGTGAAAGTATTTATTTATATTTTTATATATATATATATATTTGATATTTCAGATCGGCCCCAAACTTTCATCAGAAATGACTGTTTTCAGAAGTTTGTTTACATTAAGTAGCGTCCGTCGTGAGACGCGGGCGTCACGTGA
>OZ038479.1:139781538-139789038 GCA_964036315.1 Acanthosepion esculentum
TAGTTGTGTCATCAGTACAAATACCTAGTTGGGAATTGACGACATCAGGAAGGTCATTGATGAAGATAAAAAACAAAGTAGATCCAAGGATAGAACCCTAGGGAAATGATCTACAAATGTGACTGTTCAACATGACCTTCATTAAATATTTTAGACAATGTGTGTTAGTATTGGATAATTCTTGGACTGCATATATGAACTGTTATTTTATCATATAGTTGAAATATACATATAGCTAATACTTATTAGCATCCAGCCTAATTTTTTCTTTTGTTTTAATTGAGTTCACCCCATGCAAGGCAATAAAGCTACTGAGACACAAAGAGTTACAGAGTGTGGAAAGTTTAGAAACAGAAACATTGATAGGAGTGAGAACAAAAGAAGAGTATTCAGGAGAACAGTTGATAGCGATTGATATTGCATTTAAATTTTTGCAGATTAAAGTTGGCTGGGAAGCATGGAGCCAGAAGGGATTTCTGCAAATGAGAAGTGCAAGAAAAGAAACTGTTAGGATAGAAGTTACAGTTACATCTAGCCAAATCAACAGTAAATTAGTGAGACTTCATTGTCAGTCTAGTACTGCGCTTAAATTCAAAGTGTCTAGGCACCACAGTGCTCATCTGAACAATTACTATGAAAGTATTTATAGAAAAGGTAAAAGCAGTCAAAGGAGTGGGAAAGTGATAGAAGCTGAGATGCCAGATCAGGAGCAATAATATTGCTGATTCTTCTTTGGATGTTATCAAGGAGCTGTAAATAGCAGAAGCACCAAACCATATGTGGCAGGAATATTCTAAACATGGATGAATGGTAGACAGAATCAGTCTACAAATAGGATCCACGCTATCTACATGTGTTCATTTATTGTATGAGATTTTCTGTGTTGGAATGGCTCTGCAATCTTTACAAAGACTAACAAATTTGAAAAATGCTGGCAAAAGCATGAAGCTTGGCAAATCTGCTCCTGAGACCCTGAAGATACTTTGTCAGGTGTTACATGCATTTGGCTTTTTTGATGCTGATTTTACTTGTTCTTCCTGATTAAATGCAAACAGAAAAAATCGGAATATTTCAGAAATAAGCATTGACCTTTGGTTTATAGTAAAGTTCAAAATGATGTCATTTTCAATGCTTCTAAGAGATAATGTTTTTAACATTCTGTTATGTTGAACTTTAATACAAACCAGAGGTCAGTGCTTATTTTTGCTTCTCAATTTTGTCAGAATAAGTGGCATTACAAAGATTGAATACAAGCAGCTCCTGAAGTAGTACCTGAAAAATGCTGGACTCTGAAGTTTCCAAATGTTATGAATATAAAAACAGCCAGGATGAAAACAATAGTCCAAAATGAATTAATATACAAAGATAGTCCTGTATCTCAAGGTTACAGACAGAGATTTTTATTTATTGTTACTCATGTAATGCATTGTTTATTTGTGGGATTTTCATTATTTCTTCACACAAATTAAACATATTTTCATTGGTACACAGTTAATTCTAAAGTGATAAGGTCTTGAGACAGCTAGATATAAACATAGATAGATAGATAGATAGATAGATAGATAGATATGAAGGTAGATAGATCAGTATGAACAGAGATAGATAGATAGATAGATAGATAGATAGATAGATATGAACAGACAGATAGCTATGAAGGTAGATTGATCAATATAAACAGACTGTGAAAGATAGATAGATATAAACAGACAGGTAGAGATAGATATGAACAGACATAGATAGATAGATAGATAGATAGATAGATATGAACAGACAGATAGCTATGAAGGTAGATTGATCAATATAAACAGACAGGTAGAGATAGATATGAACAGACATAGATAAATAGATAGATAGATAATGAAGTGACAATAATAGATAGATAGATAGATAGATAGATAGATATGAACAAACTGAGAAAGATAAATAGATAGATATAAATAGGTTGAGATAGCTATGAATAGATTGAGATAGATAAATAGATATAAACAGACATATATATATGAAGAGGCTGAGATTGATAGATATGAAGAGGTTGGGATTAATAGATAGATAGATAGATAGATAGATAGATATGAAGAGGCTGAGATTGATAGATATGAACAGGCTGGGATTAATAGATAGATAGATAGATATGAAGAGGCTGAGATTGATAGATATGAATAGGCTGAGATAGAGAGAGAGATAGACATGAATAGACTGAGAAAGATAGATATGAATAGAGATATAAACAGCTTAGATAAATTGATAAATCAATAAATAGATAGATGTGATCAGCCTGAGATAAATAGGCATGAACATAGACAAATAGATATGAGAACTGAAATTGATAGTTAGGAAGGCTGGGACCAAGAGATAGACAACCCGCTTCCACTGATAATAACTTCACTTGAAAAGATTTGGGGATATGGCCAATGATTTACGTAAACTTCTGCAAAATTTCCAAATGTGTAATAACATATCACTTCAGTACCAACCACTCCATGTTATCAAAATGTTATCTTTTTAATGAAACTGCTAAAGCAACATTAATTTGGAAAAAAAGATTGCTTCTAAAAATAAATTCTAACTAAATAAGTGGCCCTGTGCCAGTTCCTCCAGTTCAAAGTCACTCATAGAAATTCCTTCTGCTGTTTGATGTTGAATTCTTAGTAACTTGAAACCACTGTCCACCTTGGTGCTTTGCATCCCTGTGCCCAAATGAAATTCAATCATGTTTCCTCTCCATCTTACCCAGAGACATTTGAGTTCTTTCTTTGTTAGTCTGAATGCACAAAGAATCCTTGTTACCAGGAAATTACCCTTACTCCCATCTTGAAAATGACTACAGTTAATAATGAAACCACTTGGGCAATAAACACTATGGACAGCTTCCCTACACACTTTGTCTGCGTAAAAGAAAAATTGTAAGGATACAAGAAAAACTGAACAAAAAGCTTACAAAATATTCCTTGTCCATCATACTTAAAGAAACATAGAAAGCATATTTAGCAAACTTGCAGCTGATAAAAAAAACAGTGTCAAAAGATGGTTTTTCCCTTGACACTACTATTATTTTAACTACCTTCACTCCTCAGCAATGTTTATTGTTTTAAAAAGTGATAATTAGAATTGTAATAAAATCTAAACATGCAAAAGTGTATTTATACATTTTTGTTTGAGAATTAACATAAATATTAAATAGTATAGATTCATTAGATAGTTTATTTACAAGAATAATTTTATATTTACAACTTTCTAAAAACTAATACAATTGAATTAAAACTGATGCAATGCAATATTTATCAATCTATATAGAAATAAATCTGAAAACAATTTTACTAAATTATTGCAATATGTGATAAAAAATAAGGAAAAAATAAGAACCTTATTTTTATTATTTATATATATTATTTACCATTTTATAAAGTTTGAATCAGTTGGCAATTAGCCGATATTTTGCCAACCATTCCAATAAACAATTCAATAAATAGTGTAAATAAACAATCTAATAAATAAACAGTGTTTATTATTTTTGTTGCCAATGCTCAAGATCAAAGCAAATGTATAAATTCACTTTCATATATTTAGATTTTATTACAATTCTAATCATCACTTTTTAAAATGATAAACATTGCTGAGGTGTGAAGGTAGTTAAAATAATAGTAGTGTCAAGGGAAAAAACGTCCTGTTGACATTCTTTGTTGTGGGCACAAAGGTCCAAATTTCCCTGCATTTTTATATGTCAGAATGTTCAGCCTCCTGAGTAAGCATCTTTGGAAAATCTATCACAAAATGGAAAAAATTAAAAAATTTTAAGTAAAAAATATGTCACATAAAAAATGTTTTCCACTTATTCATATATATATATATATATATATATATATATATATATATATATATATATATATATGTGTGTGTGTATGTATAAAATTTATAAATTTTACACACACACTCAAGCATACACACACATAAGTGTATATATATATATATATATATATATATATATATATATATATATATACATATATATATTTCATCATATATATATATATATATTTCATCATATTTTTTCATCTAGGTTTTATTCCAATTCTAATCATCACTTTTGAAAACATTGCTGAAGAGTTAAGGTAGTTAGAAAAGCAGCGTCATATGAAAAACCATCATTTTGACACTCCAACTTATTGTGGACATGAAGGCCCAAGTTTGCTGCAAATTTTATGTACATTATCCTACTTATAAAATATCTATCTAATTTTTAAGCTTTTCTAATGTTCATACATTTTTTATTTTTGGATGTGGCAAAGAGAGGACAGACACTTTCTGTATTGATTATTGATTGATCATAATTGAATATTATTGATTATTGATTCATTATTGGCCTGAGCACTTTCAAGGGGTTCATTGTTAAGATCTTTTCAATTTTTGTGTTCTGAGATGCATTTGTGTGGAAGTACTAGAAATTCTAAGACGTGTGAGCGAAATGTGATGGTGTTTCCATTTAGGGTGTCTTTTAAAAGACCACCAGCACATTACTGACATTGTTGAATAAGGTAAAGCCAATTCTTAGCTTGAATTGTTTTATATAAAGAGTCTCTATAATCTTCAGATTGACATTTAGATTTATTTAGAATGATGGTGTTATCAACAAGAATTTTTCTAATGGGAGCAGACAGTTTCTTTGTGGGTGTCTAGTTGCTTTTTCATGACACTGAGATCACTTGAGTGTTTTGTCATTCTTCTGCTGATTGTTGTTGTCATATAACCAATGTAGATAATTGGTTTATGACAAGAGTCGTAGTCATGTACTGAATTGATATACTACATTAGTCATTTTTAGATTAGATTTGATAGACATGCTCTTTCTTAGTCCCCAAAAGAAAAAATGCGAGAACATTGGAAAAACTTTACAAAAAACTTTTAAGATGTTCCTTCTCTGTCATATTCAATGAATCATGCATAAAAGAAAGGTTGCTGCTCAAATATGCAATATCTATGAAAAACGGCAGACAATTGGTGAAACCTCCTGATGAGTGGACTAAAAAATTACAGAAAGGACTTGTCTACAAAACTCTGAAGTTGAGGCACTGAATATAACATCAATCAGCTAAGTGAAAAAATTTGTATTTGTATTAATATATATATATATATATATATATATATATATATATATATATAAAAATAAAAGACAATAGAAAAACTGTATTATTAGCCAATGCATTTTGTCCAATGTGTACTTTTTCAAAGCAAAAACAAAATGAATTTATTAAAACGTAAAAACACTATTTGTATTATGAATACAATAGCGTTTTCTAAATTCTTCTAGTTGCTAAGGACATTTTGTTTTGTTGTTAATAGTTACATTGTTTTCAATAAATTCATTTTGTTTTTGCCTTGAAAAAGTCCACATTGGATGAAACACGTTGGGTAACAATACAGTTTTCCTATTGTCTTTTACTTTTATGCATATTGTCTTTTTCTACAGGTTAACTCTGAGAAGTTTTTCATATATATTTGTATTAATATATATATATATATTTATATATATTTGTATTAATATATATATATATATATATATATATATATATATATATATATATATATATATATATATATATATATATATATAAATTTCTATATATGACAAAGTTGAAAAAAGATTCTTTGAAACACATTTTGTCCTCTAGAAGTCTTCATTGGATTAAAGTTTCTATTTTTGCTAATGGAATTATATATGTGTAGAAGTTGTATATGGTATAATTATGCATCAACAGGAAATGCTGAAGATGTTGGAATGCTGAAAAGTTTAAATTTAAATTTTTTTCAGACATATCTCGGCATGTAGCTTTGCCAAATTATGGTCAGTGTTGAATCATTTGTTATTTATAGTATTTATATTATAATGCTTTGCAAATAAACAAATAATTACTCTCTAATTAGACAACTACAATTAAAAAGTTAGCTTTCATTGTACTTCTCCTAATCCCATACCAGCAGGAGTCTGATGTTAAATCATTTTTTGAACAGACATGTTTACAATTTAATATTTTTTGTAATAAAGTGTGGAAATATTCATAATAGAAAAAGAAAGAAAAAAATTAATAATTTTCACATAAAATAATGATATGCATGAAATTACAGATTTATTTCATGGAAAAAAAATGATTTCTATACAAAATAATGTAATAGAAACATTTTTTGGTTGATTAATTTGATTTGTTTAATGGCATATCAACTCCTTATGGGTCATTTAATGTTGAAATGTAATTTTCTTGGGAGCTTTGAAGTAATAAAAATATGATATATGTTATTCTGCTTTCACAGTTGAATACATGGTAGATGATACTCAGCTTTTGTGCATAGACATGTTTTTGTGGGCATAATTACTAAAGGCAATGCTATGTGTGTTTTATGTTGTAGTTTTGTTGAAGTTATATTTTGGAATACAGTTTGATTTCTTTAAGAAATTGTAGGATCTTATATGGATTAATGTCACAGAAGAGTTCTTTCCTATTGGTTGTTCGATTTTGTTTAGTGGCATATCAACACCTCTATGGGTTATTTAATGCCGGAATCTAAGTATTTTGGACACAATTTTATGGTTTCAACTAAATATATTTTGAACATCATTGTATGCCTTTAGTTGCAGATAAAATGTATTGTTGGTCATTTTGCTAAAAATGTAGTGTTGATAATTTTACTATAAATAGATATTGTAGCTAATTTTTTAAAATATAAAAATGTACTGCTGTTATTTTTACTATAAAAATGTGTTTTTATACTTTCATAGTGTTTTGTTTTTGTTTGTAAGAGGCTCACTATTTTCCCATAGCTTGGACCCTAAGAGGTACTACCACCCTGGGGCAGAGTGGACCTGGGAACAATAGCAATTAAGATGGTCATGTAACAGCACTTGACAACCTTGTCTAAGAGGTATATATAACAGCACTTAATAACCTTGTCTAAGAGGGTCATGTAACAGCACTTGATAACCTTGTCTGAGAAGGTCATGTCTAAGAGGTTCATATAACAGCACTTAATAACCTTGTCTAAGTGGGTCATATAATAGCACTTGACAACCTTGTCTAGGAGGGTTATCTAACAGCACTCAATAACCTTGTCTTGGAGGGTCATATAACAGTATTTGATAACCCTGTCTAAGTGGGTCATATAACAGCATTTAATAACCTTGTCTAAGAGGGCCATGTAACAGCACTTGATAACCTTGTTTAAGAGGGTCATATAACAGCACCTGATAACCTTGTCTAAGAATGTCATGTAACAGCACTTGATAACCTTGTCTAAGAATGTCATGTAAAAGTACTTGATAACCTTGCTTAAGAGGATCACTTAGCACTTCCTAATAAGAAGGATTGTACAATATTAAGGTTCGATTTGCCATATATACTTAGGTATATGTTGACTCTTGATTTTTGGCTATGAAAACATTAAATTCCAACATGCCTTGTGTATTGGATCATCCCAATTTTTGAACGGGAAAGAGACCTGGATTAATCCAAG
>OZ038479.1:139794038-139804038 GCA_964036315.1 Acanthosepion esculentum
ATATAAAGATACATGATCGCCCAAGCATGTATCACATATGGCATTTAACTGACTGACTCCGCTTGAGAACACAGTAACATATATAGGGAATGGGCTGGTAAGACTATATTTAGATAGGGGCTTTGGGGGTAATTTCTGTCATCTGGCAGTGGCCAGGTCCCAGAGGTGGCAGATTAAAGAGGTTGAACTGTAACATATTCTTTATCCAGGCTGAAGGAAAATGATACAGCTGATATGATGCGGCCTGTCGATGTGACTGGCTACTGGATTTATATAATTACACACAGTGTCTTAGGTGAAGACTGCCTACACCAACAACAGCTGAAAAATATATGAACTTTGTATCAATTATACTGTTTAGCGTTAAAATTATTTCCTTTTTGCATATGTATGGCTTAGCTTGGTTCAACACATAATGGCTTAGCTTGGTTAGACACATAATGGCTTAGCTTGGTTAGACACATAATGGCTTAGCTTGGTTCAACATATAATGCCTTACCTTGGTTAGACACATAATGGCTTAGCTTGGTTCAACACATAATGGCTTAGCTTGGTTAGACACATAATGCCTTACCTTGGTTAGACACATAATCACACTCATGATTTTCTGTAAGAAAATAAGCTTCGTCAACAGAAAAAGTGCTGCACACCTTTGTATCATTAACTGATGAATATATTTGCATCTTCATCATTTACAGGTAAACATCTGAAGAGGAGAGATATTCTTCATTCTTGCTATCATGCATCGATCCCAATTAAACTGTTATTTCACTAGATGAAATATCTCACTGCTCTGTCGATATTTCCATAGAAAATGTTCAGATGAACTACATTCTTTAGTTTCACCAGTTCTAACCTTCACGACTAAAAGCCACAAGCACCATTGTCACAAGCCACCATCATTCCCTTTGTATTCCATTGGTAAGATGTAAGCTTGACTTAGGCATCTTCTTTCCATGATCTGCTATTTTGTGGAACCAACTCCCAAGAGGATGCTTCACTGAACAATACAATCTTAACCCGTTCAAGTCCCGTTCCTCACATATCCACATAAACTGTATCTCTTACTTCGTAACCCTCTACCTTGAGTGGCTCTTGGCCTTGTACAGGATGAACAGTATTGTAAAAAAAAAAATAAAAGCATAGCAAATGATTTCCTATAGAAACGCAATGGCCCTGATTTACAACAGAGATGTATTACACATGATTTATTATAGAGTATAGAAAACAATTTATTATAGATAGCCATTGGTACAGATTTATGAAAGAATGACTGCTAAAAACCTCTCCTCCCCAAATTTCTAGACAAATCTTACAGTTGCAGGTTGGGATTTCTTCTTGACCAATAAAAACTGGAGAATTCTTAGTCTCATCCCCACATTTTTGTTCTTCCTTTCCTTGAAGTCATAAAACTATAATCACTTGACTGTATCCCATTTGCAAATGAAAACTATTTCTTTTTTACTGTCTTATAGTTGCTTTACTTTGCCTTGGATTACATTGTTCAGTTTTTTGCATTATTTTACTCTGTTCTTTTTATTGTTGCTATTGAGACTTTCACTAATACCGCTGAAAATTGCCCACTTATTCAAAAGAAATGAATTAACCTTGAACGGAGTCATAAAAAATTATTAGCCACTTCAATCAACTCTAAATTTTTGTCTAAAATATTTTGTCATACAACCTGTACTTACAAACAAATATTTAATAAAAGGGAAGAGGTTTATATCGTTCTAATATTATAACTTATAATAGCTTATTTAACTTATAAACTATCTACTTTTTTTTCATCATTTCACCCCAAGCAAAGCGATAATGCTAACAAGATACAAGGCATTATGCGGAGTAGAAGAGAATGAAAAGACTTTAGTGATGAGAAAGGACAATAAAAGAATGGCTTTCAAGAAGACAGAAGATGGCAATTGATGTTGCATTTAAATTTTTGAAAATTGGAAATGGCAGGGAAGTTAGAAATAATAAGAAATCCATAGGTGAGAAAAGAAAATATTAAAATAGAATTTATGCTTACTATTTCAACAAATGATGAGACCTATGAGGCAATCTGGTAGAAATACATGTGGTCAAGGTATCAAGGAGGAGAACCCATTAAAACAATTGTCATGAAAGTATTTATAGAAAAGACAGAGGGAAGCCACGTCATGATGATGGGAAAGTGACTGAAGTCGAGAGGCCAGATCAGGACTGATAACATTGCAAACCTTTTTTTGAAATTTGTTGAGAATCTTGAGATATATAACCACAGTACCAAACTAGCTTATACTGATCTATCTATCTATTTCTCTTTCTCTCAACCTGTTCACATTTACTTATCTTTCTCTCTCAACCTGGCCACATCTATCTATCTATCTCAACATGTCTATTTATTTATATCAGTCTATTTACTTCTTTCAATCTATCTCAGTCTGTTCATATCTATCTATTTATCTACATGTTCATATCTATCTTTTCATAACTATCTATCTATCTATCTATCTCAAACTATTCATTATCATTGTTTGATATATTTTTTAAACTGATGGACCTATTTTTATTGAAGTTAAAAGTTACTCCAAACCCTTCACACTTACAAGGATTTTAGCTGAACAACGCCATTAAGAATGTATAATGGATAAACCCCAACTTCTCTTACCATAAAACTTAATTTTCAACCTATTCATGTGTAGATATGGGGACTCTTGAAGTATTATTTGTTTCGCATTTTTGACACTCATTTATTGGTATATTGTTTGCCACAAAAGGGGACCCATTGGTATGTAGTCTTTCATGCTGTTGTTAGTATTTCCTGTGTTAGTTGCAATAAGAGTGTTGCAACCTGGTATGGCTGGTACCCAAAATGATTGATTATTATTATTATTATTATTACCACTTGGATTATTATTATTATTACTATTATTATCATTATTATTATTATTATTATTATTACTACTACTACTATTAGTAGTAGTAGTATTTGTAGTACTGTTTAAATTATTATTATTAGTAGTAGTAGTAGTAATAGTGATATTTGTATTACTTAGATTATTATTATTATTATTATTACTATTACAAATATTAGTACTATTATTATTAGTTGTACTACTAAGAATATTTTTATAGTTAATATTATGACTATTACGTTGCATTAGTTTTCTTAATTCTTTATGTGTTCTTCTATGTCTTTGTAACTTTCCAGTCTGGGAGAACGATTTCCCGCACCCTTCACAGTGGAAGGGCTTCTCCCCAGTGTGTGTCCGCCGATGGATCTGTAACGTATCCCTGCGAGCAAACCGTTGGATGCACAAGTCGCAGGGGTACGGTTTCTCGAGGGTGTGCGTGCGACTGTGGATTCGGAGTTTGTCCTTCTGAACAAACCGTTTGTCACAGACTTTGCACACAAACGGTTTGTAACCCGAGTGCATATATTGATGAATCTTGAGTTTATCGCCGCGTGCAAACCGCTTCGGGCAGATGTCACAGCCAAAAGGCTTTTCCCCTGTGTGCGTCCGGCGATGCAATTGCAACTTGTCCCCACGGGAAAAGCGTCTTGGACACAGGTCGCAGGCGTACGGCTTCTCGCCAGTATGGACGCGAATGTGCAGCAACAGTTTGTCCCGTTGTGCAAACCGTTTTGGGCAGAGGTGACAGTCAAAGGGCTTCTCACCTGTATGTGTTCGCTTGTGGATCTGCAGCTTGTCACTGCGAGAAAACTGCTTCGGACAAATGTCACAGTGATAGGGCTTCTCCCCAGTGTGTACCCGTCGGTGCAGTTTCAGCTTGTCTTTCTGGGCAAACTGCTTGCAGCAGAGGTCACACTGGAAGGGCTTCTCGCCGGTGTGTGTCCGCTTGTGAATCTGAAGTTTGTCCTTACGAGAGAACTGCTTCGGACAGATATCACAGAAAAACATTTTTGGACAGTTTATATTACTCGATGAGACTTGATAGCAAGTTTGTTGATGGACAGTCTTGTCTGAAGAAATAGGGTTACTCTCGTTATTGTTATTATTATTATTATTATTATTATTGTATCGGTGATGATGAAATAGGGGTTGTGGTACTGTTAATTTTGGCCCTTGGAACTGTTTTTGGCAGTTCATGACTGCATTTGACACTGATGTTGGTGCCGTGGTGGTCAATGTATTTGTGGAAGTAGCAGTTTTCAGTTTGCATGATTCTGAAGTGGATGATGTTGGCACCATTTTACCAATTGTTAGTGGATTCTGTAAATATCCAGCAGGTGCATACATGCTACCATAAACGGAACTGTTTGGATCCAGAATCTCAGGGCTCTGATGAAAATGTCCTGATGCTGAAGTTGATGGTGCCTTCTCTTCTGGGAGGGTTGGACGGTGCTGGTGGCACTGAGCAACAGCAGCAGCTGCAGCTGCTGCCACAAATCGAGGAGTTGGCCATGTGTATGTTGGTGACCCCAGCGATGGGGCAAATTGTCCAATGCTTGGCACATGAGTTGGTTTCTCGGATGAAGTTCCGGGCAGATCCATTTTGATAGAATAATCTTGACAATGTCCTCAGAAAAGATTAGCTAAAGATTATTTTGGTTAATGATAAAAAAAAAGATGGAGAAGTCTAACAACAGCGCAGCAAGGGAGATAATTCTGAGTAGTTATTTCCCTTATTTGTATAATGAATATTAATTTATCCAAATATGTTCATGTGTTGATATGAACAATAGTATGTGTGTAAGTATTGATGTATCTGCCTGAATGAAAAAGAGAATATGTTAGAAGCAGTATATGTATTTGTTAAAAAAATTCCAAAATGCTTGTCTTTCACACATTTTTATCTTTTATCGAACATTTTGTGTCTACTTGAAGACAGGTGATTTATTTTTGTCTATTTTTCTTTCTTTTTTTTTTGTGTAGTTCAAGAAATGAAATAATGGTAGATGTTTTTTTTTGAGATTCCCAAAAATCAGCTTTTGTTTCATTCTTCTATGGCATTATGCATTAAGAAATTGGTTCTCTGTTTGTTAAAAACAAAATCCTGAAAAAGAAAAAAATATAATTAAGTTTTGTATCTCAGTTAAATTCAAAAAATATTTTTTAAATTTATATAAAAACATACATTGAATTATGATCACAGGACATTATTTTCACATAACAGTTTCATAATTATATATATACACACACACACACATTTTTTATACTAATGTTTATCCAATACAAGGCCCAAGAGCCACTCAAGGTAGAGGGTTACTGTGTGGTGTTATATGAGCGTAAGAAAGGGTGAGAAGTGAAGTTCATGAGATTATGCAGGAAAGATAACAGTTAACCCTAGACTTGGAGAAGTCAAGATTACAGTGATCGAGAAAACATCCTGCTGGGAGCCTGTTCCATGAAGCAGCAGTATTTGAGATGTTCAGGTGGAAGCTACGTGTTACTAATGGAATACGAAGGGAATAAGGACAATTCATTCGTGTGTACATACCATGGTGGGTTCCCAACTGCAAGGATCAGGGTAGGTGGAGTCAAAGAATGTAGCTTGTCCGACCACTTACAATGGAAATAGCAATAGAGTAGTGAGAGGCTTGCAATGTTGCATCTATGGGAAAGAGGCTGCAGATTGGAGAATATGGCTTCCCTCACAAGACTGTGTAAATGTCCTAGTTGTAAAGGTCTGAACTGGTGGAATTAAAGAATGGAGCTCATGTGAACATTTGCCATGGAAATAGCAATAGAGTAGCAAAAGGCTTGCAATGTTGCATCTATGGGAAAGAGGCTGCAGATTGGAGAATATGGCTTCCCTCACAAGACTGTGTAAATGTCCTAGCTGTAAAGGTCTGAACTGGTGGAACTAAAGAATGGAGCTCATCTGAACATTTACCATGGAAATAGCAATAGAGTAGTGAAATGCTTGCAATGTTGCATCTATGGGAAAGCATTTATAGAGTGGAAAATAATTAATCACCCACAAAATGCTTGAAAAAATGTCTGAAAGCCCCTTCAAGATAATCCCAATGTATTTTATAAAATAAGAAAATAAATAAAAAACTAAAATGAAAATGCCAATTGTATTGTAGAGTATTTTAAAAAACCAGACAGTGATGACATGTTCTCATATAAGGAAGCCAGTATCAACAGAAAGAAATTACAAACCCACACCTAACCTTTAACCAATACTTACTTTGCCACCTTAAATTATACATGTATCCTGATTCGTCAAAAAGAAAACAACACCATCTTAAATAAAAAACAATTTGAATTGTCATTCCCCTACCAAAACTATATAATACTATTTAGCTGATAAAAAGAGTAAATCATTTTTTCGAAAGTTATTCAACATCACTTGAAAATGAAACTAAACTTTGAATTTTAAGTTTAATTTAAGATTTAGGTTTTGGTTTCAAAACGGTAATTTCTGTGTCATGATGAATACGTATTTTTAAATAATAATTATATTACACACACACACACATATATATATACATACATACACACACACACATACATATATATATGAAGATATACACAATTGTTTTTTCTTTCCTGTCAACTACAATCTTCAAAAATTAAACACAATATCAATTGTCATCTTTCGTCTCCTAAATCTCTGTTTTCTCTTGTTCTTTCTCCAATTTTTCTGTTTCATTCACACTCAGTAACCCCTTGTACCTTAGGGGCTTTATCGCCTTGCTTGGGGTGAAATGATTAAAAAGAGACAGAAATGGGCCATGTTCTAATAGCAATAGCTTTCTTAAGAAAGGATATTTATTATTTGATCCTGGATGTAGATTTACCATGGAATATTCTGAAATTAGTGCACATTCAATACATTTTGGCCATAATAAATGACTTTCTTTATTATTTAAAGCTGCATTCTTTAAGTAATTCTTTTAATTAAAACTGAATTTTCATTTCTTAACAAACTTAATGCTATTACACTGTGGGATATTTAGAAACAATAGCAATAAAGATAAAAATAAAAGTGCTATAAAGCTGAATGAGGTTAACAAGGTTATGTGTACATGACAAACAAACACACACACTAAGTGGTCACTGAGGTCAACACCAAGCAGCAATAGTCTGTTTCATGCTCAAATGCAATCTTCTGGCCATGTGTGTTGTATTGTGTTTTGGGTCAACTATTTATATGTGCTGGTCAGTAGATCATTATGGAGAATAAGGTCTATTGTTTTATCATAGGATAATACAATAGACCTTACTACCCATAATTGACCAGCATATATAAATAGTCAAGCCCAACTACAACACACATGGCCTTGAAGATTGTACGTTCATGCATGAAACAGCCTTTTGCTGATGGTGTTGAGCTCAGTGTTCACTTTTATATTTACATATGTTCTATCTCGGATATTGAGCACTTTTACCCATAAATATAGCATGCCTTAGAACTATATTTTTATCATATATATATATATATATATATATATATATATATATATATATATATATATATATATATAAGATTCTATTGGCCTGAGTGTTTGCACGCGGGTTCCCCACATCAAACCTGACCTTGTGTCACATACGTTTAAGTGAGGAGACTAGGGTAAATATTCATAATATATATATAATGTATATATATATATATTTATATAATATATAATATATATATATATAATATATATATAATAACATAATATATATATATATAATACAAGGTAACCAAAAAAGTTCTGTCCGTTTTTAAAGGAAAAAAAGAAAACG
Organism: Acanthosepion esculentum; assembly: GCA_964036315.1. Lineage (NCBI taxonomy): Eukaryota > Metazoa > Mollusca > Cephalopoda > Sepiida > Sepiidae > Acanthosepion > Acanthosepion esculentum. The sequence goes on from OZ038479.1 coordinate 139,801,724, forward strand.
CTTCACAGTATGTGTAAGTTATATTTAGCCTTCGAAGTAATCTCCATCGGCATCCAGCACCTTCTGCCAATGTGTCTCCAGCTGTTCAATGCCCTTGTGGTAGAACTTGGGGGGTTTTGACGCAAAGAAGTCTGTGAGGGCTTTGCGCAAGTCTGCTTCATTGGTGAAGGATTTCCCACGAAGATGATTATCCAGGGAGTGGAAGAGGTAGTAATCGGATGGCGCAAGGTCAGGTGAATAAGGTGTATGGCACAAAGTCTCCAACCCAAGTTGCTGTATGGTATCCCTGACCACTCGTGTGACATGCGGCCTGGCGTTGTCATGGAGGAAAAGCACACCTTTGCGATTCACCAGTGCTGGCTCCTTCTGGCGCAATGCCTGTTGCACACCTTTCAATTGCTGCGAGTATAGGTCTCCAGTGACCATTTGGCCCATTGGTAGCAGTTCATAATGAACCACTTAATGACCTGTCCACCAGACACAAAACATAATCTTGCGTGGGTGCATAGGCGATCTTGCGGTGACAGCATCCTGAGGAGACAACCAATGTCTGGAATGCTTGGGAGTTTCATACAGAACCCACTTTCATCACTGGTAAGCACTCGATTGAATAAGGATGCAGTACGGTGGCGAGAAAGCAGCGATATGCAGGCTGCCACTCGTTGTCCCTTGCGGACCTCCAACAGCGTTTGCAGAACCCACTTGCTCAGTTTGTACGTCTTACCTAGGCGGTGCAGGTGAAGTCTAACTGTTTCATTGGAAATGTTGAACTGTCTTGCAAGTTCACCACACGTTAGCCATTGAAGAGGACATTAGTCTGCCTTCAGAAGTCCGTCATTCAAGATATGTGGTCGTCCACTGCGAGGCTCATCATAGAGAGACAAATCTCCCAACTTGAATTTTCGAAACCAACGCCTTGCAGTACGTTCATCCACAGCACTATCCCCAAGCACTTGACATATGCGGCGTCTTGATGCAGCTGCTGATAAGCCCACTTTGAAGTCGTAAAGCAAACAGCCCTGAATGAGATCTCTAGATACTTCCATCCTTCTCACAGCTGTCCGTCTTATAACTGATGGCCAGGCACGGTGCGCATGTTTTTTATAACGTCTGATGTTCTTACTTCCGGCTGTCCAAATTTGAAAACAATTGCTACACGCATTTCCTATATATTTCAACTTCATTCAATGACTAATCAAAAAACGGACAGAACTTTTTTGGTTACCTTGTATATATAAGATTCTATTGATAAAACCATCATTAGCCTGAGGATGTCTTTTTGAGGGATGAAATGTGGAGAATATTAATTTTTTTTCCATTTTCTTATCAAATTATTCACTATTAGTTTTGTACATCATACCTTATATATATATATATATATATATATATATATATATATATATATATAGTGTAACCCGGATATAAGATAAACCCGGATATAAGAGACTTCTTCTCCGGTCCCGACAACTCTCTTATATCTGGGTTACACTGTATATATATATATATATATATATATATATATATATATATATATATATATACACACACACACACACACACACACACACATATATATATATTTATTTATTATAATTTTATCATATAGACAAAACCATTTTACTCACTACAAAGATGCAACTTGTTTTCAGTGCATTTCAATTGCACTTTGACGGGTGAGAGTCGAAAATGGTTATGACAAGCCTGCTTGTAGGCAAGCCGTATGTGAAACGTAACTTCCTTTTTCCATTTGTTCGAGAAGAAAAAAAAAGAAATATAGGTGTCGGAGTGCAACAATAGTGCTTGTTGATAGCAGTTTGGTGATGAATGGACCGGGTGTTTAATGTTGATTTGTCTGTGGAAATTTTTTTTCGCTGATAAACATCGGTCAAGAGTTTAGGCACATCATCTCATAAGCGTCCTAAGAGTGAGAGGTAGGGGAGGGAAGATAGGGATAGGGGATAATATTACATTTGAGTAGGTAAAAATTGTGGAGTTAGTTCTAGCAGTAATTGGGAATGTTATTTTTTGGTTTACTATAAGATTTCTGGAGTTGAACTGCATGTATTTATGTTGGGGTTATCACTATTAATTTTGTAATCAATGAATGTGTTTTGTAGATTAAAATTTAGAAGTGATCTCCTCTAAGAAAAATAAGGAATGTTAATATAACCTTTTATAATCAACTTTTTGAAATATTCCTGGATTGTAGAGCATGTAGAATAAGTATGGGTGTAAAATGATTTAATTGAAATTATTACCAGTAATATATATGAACAAAAAAAAAAATTAAGTATCATAGTTATATTAGTGGAGAG
>OZ038479.1:139806538-139896538 GCA_964036315.1 Acanthosepion esculentum
TTGACTATTTCATAATTGGTCAGTGTTTTTGGTTACCTAATGTTTTATAGAGTTAAAAACACATTAATTTTTAGAGCTTCTAAAACACATAATATATATAATGTTTATACAAATACATTATGTATAAATATATATGTTTATATAAATATATTATGTATGTCCCAAATGTTGTCATAGTCAGGGATGATAGTGTCAATAAAATGTTTCCGTGGCATGGGTCTCAAATAGACTCTGACAACTGGAACATCATAACCCAGCTGTTTTGAGTAGATGGAGCTCAACAGCCGAGGAAAGCAGTTCATATGGGAGAAGGAAAACCTGTTTTTAAACCACTGCTGCCTTGCTGTCATATCCAAACATGGAAAAGGCTATGGAAGCAAATCCAGATAGAAAAACTTGAGTTGACGTTTGTATCTAGACAATGATACCTTTCCAGCAACTTCTGCAGCCAAGCTGGCTCCAAATATAATGCCCTGTATTTCTTTAGATCTTGTTAGTACACCTGAGAGGGGGGGTCATTTAGTCTGGGCAGAGTGCATCAACCTTATACTATTACTAGGCACGTACCAGGAAGAGGTCACTGCACCAAAGGACTGAATTTTGATGAAACAGGGCAATAACTTTTTATCATGTGAGATAAATGGATGTCTGTAGTAGTGAACAAAAACTTGGAGAGTGGAGTTAAAGGGAGATAACTCTGAGACATTCGGATGCGGCATAGCATGTGGAACTAGAAAAACTTACCCTGGTGAACGAAATAAAGGGTTCAGTTTAAAATTCCAATCACCTAAAAAATGTTGGAGCATACAACGGCTGAAACATCATGAATATGGCAATAAAGATGAGAACAACAGTCCCAAAAATGTAAATAATTACAATACCTCATTTTAAAAAGATAGACAGGGATGTCTACTTTATTTATATATATATATATATATATATATATATATACAGGGTGTTTCACAATTTTTGAAACAAAATGAATGGGCACAAATCAAGGACCACAAATGATAGTGTTATGGTGCAGGTTCCTTGTACCACAGTGATGGTCCAAGGCAGAACCAATGAAGAATAACTCGAACACAGGTATGGAATAACACAGATATATTACAAACAGAATATGTACAAAAGAAGTAGAAGTGTTAGTAATAACAATCAGGTTAGGTTAGAGAGAACTATGTTGTCTTGAAGTATCACTATTCCAATGTCTTACTGTAATCGTCTAGCCGACTGCCCGACTCTCTCACTCACACTTCTGCTGCTTCCTCTTGAGGCGCAGTATTTATGGGGTACGGACTAGTCCATTACTATTATGGGTAGGTTCCCATAACAGATAGCATAATGGAAATTACATTTATTGAAAGGTAAAAGGATAAGATTTTAGGATCTGCAACTATTTTGTCTCAAACATGAACCAGATGTCTGCCATTCAGTTAAAGGCATTGTTGAATGCAATGTTGTTGATAATGTGTGCACATTCCTGCTGGGTGATCACTTGACTCTTCTTAGAAGAAGGCATTTGGCAATCCAATTTGGATATTTTTTTTATTATGCTGTTTCTTGATTTAAGCTTTTGGCTCATATGAGCCATCATCAGGATAAGATGAGGATAACAGTCTGAATAATGTAAATAATGCAAGAAATCATAATCCAGGAGAAAAGCAAAACTGATCAGAGACTGGTGGCTTTCTTCCATTTAAACATAGTTTGGCTGCAACACTTAAACATTGCATACAGAGTGTTTCACAATTTATTGAAACAAAATGATCAGGCACAAATCAAGGATCACAAATGATAGAGTAATGGAAATTACATTTATTGAAAGGCGAAAGGATAAGATTTTAGGATCTGCAACTATTTAATCTCAAACATGAACTAAAAATGTCAAGAGGAGCCCTAGAGTACATGCTTCAGATGTCTGCTGTTCAGTTGAAGGCACTGTTTAATGCAAAGTTGCTGATAACACATGCACATTCCTCCTGGGTGACTGCTTGAATCTTCTCAGTGATGGCTGCCTTCAATGGTGTGAGGGTTGCCTTGGTAGATGTTGCCCTTGAGGAACCCCCAGAGGAAAAAATCTGCAGGTTCAGGTCAGGCGAGTGAGGTGGCTATTCTATTTCAGCATTGCAGCTCAAGAGATGCACCCCAAACTTTTCACAGGCCATGCCATGGTAACATTAGCAGCGTGAGGAAGATCCCAATCCTGCTGGAAGCACTGTTCATCTTCATCAAGATCCTCATTCTCCTCAAGCTCTTCCCATCTGAGAAGCCACTGCTTTGTTTGAACAACTGTGAAACACCCTCTCTCTCTCTCTCTCTCTCTCTCTATATATATATATATATATATATATATATATATAAAAGTGAACATTGACTTCAATGTTCACTTTTATATTTATATTTACATACACACTATCTCTGATATTGAGCACTTTATCCCATAAATATAGCACACTTTAAGACTATATTTCTTCTTCTTATCATACAATAGGAATTAAGATTACATTAGGTTAATGATCATTTTCACCTTGTAAATTGAAATAATAATTTACAAGGATTTTTACAACCACTCAATGGATGATAAATTATTGAAATATATGTATATATATATAGTTGTGTATTTGAGAATTACCCCCTCTTTTATACAGATTTCATTGAAGATAACTGACATGGTAATGCAATTAAATTTTATATTATATTCTTCTTGCATGTGTCCAAAAAAGAAATCTTTTGTAGGCTTGCAAGAAAAATATAATAAAAAACTTAATCACAGTGTCTTGTCAATCATCTCCAGTGAATCCTCTGTGTGTGTGCATGCGTGTGTGTGTGTGTGTGTATATATATATATATATATATATATATATATATATATATATATATATATATATATATATATATTGGGCATGTGGCCAAGTTGTTAGAATGTTCGCATTCTGACCATGAGACCCAATTTCGAACCTCCCATGGTTAATTTGTCAGGAAGGTGACTCCCTGATGTTATCGGACTGGAAGAGACAATCCCAGCGTGCGGCACCTTTGGAAAGTGACTGAAAACCACACCACGGTTTGACCCAAGCCTTGTGAGTGAAATTGGGTAGACGGAACCCTTGGGTGCTGTTGATAGCTGTGCTAGCACAGAGTCATAAGTCATCATGACTGAGGGCTTGAGCGTGCTGGCCTTGCTCACATTGTTGATCACGTTAGATAACACGTTCTCTCCCAGAAACTGTAACTAAGGTCTGCTCAGCATAGGTGCAGTATAAACCACAGGTTGGCTCTGTGGGTGTTGAACAAACACAAATGTGCCTGAGCAAGCCTCTGCAATAGGGATTGGCTAGCCACCCAAGTAGACGGGTATCCTTGAATATGACTGGCTATACACACACACACACACACACACACACATATATATATGAATTTAATGTACTGGGGCAGCAGATCATTATTCAAACACATATTGTTAAATATAACAGACAACAAATGTCTACTATGTTTTATCATGAGCCGTTCTAACTTTCGTATAGTGGCTTTAGTTTCAGGAGAAAATAACGACAAAAACTGTCCAACATTTGGATATTTTTCTATTATGCTGTTCCTCAATCTAAGCTTTCAGATCTTTGTTCCATTAAACAACATTTTTAGAAAAACATAGTCATGTACAAAATATTAGACAGATATTAGTTTACATTAAAACAAAAGCAACCCAAATTCAACAAAATTACATTTCAAACCAGTCAAAACATTGCATGTGAACTAGTTTACAACTTCCAGCTTAGTCATCGATGGTGATGATTGGTAGCACATCTACAACCTGTCCTAGGTCATTTGTTTTTTTTCAGGCTAATAGTCAGCCCAAAGCGCCCCTGCAGGCCTCAGAGAAGCAATTCATCAGTCTGGAGCTCTTCTTGTGTATGGGTTGCAACTGTAGCATCATCTGCAAACAGAATGTCTGATCAGAGCCTCATATACTTTTGTTTTGGACTTGAGGTATGCACGATTAAACAGCCTGCCATACGATCTGGTGTGAAGACAGACGCCCTCTCTTGTCGTGTTGAAGGCATGCTCCAAAAGCGAGATGAAGAAGATCCCAAAGAGTGTTGAGGCAAGGATGCCACCTTGTTTGACGCCACTGTATGTCAAAGTGCTTCGATGTGCTTCTGTCATACTGTACTCTCCTCTTCATATTGATGTGGAAAGATTCAAAGAAGCTCTACAGTGGGCATCCTATCTTAGGCAGGATGTTGAATAGACCCTCTCTATTAACCAAGTCGAACACCTTCAATGAGATGTACAGGGGCATGTTCTGTTCCCTGCATTTTATGTTACAGTAATGGGCTTATTTGTCCCAGTGATACCAAGAACAAAGCCATCTGGAGTTCCAACTCCTGTAGGGCTAACCATGGTGGGGTACGGTCGAAGAGGAAGACCTCGACTGTCTGAATCCCCTTTTGAGATGCAGCAGGAGGGTGCGCTTTTGGACAAGTGTGAGGGCTTCTCCATCATGCAGAGTTGTCCAACAAAATCAAATCCAAACAAATGGACTCTTCAAACTCTCTTTGATTCACAGCCATCTCTGCCACCCTTCACCAGGGGAGAGAATGAGAATATAGGGAGAGAGGATGATGGTCCTATTGTTCGGATGCAAGCAGGTGCCAACATGTCTTTCCATTCAGACTGGTGCAGTAATCTTGGTTGTTATATTCATGATGTTGCGACCATTGTACCCTCTGAACATCTTCAGGTGTCTGTCATTGGACACTCAGTACCTTCCCAGAATTTTATACTGTATCTTTTACTCTATCCAAGTGGGTAGATTGTTCTTGTTTGTTAAGCACTAACAATCACAGTAGCACTAGCATAAAGATAAACACCATCTGTGAGCTTCTAATTAAGAAAGAAATGACACTCAAAATTTCCACTATCTGAGTAGAGGCATTAAGTTTACAGATCCAAAATGAGATTGTCCAAGACAGATGGCCTATTAGATTAAAGTGTTGGTTAAAATATATCTGGTTACCTTGCAGGTGTGTGTTCAATCCCTCGGTCATGTAGTGCAGAAAATTCCCAGAAATGCCAGTGAAAAGAATGGATAAGAGTGAAAGACAAATAGACTGGAAATTAATCAATTGATAAGAGTTATCTCCCCTAAGTATGGAAAGAAGAATAAGAACAATCTAGCCCTGTGGATTGAATAAAGAGTTTTGTTCAAAAATTATTTAATATATATTACCATACACATACACATACACATGCATACATACACATAATTTGGAGATAAGGCTTAATTCAACATTTTTATTGAATAACACACGCACGCACACATATATATATGGAAGAGTATGATATATCTATATAATAGTAATACTCTAATATTGTATGTATGTATGTGTGTTCCCAAGATACATACAGCTTAAATGATATATAATACCCCAACCAATTTAGGATCATATTGTACCTTGAATGCCTGTCGAGTGCAATGCCAAATTTAATTAAAATTAGACAAGGGGTCCTTTAGCAATGGCCGTTTTTCTGTTTTACAGCATTTTTAATAGGAAATTCAGTATATGTTTTCAATATATATTCTTATATTAATACGCATATAAAAACAAACACTTACATATTATATTCCAACTATTATGTGTTTGAAAATAATAAACATTCATAATGCATTTCAGCAAAATTATTGAATAAATTTAAAGATACATAACACACATATTTTTATACAATTCGCTACACTAAATTAGAACTTTTTTTTATAAACAACTACTTGAAAGGTGAAGAGGCTATATGTGTCACACGACTTGATGGTAAATAAATAGATGTATACTGGTTTGCTGCTGTTACATATTTTGAATTAAATGTGAACAAACAAAGAGGAAGAAACAAAAAAATGTACTTATTATTTGGAAAAAGATTACACATGTTTTAAGCAATTACTCCAAATTTTAACACAATGTGTTAACTATGTATCCCAGTGGAACAATAAACCTTCTTTCACTATCTTTAAATGCAAAATAAAATCTGTAATTAATCCGTCCTGGGTATCATGATAAACGACATTCATATCCTAGGTAAGAAGATAAACTACACCCTGGCCTCTGATCAGGAGGTTTTGAGGAGTGTGGAACAACTTCTTAATTGCTGGTGTTCCCAGGTCCACCCTGACCTGGGGTGGTAGCACCTGTTAGGGTCCCAGCTATCTGCAAATAGTTCCCCACCACCAAAAAAACAACTAGGGTCAAAATACTATGAAAGTGTAAAAATTTAATTTAGTTTTAATACCAAAATACTTTGTAAAAAATTATAACCAGTAAGAAATTTTTGAAGAAAAAAAATTATTACCAACAATACATTTTGAAAAGAAATACCAGCTATACATTTAAAAAAAAATACCAGCAATACATTTTTGAAAAAAAAAATACCAGCAATAAAAATCTTGTCAGCATTAAATAACCCATTGAGGTGTTGATATGCTGTAAAACAAACCAAACCAAACCAAACCTGTAATTACAGTGTAACCCGGATATAAGAGAGTTGTCGGGACCGGAGAAGAAGTCTCTTATATCCGGGTTTGGTCTATTATATATACATTAACACAGGCTCTAATTTGGGACCAGAGAAAATCTCTCTTATATCAAGGTCTCTTATATCCGGGTTACACTGATAATAAAATTGATAATACTGTTGCCTCATCATTTTGTATCATGAATTGCTTTTTAAAAAAATCAATGGGTTTATGTTACGTATTTTACTCTTCAAAGACATTTTTCAGATTAAATAAGTTTTTGTTTATGGAATCATATGTGTAAGTGTGCGGGTGCATGCATGCGTGTGTATGCTTGCACATGTGTGTGTTTGTGTGTGTGTGCGCGTGTGTTACTAACAGCCGTGCCCTCTGTCTTCTTGCAGTTTATGTTTAGTTCTTCTTTCTCACTTTCCTTCGCTACCTTCTGTAGGAGTTTTTGTAGTTTTGTTTCTGTGTCTACTATCAACACTGTGTCATCTGCATATCTTATGTTGTAGCTAAAAGCAAAGTCTTTTTAATGTCAGAAGACAGAATGCAAGCTCGTCAGCACAAGAGACAACCCAAGGTGAGCACTACACATTGGGGATGTCAAAATCAAACAGGTACAGAAATTTAACTATCTGGGTAGCATAGTAACAGACAATAGAAAATGTGACACAAACCTGAAAGTTTTTTTTACACTAATGTTCACCCAATACAAGGCCCAAGAGCCACTCAAGATAGAGGTTTGTGATTGTGTGTGTGTGTGTGTGTTTTATTCATAAATGTCTTTAAATCAAAACTGTGCTGCTAATCTCTGGGAATGCTAAACCAAAATTTCATATTTTTCAAATGTCATGACTAATTTTTCCTTATTAAAATTTAAAGTGCACTTCAGAGTTTTAGTTATTCTCCAAGTGTGCTCTGAATTAAAGAAGAAAGTTTAAGGAGTTGTGCTGGCCTGAATCTGGTGAATATAGATTGACAATAGTTGTGTGATGGTTAACAATCTTATCTTTCATGAAAGGAAAGTTATAAGCTATGCTGTGTTATGGGTTAAATAGTAGGGTAAACTGAGCTCTCTAGCCTTGCTTGACAGCTAATCTAGGAGGCCAGTTCTGTCTTTCCCAAGAAGTCAAAACAATTCAAAGATAATACAGAAAAGGAAACTGTGGAGAGCCATGATTGTCTATGTCATGACTGGACATTGTTTGGTTATAAATGGGAGGGTCAGTTTTCTATCATTACTAAGTAATAAACTAATCCCCACTCACAAATTACTACATAATAATAATTTGAAAAATATATTTAAAAACTCACATATGAGAACTTTTTAATAATAGTAAAAATATGAGAAAGGCATGAATTCATCTCCTTTTCCTCCAGCTATGGGTAAAATAACAGTATAGACAGGGCCCCCTATCCTTGGATGGCAGTCTAGGAGGATTATTCTGGGGAGAAGGTAACAGGAAAACGCTTCACCATCCTTCTCAAGAATTCATAGCAATTTACAGAAAATAAAGGAAAGGAATCAAGAAAGAGCCATGTTTGCCTACATCCTGAAGGGACATGACATTTAAAAGAAAGAAAATATACAGGGAAAAAAAATGAATAATTATGTCAAATAAAAAAAGGTTAAAATAAAAATAAAAATAAAAGTGTTTTAAAATGTTATTTTTGAGTGATTTAATTTTATTAAAAAAAAATTTTAAATGATTTTAACTGTGTGTTGAAAAAATGCAAGGAAAATCATATGGTATGCTGTGATAGGGTAAGAAGCCATCAGAAAGAAAATTATGCTTCTGGGTAGGAATAGTACAATAAGTAATATTTTCATTTAAATTAAGTAATTTTAAAAAAATAAAACAGTATTTTTTTATTATTTAAATATATTTTAAGAAGTCATTTAATTCATAATGAAAGAAGTAGTAATATTTTATTTTAAGTATTTTAAAACCTAAAGGAAAATAAAAAAGTAAAAATTGTAAGTATGAGTTACAGTAAAATAAATGGTAGAAAATAAAACAGAACAACTTATGACAATGTGAATCCAGAACACTTTGAAATTAAAATTAAAATTTTAATTTAGAAACAGCCTCTTCAATAATAAAAATACTTCCCTTGGCTCATAAGCAAAAGTACCTTTTTATTTTAACTAAATCAAAAATACACCCCCACCCCGTGTACTCACTTTTTGACTTTGTCGTCCGTTTGTTGAATGTTTATTAAACATGCAATTAATTAATTTCATTTCATTTAATATTTAATTTAAAACTGTTAATCTTCTTTATTTACCAACTTCCCCACAAGGCAAGATGTGGCACAAGGCCAGTTTTTAACGTGGCCTTCCTAAGTCAAAAAATATTTCTGAATTTTTTTAAACCATTAATCTTGATTCTTGTTTGCAAGTCAATAAACAAACATCTTTATCGTCATTTAAAGAGTGAGTACATTTTTGATGAGTGGGGTGGGGCACCTTACCGTTTTTTAGTTAAATGCAGTACGACACAAGGATGCAAATAAAAAGCAAACAGTGGGATCGAACTCTCTACAGAATTGCAATCTTGCTAAACATTTATTACTCCACAACGATCGGATATTTTTTTAAAATGCCAAATTAAGTGGAAAATTGAATGAGGAGATTGTGCTGCGCCAATAAGTGAGGGAAGGGGCTGCATAATATGAAATGCTGCAGGAAATCCCAACTTTTATCGGAGATTGAACACCAATAAAAGAAAGTCTCTAAAAGTATCGGTTAATCTGGTACAAGGCTACAACAGTGGAGCAATCAGGGAGAATCGACGATACTAGCTTTTTAAATGCGAAAAGATACTTATTTATATTTTCTTGATTCTTCTTTTGGTACAAGTCAAGTATTGTGGTCCATGCTCAAATGTGTATGACGTCATGGAAATATGCGTAGAATTCACAAAAGCAGCTGATCGTAGAGGGTTACTAGATGAGATATGAAAGTTATAAGTAATACATTTTGAATTCTTTTACTTGTGAGTTTTAGCGTTACTTTTAAAATAAGCTGGGCTAACTTAGTAATTGAGTTACGAATAAAAAGGAAGTCCAATATTTGTAATGAAAATCAACCCAACAAGCCCACACCAGACGCTTGCAAACATAAACATTAAACAATTTTTGCAGAAGGGACCAAATTACTTGACTTGTATAATTTTTTAAAAGATTTTTTTGTTATTTTTTATTCAATTTTCCAACAAGAAAAAATGCAAATTGACACATGTCAAGCGAAAAGGTTTTTTTTCTGTTCTGAATTTTTCACATGTTTCCATGACGTCATACACATTTTTCAGCAAGAACCACAGTACTTGATTTATAATCTTTTACTTTTTGCTTACCAAAGAATATATGTCTCAACGGAATTAATTTATATAATTAAATTAAATTATTATTTTAATTCAAGTCTGACTGATTGATGATAAACCTTTTTCTTCTTGTCTTTCGAATAAAGTAAAGAAAGCTACTTAAGTTTTTTTAAATTATATTTTATTTAAGATTTTGTTTTAGTAAGTCAAGAAGTAAAAAAAAGTAAACAAATAAAAATACCATTTCATTTCTTTTTTCATTGTCTTTTCCTTTTTAGATTCCTATAGTTAAATACAAAATAGTGAATTTAGAATTGGGGTAATTGAAAAAAAAATACAAACTCTACAAGTGACCGTTAATAAAGAAAGATTTTGTTTTGGGCTGGGTTAGATTTGTAAACAAAATGCTGACTTAAATCATTGTCTTTGCCGTTTGTGGATAGATGTGTTTCTCGGTGGAGTCAAATTTTAGGAAGTGTAGATGACAACTGAAATGCAAACACTAACACACAACTGTTTACTTTAAACTTTGCTATCTATATCTATCACAGTCTCTTCATCTATCTATCTATCTATCTATCTATCTATCTATCTCTATCACAGTCTCTTCTCTATCAGTCACAGTCTTCATCTATCTATCTATCTCTATCACAGTCTCTTCTCTATCAGTCACAGTCTTCATCTATCTATCTATCTCTATCACAGTCTCTTCATCTATCTATCTATCTATGTCTATCAGTCACAGTCTCTTCATCTATCTATCTATCTATCTATCTATCTATCTATCTATCTATCTATCTATCTATCTATCTCGCAGGCTGTTAGTGTTCATCTGTTTGCGCTGTTTCGAGGATATATAAGTGTAACCCGGATATAAGAGACCCGGATATAAGAGAAACTCGGATATAAGAGAGATTTTCTCTGGTCCCAAATTAGAACCTGTGTTAATGTAAACTGATATAAGAGAAACCCGGATATAAGAGACTTCTTCTCCGGTCCCGACAACTCTCTTATATCCGGGTTACACTATACATTATAGTTGTATGTATGTATGTATCCGTCTGTCTGTTCGTCAACCTCAAGCAAATGCCACTAGCTTTTTTAGTCTTCGGAAAAGATAAATAAACAAACACTAGTAATTAATATTCCAATAAACAACGCAATGTGCACATCAAAGTTGTAATAAGACCATATTTCTTAATCTAATCAGAAAATAAAAATAAGTATCATCAACTCTACCTACATGTAAGTAAAAATTGTAAACAAAATATTCGCGTTCAAAAAAATTGAAAGACATTTAATTACAAATCTTCGAATCACACACACGCATTTATATATATATATATATATATAATTTAATTAAATTAGTAGAATTGTTAATGTTACTTACTAGACTTTAAGCACTTATGGTCGTTCTAACAGAAATTTGTTTTTCGCCAAGCACTTTAAGCAGGTGCCCCCTCTCTCTTTTTGTCTTGTCACTTTGTCTAATGAGAGAGGGTTTTTTTTAAGCTTTTTATTCATTTTTTTCTCTTTTTTACTTACGTCTTTTTTCTTCTTGAACTCAAGTCGATGTCTCTCATGATGAAAAGTGAAAACGGAGCGTACAGTTTCCCCGGAAGAACCAATGTCATCATGTAAAATGATGTCGTTGTCGAATAAAATGTTTGTAAGTGGTGATTCCTTTCGTTGTAGTGTAATACATTGTGGGATTGTTGCATATCCCCCACCCCCCAAGTGCGGAATAATTACAAGTTCTTTCTTTTTTTGCTTTTCTTCTTCTTCTTCTTTTTTTTTACCTTGCAGCGGCGTCAGTTTTATCTTCCTTCTTTTTATCAAAGAGGGGAACGAATAATCTCAAAAACATCTTCTCACTTAAAATTTTTCTATGCATTTTTGTCTCTAATCTTGTTTTACACGGGTTTCAATTTTCAACAGTTTTTATTTTTTACCGTCTCGAAGCAAGTCACAATATCAGTTGCTGAAGTACGGAAGAAATAAAACGAACGCACGAACGAACGAAAGAAAGAAAGAAAGAAAGAAAGAAATGATTAGAAGCAAAATAAAGGAAGAAAGAGACTTGGGAGAGAGAAAAAAAGGAAAGGAAAAACTGATGAAGTGACGGATATTGTGTGAGGAGGAAACAGTAAATTATAAGAATAAGATGATAAGAAAGAAAGACATAGAGAGAGTAGTGCAAAAAGCAAATGGATTGATTGATGAGGAAGAAGGTCTAGAAGAGAGAGTGAATCAAATGACGACAAGAAAGAAAGAAAGAAAACGAGTATGGAAAGTGAGGGATCTGAAAGAAAGACAGAACGCGATGAAGAGGAATAAAGAAGAAACACAGAGGAAAGAAATAGACAACCTATACAGGAAGGGAAAGAGAGAGAGAGAGAGAGAGAGAGTCTGATGGTGTACTGAAGGATTGAGAGATAGAGAATAGAAAGGAGGCAAAGATGTTAATTTGGGAATGAAATATAGAAAGGAGGAGGAGGAATTGCGGTTAGCTGAAAAACTGCAATATTTTTTTATCAACGACTGACACGTGAATAAAGAGTAGATAGAAATAGATAAATGTGAAGAGACTGAGAGAGATAGAAATAGATATGAAAATATTTTTAGATTAGATATGAACAGAGAGTCGACTAGATAGATAGATAGATAGATAGATAGATAGATAGATAGATAGATAGATAGATAGATAGATAGATCGGAAAATGACTGAGATAGATAGATAGATAGATAGATAGATAGATAGATAGATAGATATGTGAAAAAATAGATAATGGACAGACTGTAATAGATAGATAGATAGATAGATAGATAGATATAAAAGATAGATAGATAGATAGATAGATAGATAGATAGATATGTGAAAAAATAGATAATGGACAGACTGTAATAGATAGATAGATAGATAGATAGATAGATAGATAGATAGATAGATAGATAGATAGATAGATAGATAGATAGATATGTGAAAAAATAGATAATGAACAAACTGAGATAGATGTTTTAATGAGCACTTTTAATGAAAATTAAATACAGGTAAGTAGGGGTGATGGAAGGAACACTTCTGTTGGTGAGGGGGGGAATTCATATTATTATGTAAAATAAGCGTGCAACATGTCACGATGAATCATAAACTTTGCGTTGCGTATGACTTGATGACAAGAAATAAAAAATAAATAAAACAGACCGACAAAAAACAAACCTATCATATAGTTTTTCTCTAAACAGCCATACATCCCCTACTCTTCTTGCTGCAAACTAACCCTACACCCAAACAACCCTTTTCTAAGGCCTTTACTTAGGACAAGTAGATTTCTCCTAGTGTCGTACCTTCCCTTGTTTACCTGGACTCTCTAACTCCATCAGCACTATTTTCAACGCACACACGCACACACACACGCACGCACGCGCACACACACACACACACACACACACACTATTTGATTTCTTTGGTATATAAAGTTTATTATGAACGTTATTTTTTAGTTATTACACGTGTTTGATTTGCTATGCCTTTTTTTAATTTTCTTAAACAGTGAAATTAATAACAACCGGCCTAGATTTGAGAAGTCTTACTAAAGAAAAATTGTGCCTCCGACAGAAATCAAATCTTCATCCCTTTTTTCATCAGAAAAAACAAACAAAACAGGATAGCAACTCAAAAAACGTTTACCAAGAAATAGTGTCGGATAAAAATCCATTTAAAAAATAAAATGGATATCTGTCGAATTCTGACTTGATCCTAAAACTGAAATGATGTCCGTTGTTTTTTTTAAAGGTTTCGGGTTTAAATGAAAATTTTAAAAAAGAACGCACGCACTTCTCTGCGAAAATATGTATTTAAAATTAATTGAATAAAGTTACAATTGAATCAAATATTACATTTCAAAGCCATTTTTAAATATGGAACATAATTAATTTATGTAATGTCCAACAAATGAATAATAATAATTTAATTTAGTAATGAAAATAGGTTAGTGTTAGAGTTGGTGTCTTGACTAAAAATATAGCATTTTATTTACTTTTTCCTGTGAGTCTTTATTTCAGTTCTGTTAAAGTTACTTACTACGTTTGACACACTTCTCTTCTCCATGAAGGTTTTGGAATAGTCTTTTTTTTAAGAAGTCGGTGTTTGGATTTTATTTTTATGAATACCAGATGTGAATTTGATGTGATACGCGTGTGTACTTTTGGGGAGTACTCTCTCCCTCTCTCCCCCTCTCCCCCTCTCTCCCCCTCTCTCCCCTCTCTCCCCCTCTCTCCCTCTCTCTCTCCTCTCTCCCCCCTCTCCCTCTCTCCCCCTCTCTCTCCCCCTCTCCCCCTCTCTCTCTGTGCGTTCGAGAGAGAGAGAGAGATCTAAATATATAAAAGTACTTAAATAAACTCATACATTTATTAGCCTGTTATTAACATAAACAGTGAGCACTTGTTAAACTTTGTACCCCCCCCCCGCCAACATTGTATCACAAATAACTTATTTGGGGTTTGTAAGGAAAAGTATACATTTCATCACAGTCATCAATATAAACAACTTTTTTTCTTGCATTTCACAATTAGGGATCAGCTTTGCCGTGGCAATGGAAAATGAAAATATGTTTTTTTTTTAGTTTTACAGACCATTCTTGAGTTCCAACTTCACGATGCCCCCCCTAACTTATAAACTTGTGCTAAAAATTTAGTTATAATTAATTAATTTATAAGTTTATAGTTGATAGCATTCGGTCATTCACCTGTGGTTGTACGGAAGGCGAAAATTGATATAACTATTTTTTTTAAATGATTTTTAGGGGTTTGTTTGGTGGCTAGACACGACTAAGAATTTTTTGCGGGCGAGGATATTTATGTTCGAATAGAACAATACAATTTTAAATGCCATTTTTGTAGGCCCTTTCCAATTAGAAAATTAACACAATATTCCTATCCCTCATTTTTTTACCCTACTAAGCAAAAAAAAAAAAAAAGTGGCGGGGGATGGGGGATTACGAAACTAGGTTAAGGCTGAAAAGATCTTGGCCCAACTTACTTCCCAATCTGACCAGATCTTTTTGGTGAGGCCGAGAACTTTTCAGCATATATTCGTATTTTAAAATCTGACATATATTATGTGGATGAGCACTGTCCTTTTTTAAATGACACATTTTTTTTTACTCAATATATTTCGAATATTTATTTAAGGGTTATCACAGATTTTACAAGTACAGAGTCAATAGACTGAATTTCACCTGCAAGTTTTTTATTTTTTTAATTTGATTTCAAAATTTAACCATTTTTTGTTTTTTTTCCCCCTCCGTCATTCCTTTATTATTATTTTTAATTCATTCATTTTTATTACATTAAAATTTAAAAGATTTACTTTTTTTTTCATAGTTTTAATTTGATAATCTCTAGTTGAATTTCACCTCTTCCACATTTTTCTTCATTTTTTTGTTTTTTTCGTTTTTTATGCTGACTCTTTGTGGGATAGAACCCTTGACCTACTGATATAAAAAATACGTGATAAAATTGAAAATAGGACATCGAGAGAAAAAAATAAAATTAAAAATATAATTTTTATCTTTTTCAGCGTAAATTTTTAAAAAAATCAGTCTGGAAATTTTGAGCGTTCTTGATTGAAAAAAAGACTTTGAACAATTTTTATTGTGAATAAAAGGATTTTACATGCAAAAAAATTAGTATTATTATTTTTCAACAAAGAAAAAAGACGAGGTCTATATGCCCGATCATAGTCAGAAAAATCGAATTAGTTTTTTTTTTTTTTTAGCGAGAACTGATTTGAAGACAACGTCTTTACTAGAGAAGCCATGACCCTAACCATATTTTTATTCTTTAAAGAATCAGACACCATTTTTGAAGGTTTCACGGTTTTTTATTTTATTGTTTTTTGAGGGGATATTGAATTTGAGTTTTTATTTAAATTTTGATATATATGCGTTCATATATACTGATAAGAAGTGTAAATCTTAAAGTTTAAATTTAAAATTTTAAAAAAAGTACAATATTAGCCGGTGTTGTTTGGTAAAATATCCCGCATTAAATAAAATTATAAAATACCATACATTGTAACAAGTTCTTTTTGTTGCATTTCAATTTTTCTTCTTTTTTCTTTCCTGCTCACTTCATCATGCGCATTCATTTATTTTCTGTTTCTTTCTAGTCTCTTCTTACGATATCATATCTTGTACATTGTTGCTTTATCAATTTTATTGTGAATAAATGACCTGTATAAATAAAAAAAATCCGAATGAATAAATTTGCATCAAAAATGCAGTGAGTTGGATCCACATTAGGTGCAGTAAAGCTCATACCAAAATTAAGGAAAGTTTTGGAAGATTATACATAAATAAACACCCCATATATATATATATATATATATATATATATATATATATATATATATATATAATGTCCAGGTAAGATGAGAACGGATAGGGTACAATTCCAACGTTCGTAACATTTAATTTAAAAGGGGGCTCAATACATAGCAGAGCAAATATATATATATGAATTCAAATGAATAAATAAATGTATGTGTCAGTGTGCACATGGAAATATACTACGTATATCCTTTGGTATAAGAAAAACAGTGCTCAATGCTAAATAACAGAGTTATTTATATATATATATATATATATATATATATATATATATATATATATATATATATATATATATATGTAAAATATATAAATATATATATATATATATATATATATATATATATATATATATAAATAAATTCCCAAGAGGATAGAATCCAGGTAGAGTTCAATGTACAGGACAGAGTAAGAATATAATATAAAAGGCTCAAACACTAATATTCCATGGTTATAATTTATTGCATTGGAATCATAATTACGATCCACTTCATCGGACCTACAAATTCAAAAATTCTGTTTGAATTTGTAGCCTTTTATATTATATTATATTATATATATATATATATATATATATATATATATATATATATATATATATATATATATATATATATATATAATCATCATAGGTACATATAATCATCATCATCAGTCCCATGACTGGACATGGTTGTAGGGTCACTGCACAGCTGACCAGTTTCCTCCATATATCTGGCATTCAACCAGAGAAGCATACATTCACGTGTAGTGTGTCTTGGGCGAGTAGGCTGGGCAGAACTCATCACTCTCCAGGTCAAACCACATCTGGTGTCCTCCAAATTGAAGGCCCACCTTGCTCATGCCCATTGATTCTATTGATGGAACTCCCTGCCTTGGACATTGACTGTTCCTTTACAAGCATTTTTTTTTAAATTAGCAAACATAATGTCTATAATTTATTCAATCAGACATATATATATATAAATATATATATATATATATATAAGCAAATATGTGGATGTAGATCCGACAGTATGATGAAAAATATGGAAAAGACAAAACAAAATCCGAATATGCAAGTTTACTGTTTTAATCTTGTTTTACTGTTGACGTCAGACATTTTGGTCTAGTAGACCATCTTCAGGACATGGTTATTAGAAACATACTTAGGATTAGATGATATTTAAGTCAATATGAAGAGACGATAGACACAAGACTAATCAGAAACGGAACAACTGAAATTCTAAAGTCAGCGTTCCCTTTTTGGGATTCGGTCACGTTGGCATTGCGCGGGCGATGCAGCGAAAACACGCTCCCAAGAAAGAGACTTTATCTTAAGTGGAAAAGAGGAATTCTATTTTAATCTAGAGCTTATCAGTACGTTTGTCAAGCATTAATCTTGCCAGGAAAGGGGAGATGTTAAAGAAGCCGGGTCTAGTATTTACCGTACATGAAGTGGATATTATGCCTGCCTCATAAATCCGTCTAAGGTTTTTATTATGAATATATTTTAAAATCTTCACAGAGTCAAAATCAAAATTATGATCAGGTGACGCCAACGTGACCGAATCCCAAAAAAGGAACGCTGACTTTAGAATTTCAGTTGTTCTATTTCTGATTAGCCTTGTGTCTATCGTCTTTTCATGTTGATTAAATATGTTCTAATCCTAAGTATGTTTCTAATAACCATGTCCTGAAGATGGTCTACTAGACCGAAACGTCTGACGTCGACAGTAAAACAAGATTAAAACAGTAAACTTGCATATTCGGATTTTGTTTTGTCTTTTCCATATTTTTCATCATATATATATATATATATATATATATATATATATATATGTGTGTGTGTGTGTGTGTTTTTATTATTATATGTTTAGCAGATTATAAACAAAAATCCATGAATTATTTATATGTATGTATATACTAGCTGATCGAACTGCATTTAAGCTAGCTCCTGCATAGGGATCTTGATTGCACCTTCATCACAATAGGCAGGGAGGAGTAGATGCAATAGGCAACAATAAACTACAGAAGAACTCAAAACTGATTGCTTCATTTAAGTATTGCATTAATATTTAACCTTTACCCTTTACCCTTTAAAAGTTCAATGATCATTCTTCTGCTGCCACTTAATTTAAAGACAATTTGATATATGCAGGTCCTAACTTTACGTACAAACAATTATTTTTATTTCATGGGTGACTTTTGCTGGATTTCACAATTAATTTTGATTATTCCCAAATTTATTTCCAAGTTATAAAAATTGTTATCAGAAAATTACATTAAAAAAATCACCAAAAACAATTGCAGTAATGAAAACTTGGGAATCCAAAATTTCAGGATTGCAGGTTCGGATCCAGCCTGGAATGTTTTTAATTTGCTCATGGAGTCAGTCTGATTCCAAAATGGTATGATATGTTGGGCTACGGGCACTAGGAGTAAAGTTGAAAGCACGGATAATTTTATTTTGAAACTCTAATTTGTGAACAGTAATTTTTTCATTTGAACATGATCTATTGAAAGTTAAAGAATTGTGTCCTTTAAGTTTTTTTTACAGTAGAAGCCAAGATGGCAAAATCCGAAAAACAGTCGCAGTAATGAAAACTTGGAAATCCAAAATTTCAGGATTGCAGGTCCAGATTCTAAAGTGGAAAAAGTGTTACATAGTGACACACTGACATTGGCATGTAATATTTAGAAGAAGAAGATAATCTATTGTTTCCCTTTAATTAAAAAAATGTAACACTGACACTGGCATTTATTATATATATATATATATATATATATATATATATATATATATATATATATATATAAACAGGGTACGATGAGTAAATCGTCGCCATTTTATATTTTTAATTTTGCACATTGTTTATTTTTTATTTTGTCAATTACAAAGTATGGTAGGTCAGTTGGGCACTATCTGTGAGAAAAAGAGCTTCATGACCCAATTCACTTTGCCAGAAATTTGGCTATAGCATGCTGTACTGCTTGACATTTGCACCAGAAGCTCTAATATGAACATTTCAGAGTGTTTGGGTGTCAATCTGAGGTCAGTGCAAAGGTTTCAGAAAGAGTTGGATGAGTCTAATGGTGACTACGAAGGTGTTTAGAGTGATCACTATGATGGCAGTATTATGCCCCCATTCATCTTCCCACAGTACCTCAGGCTCAACATGGAGGCCTACATCAAGTGCCTTGAGGAGTTACAGTTGCCCTGGGTCAAGAGGGTGGCTCCTGGAAGACCCTATATCTGGCAACAGGACACTGCACCATGCCACATAAGCAGGAGAACCCAGTCATGGCTGTCAGAAAATTTCTGTGAGCACATCACCCCTGACATCTGGCCACCTAACCCCCGAGACTGCAACCCCCTTGATTATTATGTGTGGGGTGCAGTTGAGCGAGAGACGAACAAAAATCCTTGTAATGCCAAAGATGAACTTAAGGCAAGGATTATGGCAGCATTCACAAACTTAAACAAGGAGACCGCCCAGAAGAGTTGCAGTGGATTCTGAAGTCGTCTGGACGGTGTGGTTGAAGCTAATGGCAATTTTATTGAATAAATTTACTATGTAGTATTTGATTAAATTTATAATTTAGTCCTTCAAGATGTTTTGTGTAGTTTTGGTAAATATATCTGTTAAAATGAGATGTCAGTACTAATTTCATTTGTGTGCCATTTAGACGACAATTTATCCATCGCTCTCTCTCTCTCTCTCTCTCTCTCTCTCTCTCTCTCTCTCTCTCTCTCCATATACAATGAATAATGATAGAAAGAAATCTTTTTTTACAAATGCATTCCATCGCCTGAGGGATTTTATCATGATAAAAGTAAGAATTTTAGTTTGCAGCATGTTTTATAAAGAGAAGTAAAAGTATCCTTAAGTTTGCAATTTTTTTATTTTAATTAAAGTCAGCCTAAGAATATTTTAGAGAATTTTAAATTTTAAGAAAATTCAGATAAATTATGGAGGATGTTAAGTGATGTAATTTAATCTCTATATATAAAACAGAGGATGTTTGTGTGTCTGTCTGTCTGTGTGATACCTTTTCATTTGAGATCCATCCAACTGATTTTGACCAAACTTGGCACATATGTTGTACAATGTAAGAGATAGGTTCTTTGCATAAAAAATCGATAATTTAAAAAAAAATCAATAATCGATAAAGCTGATCAAAAATCGATAAATTCAACTTTTTTCTTCTGATTTCATTCAAACGTGATATGTAGGTTACTTATATCATGACGAGCTCAACAATACCTCATTTTTATTTCTATGCCACTGCATTTAGCAACAAAATGCAAAAAATGAAAAATTGATTTCAACACAAATTTTAAACTCACTCATTTTTCAAGCAATCTAATACAAACTTCACTCAATTGTAACCAACAATAAGTTGATTGTTTAACAGTCATTTAACTTGATAATTGCGTTCACCCATATCGTGAAAATCTGTAAAATCTGGTAATTTTTACTGGCTTCTTTCTTATTTTTCGTTGATCTTTCAACCAATTTTCATCAAACTTACAAATGTATTATCTTTTACATCCCTGGTAGCACACTGACAAATTGAATTTCAAAAACTCAAAAATAATTGCGGTCTGAAGTGGGTCTTCATGTTGCCTGTTTTACCCCTTCATGTCATCAGCTAACTTCAATTGAATAAATACAAACTACTTTTGTTATATCAGTAAATGCATTAATTTAAAATGTTTTTAATGAAAGTACTTTAAAGTAATTGAAGAATGTAATCTCTGTTGCATCTAAACATGATGCTGATTTTGCTGAATTGTAATTGAATGCTTTTTCTGATTGAGCAGCATTTGCTTTTATCAAACTGTTTTAGTACATTACTAGCAACCATACCCAGCATTGCCAGGGAATAAGAAAATGGCATTTCACTATAAGTTTTTGTGATAGATTATTGAATTGTTGTAAAACACCTTTTTCCTTTACAACCGATTTTGCTCTAAATTTGGTTGATTCTGATTTGAATGAAAATAAGTTATCACTCCGTTTTTAAATGAACTTAGTTAAACATAGAATTACATTTCTTTATGGCATGGCGAAGATGGGTATGGCTGCTAGTGTCGAATAAATGAGAATCCTTACCTTTACCTTGATAATGTTCCTCAGGTGATGAGCAGGAAGAGAAAAGAGTAACCAAGAGGACAGTAGATATTGATTGATATTGCATTTAAATTTTTGAAGTTTAAAGTTGGCTGAAAAGCATGGAGCCAGAAGGGAGTTCCACAAGGAAAGCAGTAAAGCCACTAAGACACAAGGGGTTACAGGGTGTGATAGAATTAGGAACAGAAACATTAATAATGAGCAGGAAGAGAAGAGAGTAATCAGGAGGACAGTAGATTGCGATTAACATTGCATTTAAATTATTGCAGTTTAAAGTTGACTGGAATGCATGGAACCAGAAATTAGTCCCACAAGTGAGAAGTGCAAGAGAAGAAACTGTTATCACAGAATTTATGGTCTGTAAATTGATGAGTTCTTGACGCCAATCTAGTATTGCACTTAAATTCAAAAATTCTCGGTACCATAGAGAAGAGCTCTTTCAAAAAATTACCATTAAAGTATTTATAAGTAAAACACAGAAAGGCTACCTTTTGACAGTGGGAAAATGACTGAAGCTGAGCTGCCAGATCAGGACCAATAATATTGCAGATTCTTTGGATCTTTTCAAGTAGCTCAAGGTAAATAACAGAGACACCAGACTATATGTGTCAGCAATATTCTAAGCATGGACGAATCGGTAGACTTACAGATACAGTGTAACCCGGATATAAGAGAGTTGTCAGGACCGGAGAAGAAGTCTCTTATATTCGGGTTTCTCTTATATCCGGGTTTGGTCTATTATATATACATTAACACAGGCTCTAATTTGGGACCAGAGAAAACATCTCTTATATCCGGGTTTCTCTTATATCCGGGTCTCTTATATCCGGGTTACACTGTATCTAAGATAGATATGTAAAATGGATTCTAAAGAGAGAAATTGTCTTGCCTGACATAGTGATTCAATTTTCTTAACAGCTGACCAATCAATGGATTCAGTATTGTCTTTCCATTTCATATCAGCAGAGAATGTGATCCCAAAAATCTGACAGTTTTATATTGTCACATTTTCAGGCTCAAAAACAAAGGGATGGACATGTTGTGTGCTACCTGTTGAGGTCGGGTTTTGTGGCTTCCTTGGACGGTCAATCGTTTTCTTCCTTTTGAAGATGGAAATCAGTGGCCAGAACCTAAACTGTGCTTCACATCATCTCCAGACCATAGCTCCACAGGCATCTACTTAGATCTGGTCAAGATCCAAAATAAATGAAGTTTTAAATGTGACCATATTTGCAACACAATGCAACTTTCAATGTGAAACACATCTTTTTGCCTTCCATTCTTCATCATTAATAATGATCTCTATGAGTTTGTTATGTATTTTAACACAACGTTGAAAATTTCAGTTACAATTGTAAAAAGAAATTACAAGAGACTGATACGTATACAAAAACAATACCCTGTCTGGTGGCAAAAGCTGCTGGTGGTGCCAGGAGTGGCAGTACTGATTTAGTCACTGAAACTGTGTTACCTCCTCTTGTTGGCGGCTGACAAGGCAGGGTATCATATGTGCTTTCACACATTGTATGTAGAGATTTAAAAATGCTAAAGAAACAGGCAAGCTGAGCTTTAAAATAAAATTTTTGCCATCCAATGTATCTAGGGGTATAAATTAGCCGACATCATTCAGTTTTCTACTGTATTTGTTTTCACTTATATTGTTGTTTTTAAATATATCCCATCATAATATACCCCATCATAATATACCCCATCATAATATACCCCATCATAATATCAGTAAATGTCTTTCGTTTGGTTAAATGTTTTCTGATTTATTGTTTTATTTCTCTTCCATGATCTTGTAATGTCTTTGCATACAAATTTTTTTTTTTTTTAAGTGTTTCACCCCAAGCAAGGCGGGAAGCCACTAGCACACAAGGGGTTACAGAGAATTGGAGCGAGAGCAAATAGGAGTGATAGAGGAAAGGATGAAGAGAAGGATAGGGGATAGATCAGGGTATCTGGAGACATTGATTGACATTACATTTGAATAGTTGGAGATTATAGCTATCAGGGAAACAGGAAGAGGGGAGGGAGTTCCACAGGCGAGAGGTGCAAGACATTAAGCTATTGGAGTAGAAGAGATGGATACATTTAACAGTTTTGACAGTGAAAGGGTGTGAGCGAGATGCCAGCCTCGTAGAACGCTTGAATTCATGAAGTTTGGAAACCAGCAAAAGCAGCTCCTCGGAGCAGTTACCGTGAAAGTATTTGTAAAAAAGACAGAGTGTAACACAGTCTTTTGTCAGGTTCAATGTATTTGAAGTTTAATTTTGATATTAAAAAGAAGGAGCAATAAATAAATAAAAACCTACTACAGTGGTTGGTATGTGAGGATTTGTGGAATGAAATCCAGGTTATTGTAAGTATGTGTCTCAGTGGAAAATTGTAATGATGTCTGGCAGTTAGAATAAAAAACAAAAACTCATTTTGATGCATTCAAGATGGATGACCCAGATTAATTTTCTAGATTATAAAAATGAGTGGGAAAACCTCATATTCTTTAGTAATTCAGATTGAATTTATTTGAAGGTTTTACTTAATCATAACTGAAGATGTACATTGATCCTAATGTGAACAGACCAGATTTTATCAATTTGATTTCTGCATTTGAAGTTTTCATATTGAGCTGTTACTTCAGCCATGTCATCTATATATGTATGAAGTGGCAATTTCATTACAGACTTTATTAACTGTATCATCTGTCCGAAGCATATGTATCCTTGAGGTAATTATAGTTCATCAGTGATTATTTATAGGGTCTCTTGTAGAATAATGTTTTTGAATATGATTCTTTAATTTTATTATATGACCTAAATATATGATATGCATTTTGGGTTTTTTAATAGTTCTTTGGCATCTATTTATAGGGTCTCTTGTACGATGATGCAATTGAATATGATTCTTTAATTTTATGATCTGACCTAAACATGTGTATTTTTGAGCTTCTTACAGTTCTTTAGCTTTTATTTTTGATGGAATCTTTTTAAAATGAAAGATTTGATCATTACAATTATTTTATTACTCTTCATTTTTAACCATCCCATATCATCATTATTTCATCTAGAATATTAAGAGAATGGCATACAAAGTACACAACCACAAAAACAATAATGACATTATTAACAACTGTAAAAAATGACAATAGACTAGATAAAAACAGATATATAATACTATCTACTAACTCCTTAACATCTACTATATAAAACAATTTACAGAAAATCTACCAACGAGAATCACCTCAAGAAAACATGGCACAGTGGATAAAGGCGTTTGTTAGATCCAGTGACAGGACCCAAAGAGTGTGAGTTCAATACCCAGCTAAGGCATTGGAGAACTTTCAGAGGAAAATTAACAGGAGATAACTGATAATTGACATCCATTAAACATGGCATGTGAAACTAGAACAGTCTACCCTAGTGAGCGAAATAAAGGGTTCAGTTTGACATTCCAACCACCTGAAGAAGGCTGGAGTGTACAACAGCCGTAATAAATATGTCAACAAATATAACTATGTCCGAATAGTGTACATAATACCTCATCTCAGAAATATAGACAGATACTGAAGAATCACCTTATTAATTTATATTCTCACCACTGCAACAGGATAAAATCTGGAATAAGTATAGGATTCTATTTAAGAGCACTAATAATCTACAGCTGCCAATACATACTTGAAGTAGAAATATATATAGAAAACATTTTGGAAAGGCTCCAATATCCTCATTATTTCATGCAGAATGTTAAGAGAAAAGGCATACAAGGATAACTGCAAAAATGATAACATTATTAGCAATAATAACGATGACAATAAATTAGATAAAAAACAAGTATATAACATTACCTACTAACTCCTTAACATCTACGATCGAAAAACAATTTAATTCAATCTTAACAATATCAAAATAATTATAACCACATTCAAAATTATTATGGATATGATCCGAACCAAAAATATACATAACAAAAATAACTCTGAAGCAGATATATATCAAATAAACTGTCTCAACTGCTCTTCACAATACATTGAGGCAACTTGCAGATATTTAAAAAAAAACTATCTATTAACATATACGATCGAAGCAGAAATGGAAATTAGTAGAAATGTACAATGGCATTAAATGTTATAGGATTTTAATATGTTGCTGCTATATTCATCATAAATTTTGTTGAGTGTTAGTTGGTTGCTTTTGATATAGAGGGCCTTGAAAATTTGAAGTTTATGTTTATTATTTTCGTGGTGTAGTATATTGGTGTTGTCAATAAGTATTTTCCTGTATTGTGAAGGTGGACAGGAATGTGTTTTTA
Source organism: Acanthosepion esculentum (assembly GCA_964036315.1). Lineage (NCBI taxonomy): Eukaryota > Metazoa > Mollusca > Cephalopoda > Sepiida > Sepiidae > Acanthosepion > Acanthosepion esculentum. The sequence goes on from OZ038479.1 coordinate 139,832,190, forward strand.
GATGTTGTGTAACAGAACATGTATTTGACAAATGAAGTGTAAGATGTCTTGATAATGTTGTGGTAGTCAAACCAACATATATACTTACTTTTCTGTCAGAGATGCATAATTACAGAGACTTATTCACACATATTTTTTTTTAAAATCATTATCACAACAGAATGTAGATTTTTTCAGTTACAACAAGTTTGTCTTTGTAATTTATCCATGAAGATAATCTTGGAAAAGATTGAAAGTACTTGGGTTAATAAAAGCTACAGTGCCTTCCTTGATGAATTTCATTTTAGCATGAAGAAACTGATTAGACAACTGGAAAGGATCAGTATAAAAATAAGTAGACACAATATGCTTATATTATTCAATGAAACATGTTTGAATGAAGATATGCTGCCTATATATATATATATCATCATCATCCCCTTGACTTTTGTAATCATAGGGTGAATCCGAATGCAGAAGTCACACTAACTCTTTTCCACAATGCTCTATTAATGGCAGCCATCAGCAATTCTGCTAGTCATACTTGTCCATTGTTTGACATCTTCCAACCAGTTTTTGCATTGGTGTCCTCTCCCACACCCACCTTCAATGATGCCTTGCATGATGGTCTTGCACAGGCTGTCATGCCTTGTAATGTGTCCAAACTATGTCATTTTTCTCCATTTGACAGTGATAAGACGCAGTTGCTGGTGTCTCACAAAACTTTCAACCTATTTCCACACAAACTCATTGGTTTTATGTTCCCAATAGAAAATGCCAAGGAGTTTTCTTATGCATTTGTTCTCAAACACTTGGACAATATATATATGTATATATATCAAAATCAATCAACCAACACTCAACAAAATTTATGACAAATATAGCAACAATATATTAAAGTGCATATAACATTGAATGCCATTTTACATTTCTCCCATTTCCTGGTCAGCTCCCTTATATTGTGATGCTTGTTTTGTAAAAATTTCATGTCTACAATGGATAAAATTAAAAACATTCTAAAATAACTATAACAGAGCATGTTTATATGTGTTTAATAATCACTGACAACAGAATGCAGATTTGAAAAAATTATGTTTGTTTTTGTAATTTACCCCTGAAAATGATCTTTGAAAAGGTCAAAAGTACTTGAGTTAAAAAAAATGATGGCAGCTTACTTGATGGATTTCATCTGAATATCAAGAAACTAATTAGACAAGTTGAAAGGTTCAAAAATAAGTAGACACAATGCGTCTGTATTATTCAATGAAACGTGTTTAAATGAAAATGCGAAATAAATACACACACACACACACGCAAACACACACGCAAACACAAACACACACATATATATAGAGTGTAATATTTTTTATATTTTTAAATATTTCTAGGTCAACTGCTGATATATTAATGTGTTGTCAAAGAGACTAAGTCTTTGTTTGCTGACAGAATAAGGCACCATATAGTCTCTAATAACTTTCATTGTCATCAATACAGGTAAGGGGGGGTCGTGTCATCATCATCATCATCATCCCCTTGACTTTTGTAATCATGGGGGGGTGTCCAAATGCAGAAGCGACACTAAATCTCCTCCACAGCAGTCTATCAATGGTAGACATCAGCAATTCTGGTATAGTCATACTTGTCCATTGTTTGACATTGTCCAACCAGTTTTTGCATTGATGTCCTCTCCCACATCCACGTTCAATGGAGCCTTGCATGATGGTCTTGCACAGGCTGTCATGCTTTGTAATATGTCCAAACCACGCCATTTTTCTCCATTTGACAGTGGCGAGATGAGGTTCCTGGAGTCCCACAAAACTTTCAACCCTTTTCCGCACAAACTCATTGGGTTTATGTTCCCAATAAAAGATGCCAAGGAGTTTTCTCATGCATTTGTTCTCAAATGCTTGGATCTTTTTCTCTGTTTCTGCCAACAGTGTCCACATTTCACATCCACAGAGGAGAATGGAGACTACCAGTCTACTTTTTTTGACAGCTGATTTTGCTCCTCCATATTCTTGCCAATTTGGACATCACTCCCATGGCTGCAACAATCCGGGTTCAGATTTCCGAGTTGCAGGTACCATCTTTAGACAAGATTGCTCCCAAGTATTTAAAACTGGACACTTCCTCTCGTAAATTCCCATTCATGGTAATGTTGACACAGATGTCCCTGTTTGTGCTCTTCACCATTAATTTGGATTTCTTGGAGCTGACCTCAATTCCATATACTCCTGCTCTTTCAAAAAGTTTGTTGGTCAAGTCCTAGAGCTCACTGTTACTATATACCTGTTTTGAGGTCAATGTCTTCTGCAGGTGGCTGTGTAATCGTGTGTCACATAAGAGTAAATCCTCTATCCCTCCTCTCTTCAGACTTACGACCACATCAAGTTGAAATATTGGTTCCTGTACAGTCACCCTTACAGTAGCCAAAACCACTTAGCTACCTTGAACAAATATATCCCTTTCCGGGACATATCATATGATTAACTTTGAACACCTTCATATATACGGATGTTGAAATGAATGCATATACAGGGTGTTCGATAATTAGTGTGACAAAGTTTTCTGTCCATCTTTATTAAACAAAACAAGTTGTAAATATTTTACAAAGCGAAAACAAAAATTAAATGTCCATAAATTTATTTGATATGCTATCTATTCAATATGTCCTTCTTCTACTTTCAATAACTTGCCAAAGACATTGGTAAATGACTTGCATGTGGTATAGATGACACTTTCGGGGGGGTTTGTTCAATTCCTTCCAGAGTTTTGCATTCAGAGACTGCAAAATATGGTGGGGTGTAGCAGAAACCTTGTCTTCTAAGATATCCTTGATGCTGTAGTCAAAAGGGCTCTGGTCCGGGGATTATGGAGGCCATTCTTCATTTCTCATTTAATTAGCTTAATAAAATGAATGGGGGAAAAGATGAAAATTTTAAATATGAAGATGAAGGAATCAATAACGGAGAGTGTAGTATATTTTATATTTACTAAACTTAACACTGAGGCATCAGATCATATGAAGAAATGAATTTACGAAGACTGGGTTTGCCCAAATCATAATCAAATCTTCAGTCATATCTCTGATCTCTGACTCCTTATCAAGATGTCTCGGGAGTAACTACCGCTACATCACCTTTATCAATCTGTAGGTACCACCATCTCTACATCACCTCTATCAATCTGTAGGTACCACCATATCTATATCACCTTTATCAATCTGTAGGTACCACCATCTCTACATCACCTTTATCAACTTGTAGGTACTGCCACATCAACATTATCTTTATTGAACTGTAGGTAGTGCCACCTCTACATCACCTTTATCAATCTGTACATACCACCAACTCTACATCACCTTTATCAATCTGTAGGTACAGCCACCTCTACATCACCTTTATAGATCTGTAGTTACGAACACATCTACATCACCTTTATCAATCTGTAGATACTGACACCTGCCGTATCTACATCATCTTTATGAAACTGTAGGTAGCGCCACCTCTACATCACTTTTATCGATGAATAGGTCCCACCACCTTCCTTTACGTCACCTTTATCAATCTGTAGGTACCGCCATCTCTATATCACCTTTATTGATCTGTAGGTACGACCACCTCTACATCACCATTATCAATCTGTAGGTAATTCCATCTCTACATCACCTTTATCAATCTGTAGGGACCACCACCTCTACATCACCTTTATTGATCTGTAGAACTAGCACCTCCAAATCACTTTTCTCAATCTGTAGTTTTGACAGCATCTACATCACATTTATCAATTTGTAGGTACTGCCACCTCGACATCACCTTTATCGATCTGTATGTACCACCACCTCTAGATTACCTTTATCAATCTGTTGGTACTGCCACATCTACATCATCTTTATGGAACTGTAGCATCACCTCTACATCACCTTAATCGATCTGTAGTTACAACCACCTCTGCATGACCTTTATTGATCTGTAGGTACCGCCACTTCTACATCACCTTTATCTATCTGTAGGCACCATCACCTCTACATCACATTTATCTATCTGTAGCTACAGGCACCTCTACATCACCTTTGTCAATCAGTACGTACCACCACTTCTACATCATCTTTATTGATCTGTAGGTATCGCCACCTCTACATCACCTTTATCATTCTGTAGGTCACTTTTGACACAGCTGACAGAATGATACTGTAAAATGTTTTGCACAACCTCAGCAAAGCTACTGGTTCAGAGGGAAAATTAGCAGGAGATAACTGATAACTGACATCCATCAAACATGGCTCATGGAACAGTCTACCCCAGTGATCGAAATAAAGGGTTCAGTTCGAAATTCCAACCACCTGAAGAAGGCCGGAGCGTACAACAGCCGAAATGTTGTGACAAATATGGCGACAAAGATGAGGACAATAGTCCGACTAATGTAAATACTGTACATAATACCTCATCTCAGAAATATAGACAATTGAGTACATGGTAGATGGTACTCAGCTTTTGAGCATATACATGTTTTTGTGGATATAATTACTAGAGGCGGTGATGTGTGTGTGTTTTGTGTTGTAGGTTTGTTAAAGTTATATTTTAGAATACAGTTTGATTTCTTTAAGAAATTGTAAGATATTATATGGATTAATGTCATGAAAGTTCTTTTGTGTTGGTTGCTTGGTTCGTTCATTTTGTTTGGGCAGCATGTGAACTTCTATGTGTTACTTAATGCCGAAATCTAAATACATAATTTTATACTTTCAGAGTAAAAGTATGTTTTTTAGATATATATTTTGTAGATAATAAAATGTATTTTTGGTAATTTTACTATAAAAATGTACTGTTGATTTTTGTTTAGGGAGGGTCCACTATTTGCCCATAAGTACCACAGGTACTACCACCCAGGTCAGGGTGGACCCGGGAACAACAGCAGTTAAAAGGTAGTTCCATGCTCCTCAAAATCTTCAATCTCCAAATCAGAGGCCTTACTGCCAGATGTTTATTATCATACCCAGGACGGTATCTTGGAATGACCTGATGACCAGCTCACCAGAGTCATCTACCCGTTTGACCTACCTCTGGACGACTTTGCAGCCGATTATGTAGTCACTTGAAGGATGTTGATCTCCAGCAGATCAATCTGTCTCTGGAAGATGTTCCTATGCCCTGTCAAGTCAATGACAGCTGTAGGGAACTGGTCTCTCCCATGGGCTCAACACCTTCATGACATGAGATCTAACAGCAGCAGTACCAGATTAAGAAAACATGAGACACAGTAACAGGAATCTTTACTTGAGCACAAACAGCACCCTCTGGCACCGGGGAAAACCTCACAATTTCAGCAATGGCACAATATATTTCCCATTAGAGGGGGTCCTCAACTTACGACAGAATTACATTCCTATGATGCATCATAACCTGATTTTTGCATGAGTAAGCACTTATGTCACTGACCTACACTAATGCAGTAGTAAAGTAATAATCTAGGACATAACAAAACATTTCTATGACATATCTTAACATAATTAAGACTAAGAAAACATATTTCAATTATATTAATATGTAGTATTTTATGGGATGGGGGATCAGTTTATCACTTAATAACAATATGAAACTGAACCCTCTCTTTATGTTCATTAGCATCTATTATTAATACAGGGGTCCTTGATTTATGAGCAAGTTCTGTTCTTATGATGTGTCATACCATGATTTTCCATGTAAGGTGAAATGTACCCACAATAATAATAATAACCTAGGACATAGCAACATATTTCTGTGACATATCTTAACAATAACATCTATATTAATATATATCTTGACATCTATATATTATTCATGAATAAGCACTTACGTCACTCACCTATGATGACACAATAGTAAAGTAATAATCTAGGACATAACATATTTCTATGATATATCTTAACATAATTAGGACTAAAAAACATGGAGGACATAAATATAATAGATGAAATTGTTTTAAGCTGCTTGTATATTTATTGTCAGTGATGTCATTGGCTCTCAGTGGACGAAATAAAGTGTGAGATCTTTTGCCTCTGTTGCAGTAATCAAAAGCAACAACAAATCTAGGAAAGAAAGGAAAACAAATTCACGTTTGTTTTTCTTTTTTATCGGAGATTCACCAACTTATAGTTTAACAAGAAAATGTCCTCATCTTTTACAGGGAAACTCAATATGTGTCCACATATGCATATGTTTTGACCGACAGTCAAGCAACCAGACAATATTTGTCATCGTTCTTTCCTTTCCAGAGTATTTAACAATGTCTAATTTCAATTCCATGGTGATGGCTTTCCTTTTCTTTGAACCCCCACCATCAGAAGAAGTCACACTATGCTTGGGAGCCATAATGAAGGGCAATAAGTTACCAAAAACACAACACAAATGAAAGAGAGCGAATGCACAACAATCCAATATGGGACTGACCCACACCACCTTATGTACGAGGCAAATAGCATAAGTCGGAACAAGACTAATGGAGATTGCCTCATAACCATGAATCATCATAGGTCAAGACTGTCATAACATGGGGGGGACTTAATGTATTGATGGACGTCATGATTTCATGGCGACTTCAATCTTGTAATTTCTGCAGTTTTTACAAAGTCAAAGCTTCAGAATCAGGTATGAACTGCTTCTACAAATTTCTGGCAAACATATTTTTCAGTTGGTAAAATCTGGTAGGACTGTGAGAGAATAATGTAGTACTCTGGGTTTATGTTAATGGTGTTCTAGCTGGTGTCCTGGGTTTGTGGTAATGGTGTTCTAACTGGTGTCCTGGGTTTATGGTAAAGGTGTTCTAGCTCAGTGTTTCTCAACCTTTTTTTCCTTTAGGTCACAGTTGTAGAAGAACTAAAATTCTGGGGCACACTTTACATTCTCATAAGGAAAAGATTAGTCAAGAAATATGAAAATGGGAAAATAATAACGAGGTCCCTTGAAATAAGGATTTATTTTTTAGACCTTACATTGTTTGGAGTTTCTAGCTTTTTAAAAATAAGAACTTTTTTAAATATAAAAATAATTCATGAATTACTCTTCTGCTAATTTGTGGTGCTCCTGGATACCATTCAAGGTGCATTAGTGCAACCAGCAGCACTGTTTAAGAAAGGCTGTTCTAGCTTTCACCCTGTATATATACAAATGAGGTTCTAGCTGGTGCCCTGGGTTTATGGTAATTGTGTTCTAGATGGTTTCCAGGTTTATGGTAATAAGGTTCTAGTTGGTGCTCTGGGTTTATGTTAATAAGGTTCTAGATAACCATCAGGATAGAGATTTTAGCCTTTTTTAGTACACACATGCACACACATCTATAATTGTTATATATATATGTGTGTGTGTGTGTGTGTGTGTGTGTGTATATATATATATATATATATATATATATATATATATATATATATATATATATATATATATATATGTTTAAAGACATTTTTAAAGACATTCTTTTTATAGATACAAGTATTTAAGTAAATGCTCTGTTTTATAATAAACAGTATTAAATGACATTTACCGGCCTGAATGTCCGAGAAATTTTCATAGAAAATATTCGTCCTCCGACAGGATTCAAACCTGTATCCTATACGGAACCGTCATATAGCCTGACATGCCTTTTTAACCGATTTAGCCACAGGTTCCAATTCTGTCGGATGACAAATATTTTCTATGAAAATTTCTTAGACATTCAGGCCGGTAAATGTTATTTAATACTGTTTATTATAAAACAGAGCATTTACTTAAATACTTGTATCTATAAAAAGAATGTTAAACATAAAAATGTCTTTAAATAATTGTCGGATTTTGTCCATTTCATAATATATATATATATATATATATATATAGACACACTCTCTCTCTCTCTCTCTCCCTCTCTCTCTCTCTCTATATATATATATATGTACACACACACTCTCTCTCTCTCCCTCTCTCTCTATATATATATACACACACTCTCTCTCTCCCTCTCTCTCTCTATATATATATACACACACTCTCTCCCTCTCTCCCTCTATATGTATATATATATATATACACACACTCTCTCTCTCTCTCCCTCTATATTATATATATCTATATATATACACACACTCTCTCTCTCTCTCCCTCTCTCTCTCTCTCTCTCTCTATATATATATATATATATATATACACACACACTCTCTCTCTCTCTCCCTCTCTATATATATATATATATATATATATATATATATATACACACACTCTCTCTCTCTCTCCCTCTATATATATATATATCTATATATATACACACTCTCTCTCTCTCCCTCCCCCCCTCTCTCTCTCTCTCTCTATATATATATATATATATATATATATACACACTCTCTCCCTCTCTATATCTATCTATATCTATCTACATTCTACCACCACCACCACCACCACCACCAAGCAGAATGTTTACTTATCCTGATGGATGACTCTTCTATCAAGGAGGTCCCTTGCCTTGAACGCCTATGGAGGCTCAAACTCTTTCCAGACCTGAAGTGGATTTCATATATCAAATCTATTGCTAAAGATGCTGGAAAAATCGTTGGTTCCTCGTCACACTCCAGTAAGTATCTGACTCCTCCTGGTATGGTCTATCTTTATAAGACCAAAAATGGCATATTTCTGCCATATCTAGGCTGGAGCTGCCTAGTCGTCACTTGCCTGTCTTGAAAGAATTCAAACATGTCTACATGGCCTTGTGGGTGATGAACTATTTTCCACCCTACGATTCCTTTCCCACAGATGAAATGTTGTGACATCTTACTGCTCTATCATTATTTCCATAGCATGTATTCTGACACGCTACATTCATTAATCCCACCTTTACAACTGGGACCCACCATGCCACGTACACAAGGGTGAATCATCTCCATTTCCTTCGTATTCCATTAGTAAGGAGGAAGTTCTGTTCGGACAGCTTCTTCCCAAGAATTGCTGATTTATAGAACAAACTCCTGGCAAGTCTAGGGTTAACCATTATCTTTTCTGCATAACCTGATGAACTGAACTTCTTGCCCTTTCTTATGCTCATACAACACTGCACAGTAACCCTCTATCTTGAATAGCTCTTGGGCCTTGCATGGGGTGAATAAAAACTGTCTCAATTATCACATAGGTCCTGTTTAGATAGATAGATATGGACAGTGAGATGGATGAACAAAAGAAATAGATAGATAGATAGATAGATATGAACAGAGACATAGAAAGAAAGAAAGAAAGAATGAAAGAACAAACGAAATCAGACACAGTGTCTTTATCTTTGGTTTTGTCATCAGCTTGTCTTCCACTTTATCCTGAAAGACTTAATGTGACATGTTTTGATCCAAAATATAAAAAAGTAAAAAAAAGTGCCAAAAAAGTGAAACAGATGAAGTCCACATTGTCACCCTACAAGTCTTTACAATTTTCCTTGCATTCAAAAGTGATTCAACCACTTGTCACAATTGTCGCATCGAAAACGAGGCCCAACACGAATTACGCCAGTAATTGCGGGGTGGGGGTACTCTTCTCATTGTGGGTCAGAAAACGTTTAATGCCATTAGTATCCCAAATCTCAAAATATATTGAAATGTCGTCGAATGTATTATTTTAATTTCTAAATCGACTTCACGATTAAAAAAAATAAGAAATGAAAAACTTGCAGCATTAGTAGTTTTAATTCAAAAGATTTTAAATTAAACATCTTTACTTCGGACCTCACGGAAAACATTAAAGTTACACAGCTGTTCTTCCATATATTGCACTGTAGCAGTTCTGTTTGCTGCACTGTTAGAATGAACCGGGGTTTTTTTTTTAGGTTTTTTTTTTTTAGAATTTAGTTTTATAATGCAGAAATGCTTTATTTAACTTATTTACCATTAAATGGCGCTGTTCAAGAGAAAAACCTATTACACTAATGTTATCTTAGAATTATACTTTAAAAACAAGAATAAAAAGTTTCCCCACTTCAGTACGATCAATGATTTTTAGTAGAATCATTCTACTAATTAACTAAAAAAAATAATAAACATTATTACTCCTCCTATTTGTTCATTTGTATTTTTCCTGTTAGTTAGTGTTGTTAACATTTTTTCTAATAAATTAAAAGTATAATACTATTGATTTTTATTAGTTTTAATTTTTAAAGCAAAAAAATAAAATAAAATAAATCATAACTTGAATAAAAAAAGAAAAAAAGGAACAATTGTAATCTGAATCTAAGTAATAAATAATTATTTCAAAATTCAATACAGCGTGTGAAATGACCCATACTTTCAAAAGTGATATTTTTAAATTTATTTATTTTATTATTTTTATTTTAGTTTTTTAGCTGCAGTGCAAAATAAACGTTTCTTTCTTTGTTTAATGTTCAGCGAGATTTTTTTACAACTCATTAATTATTAATTCAATTGAAAAAATAATTATGCATATGTATTAAACAATGTTTGCCGTTTGGTCAAGTTTAAAATTACCCGACTGGCAAGAAAAAATAAGTGTACCGATGTAATTAATTTTGACAAAGACAAGGAATCCTAGACAGGCCCCAGTTGTGAGGAGGCAGTTACTACTACTGGCTACACATTTAGAAGACTGTGTCTGCTTTTTTTTCTCTCTCTCTCTTTCAATTGTTAGACGAGATATTTTTTAGTTGAAAATAGTAGTCGAGATGTAGATACTAAGCAAAATATTTTTTAAATTATGAAACAGAAAATAAAATATATTTTTAAAAAAAATTTAAATATAAGAATTAGGTTAATTAATAATGCCATACTAAAAATGCTAATTAATTGTAATTGACAATACTTTTTTGTAGGCTCTCAGAATTTAGAATAGGATGATAATGATGATTAAATATTTTTGTTTCTTTTTTTTTTCTTATCTTTTTTCATGAATTAGATGGTTATTTTAAGACCATTTTTGAACAAATAATTAAATTAAAAATAGGCTTTCGAAAAAATGTTTGTTTTTTTTAAAAAAATAACTATCTCTCTTTGCAGCAAGTGCGAATCCATTTTAGGAATTCGGAGTTACCTCCCTTGGCTGACATCCTTTTCGTCTGACTCAGTCGCTCGACAAGTTTTACGATAAAAAATTTTTTCACTAAATAAAACATTTGCAGTCTGTCTGTGTGTCATATTGTCTCCCCCTGTGTTGGTATCTGCCTCTATTTTCGGGTCCCCGCGACTGGTGGGCAAAAGTGTAAAAAATGAAAAAAAAAATCAGGGTGGTCTGTTTTGGTAGAGAGAGGTTTTCAGTATTGGTTGGAAAAGGGTGTGTAAAAGTAAAGACCGCGCCATCTGATAAGGTAAGTTCACACACGCGCACACACACAGACACACACACTCACACACATACACACATACACACACGCATACGCACGCGCGCGCACTATACTACGTCCTGAAGATAGACTATATATATAATATATATATATATATATATATATATATATATATATATATATATATATATATATATATATATATATATTAATTCATAAAATATAAAATAGAGAGATGAGAAATGCTTCTTTAGAAAATCATTTTTATGTATATTTTTCTTACTTTTTTCCGCTTTTTCTTTTTTTTAAATAACAAGCGGACTTTTTTAAACGCCATACATCCACTAGTTTTTTTCACAGCCAGTTTTTAAATTATAATTAAGAATATACAAGGAATTTTGAAAAATTTATTTATTTCAATAATAGATTGTAAAATTCAATTTCAATTCTAAAATTAATTGTCGATAAGTTTTTTAAAAAATTATTAACGATGTTTTTTGTATTTTTTATCAGTAAAAAATTAACACACGCACACATTTATCATGATTTTCTAGCTCCTCAAAAAACAAAAAACTAAAAAAAACTGTTTAAAAACAAACTTCATCCTTTTTTTAAAAGAATCGTTTTTAAAATAACTAAAATATCTTTTCAGTTTTTACTTTTATTTAATTAACGACATTTTCCTTGAAATTAATTATGGAAATCAAACGAAAATACAATAATGTCGACACACCACTTCTATCCACAGGGAATTACTACACAAAACTCTTTCGTTCTCCAGCTAAAGATAAACTTCATATATATATATATATATATATATATATATATATATATATATATATATATATATATATATATATATATATATATATATATATACAGTATTTTGGATAACACTGAAGAAAAGTATACAATACAAGGAACTGCCTTTTTTCGCTTTCTTTTATTTTGAGTGTTGACATCGATCTTTTTGTCATCGTTTTTCCTGTCTTTTTCTTCCTTTTTCCCTACCCGAGTTTTTGTCATTTATTGAATCAAATAATGTCCAGCCAGGTTGAAATGGGAATTTCTCAACTATTTAAAATTAGCGACCCTCAAAAGAGTTGGGTCTTTTTTTGGACGGGTTTTCTTTTTTTTTTCTTTTTTTTTCTTTCCATTTATATTTCTCTCTTTCCTGATGATCATTTCTTTCTTTCTTTCTTTCTTTCTTTCTTTCTTTCTTTCTTTCTTTCTTTCTTTCTTTCTTGCTGCTCCTTTCTTTCTTTCTTTCTTTTCTGTTGCTCCTTTCTTTCTTTCTTTCTTTCTTTCTTTCTTTCTTTCTTTCTTGCTGCTCCTTTCTTTCTTTCTTTCTTTCTTTCTTTCTTTCTTTCTTTTCTGTTGCTCCTTTCTTTCTTTCTTTCTTTCTTTCTGCTCCTTTCTTTCTTTCTTTCTTTCTTTCTTTCTTTTCTACTGATCATTTCTTTCTTTTCTGTTTCTCCTTTCTTTCTTTCTTTCTTTCTTTCTTTCTTTCTTTCTTTCTTGATGATCATTTCTTTCTTTCTTTCTTTCTTTCTTTCTTGATGATCATTTCTTTCTTTCTTTCCTGATGATCATTTCTTTCTTTCTTTCTTTCCTGATGATCATTTCTTTCTTTCTTTCTTTCTTTCTTTCTTTCTTTCTTTCTTTCTTTCTTTCTTTCCTGATGATCATTTCTTTCTTTCTTTCTTTTCTACTACTCTTTCTTTCTTTCTTTCTTCTCTACTGCACATTTCTTTCTTTTCTACTGCCCATTTCATTCTTTCTTTCTTTTCTACTATTCATTTCATTTTCTTTCTTTTCTACTGATCATTTCTTTCTTTCTTTCTTTTCTATTGATCATTTCTTTCTTTCTTTCTTTTCCATTGATCATTTCTTTCTTTCTTTCTTTTCTACTGCTCATTTCTTTCTTTCTTTTCTACTGCTTATTTTTCTTTCTTTTTTCTTTCTTTTATTCTTTCTGTTTCTTTTTCTTTTCTTTATCATTTCTTTCTTTCTTTATCATTTTTTCTTTCTTTCTTTCTTTCTTTCATTCTCTCTCTCTCTCTCTCTCTCTCTCTCTCTCTCTCTCTCTCTCTCTCTCTCTCTCTCTCTCTCCTGATCATTTCTTTCTTTCTTCCTGTTGTACTGCTAATTTCTTTCTTTCTTTCTTTCTTTCTTTCTTTTCTGTTGATCACTTCTTTCTTTCTTTTCTACTGATCATTTCTTTTTTTCTTTTTTGTTGCTCCTTTCTTTCTTTCTTTCTTTCCTGCTTCTCCTTTCTTTCTTTCTTTCTTTTCTATTGATCATGTCTTTCCTTCTTTCTTTTCTACTGATCATTTCTTTCTTTCTTTCTTTCTTTCTTTCTTTCTTTCTTTCTTTCTTTCTTTCTTTCTTTCTTGCTGCTCCTTTCTTTCTTTCTTTCTTTTCTGTTGCTCCTTTCTTTCTTTCTTTCTTTCTTTTCTACTGATCATTTCTTTCTTTTCTGTTGCTCCTTTCTTTCTTTCTTTCTTTCTTTCTTTCTTTTCTGTTGATCACTTCTTTCTTTCTTTCTTTCTTTCTTTTCTACTGATCATTTCTTTCTTTCTTTCTTTCTTTTCTATTGATCATTTCTTTCTTTCTTTTCTACAAACAATCTCTGCTGGGCGTGGGAATTGTTTTTACATTAATAACAAATACAGGTGATAATAAAATCAATTATGACAAAGTTGATCAGAATCATCATCATCATCATCATCATCATCATCATCATCATCAAATCATCATGTGAATTTTCACATCGGTCATATTTGGGAATCAAGTAACTGTAAATTTGCTGGTTGTTTTTCTTAATTTCAGTAATAATGTTGCCTGAATAGTTTATTAATTTACTTTGTTTTTTTTCTTTGTATTTTTAAGCTAACTAGTACCAATAGTACTAATAATATTAGTAATATTTGTAAGATTGCTACTACTAATAACATGGGTACGATTAGAAATATTATAAGTTATTATTATATTAAAAACATTCTTTACCAAGTCTTCCAAAATTTTGGACATCAGAAGATAAACCTTTCTAGAAGTGAAACCAAGATCGACCTACCCTGAATCCATCATAAAAAATGAAAAATGTTATATAGATAAATTATAAACACTTTAAAAACATCAATGTCTGAATCACTTATTACAAATTAAATATAAGAGATAAGGTTGTGTTGAATATGGAATAGGTTGCATTAGGGGGGTGCATTGGGGGGGTGCATTAGGGGGGTACACTTTTATCTAGAACTGTAAGAAGCTACAAAATCCATTCTCTCTTTTAAACCTCTTTTGACAAGGATTTTTCTTCTACTGATTTCAGCATTAAATAATCGATAGAGGTTGATATTCAAAAATCCATATTTAAAGCAAAAAGACCAACTATACATTTTATCTGTATTGAAGCCATGAAACAGAGTTCAAATTATTTCCATTTTGGCATGAAATGACCCACAGAGCAGTGGTTCTGAATCTATTTTGCCCAATGCCTCCTTTTCACCATCTCAAGATGTTTTCCCCAACGCTTTCCAAGGTTGTCCAAATCAAAATGTGCATTCCAAATAATATGTATATATTATTGACATTCTTCATTCTTTTCCTTATTGCTACATCTCCATTCATATGGATTATTTTTATAGTGGCAAGAAAACACAAGAGCTAGTAGAAAGAAAACTCATTGTGACATCTCAAAAATGCGGACCAATGCACATTGTGGGTTGTGCCGCCTTGGGGAGTTTGAAAGTTAACATTTTGAGTTTACCAATCTGTAGGTCCAATCCCAACCTGAAATTCCTCCCTAGGGAGAATTCCCCACTGGCTGAGAAACTCCTGCCATAGAGGTTGATGTGTTGCTAAACAAAATCAACCAATCAGCTAACAAGCTACAAAACCAAAATAGTGACCTGGAAATTTAAGTTACATTCTTAGACTTGTCTGGTCTAAATTTTTGTATGGCTGTTGTGCATGGCACCCAACTCGTTCAGAAATGTTTAAACTGTCATCTGTATACAACTCTGTATACTGGTACCCTCTGTTTTACCATTCATTTTACCATTACAATTAACTTTTTACTGTTACCATTAGTTTTGCAATTACCATTGGTATTGCCATTCACTTTACCAGTACCCTTAATTTTACTGTTCATTTTACCATTACAATTAGTTTTTAGCATTACCATTAGTTTTACACTTACCATTGGTATTACCATTCATTTTACCAGTACCTTTAGTTTTACCATTCGTTTTTATGATTCTTCTTTTATATTGCTGTGTCTCTTCGAGATGTAGGCAATCATGGCTCTGCATTTCCTCTTATCCCTTGTAGCTCTCAATAAGTTTTGACTTTTTGCTATTTCTCCCAGACCCTGTTCTGTCATCCACTTGCTTAAGCCCATTAAGTATGTCACATATTGCTATTCCCTGTCACTTTTGCCCTCTATATGCCCTATCAGATTTTGCAAGCCTTCTTTTCTCATTGTGTCCCAGAAATTTCATCTGCCTCTTCCTGATGTTAAGTATAAGCTTCCTCCTTGTTTGCATCCTCTCCAAAACCTCATCATTGCTCATATGTTCAGTCCATGGTATCCTTAGCATCCTTCTATAGAAACATACCTCTGTTGCCTCAAGTTTCTTTTTCAACTTTGAGGAGACCAAGTAACATTTGCTGCCGTAAAGGAGGACAGATATCACGTAGCAGTTCAGCACTCTTTTCTTTGTTACCAACAAAATCCTCCTGTTTCGTAATACTCTGGAATTGGAATGCATCTTTGGCCATCCCAGTACATCTTTGGATCTCAGCATTGCACTTACTGTCCACTGTCAGAACACTTCCCAGGTATTTAAATTTCCACACCTGTAATCTTGTCTGTGCCAAAATCTAAGGCTGTCAGCATCTCTGTTACAATTCTGTTCCTGTTCAATTTGATCAGAGCAGTTTCTGCTTTGGATTTTAGAATTTCAGGCTCATTGTTATCATTACTTTTACCATCTCAGATGAATTCACAAATGGTAATCAAATTACACAACCAAATTCAGTGATGTTTTCTTTTCAAATCATATTAAAAAATTTATATACAAAATAACTAAAATGCAAGAATGTGTCATGCAGTGATATCAGCTGTTATAAAGTTTATAATCAGCTCTCGCAATGTCTGGCTTTTCCCAGGGCTAAAATTACCATTGAAAACTCATTTCTTTCATGTTTAATGCTGAAATCTAAATATTTTGTACACAATTTTTTATTATTTTTTGGAGATAATGATGATTTTAGCGATACAAGTCTTATTACAAATTTAACCCATAGCTAGAGGGAGAAGAAGAAAAAATGAAATAAAATAAAATTGCTGGCAAAATATTTAGATTTCAGCATTAAATAACCCATAAAGATGTTGATATGTCGTTAAACAAAAACAAACAAACCAACCAACCTTCTCCATGGTTTGGAAATCGGTGTTGTTTTATTTCTCATCTGCTTCAGAGATAGAGAGCGTAGTCTGCTCTGCTATTTAACTCATACTTGGAGGTGGTGTGAAGAAATTGATTCATGCCTTTCTCCAAGTGCATTTGTGTGAAAGTGACTGTAGCAGACTCTAGGCTAGAATTTAAACTCTGCCCGCTGATTCTACTTTTAACCCTTAAGTTACCCACATATCCTAAACACATATTTCTGTAAAGAAAAATATCTGTGCAGAGGAAGGGGGTTTACGTCTTAGTAGCTTTATTGCCTTTCTTGGGGTGAAATGATAAAAAAAATTGTGAAGAATCATTTTTATTTGCAATTGTATGAAAACATCATTAAGAATTTTTGCACCAGTCGTTTCTTCCTGGAGATCAGATGAGTTTGAATTCCATTTGAGTTCATTACATTCACTTACATGCAAATACCCTTGGGAAAGATATCAATCATTCTCTCCAGCTATGGATTAAATAGTAAAATTTGTATCTGGAAGAAATCATTATTATTCTGAAAAAACTGTTAATGCAATATACACTAAAAAAAAAGGAATTGTTCTTAAGATCCAAAACACATTTCAGCTTTAGTAGTAGTAGTAGTAGTAGTATAGTAGTAGTAGTAGTAGTAGTTTAGTAGATTAATAGTAGGACACTGTCTGTGAAAAAATTTCACTCTGCCAGGAATTTGGAAATGGCATGCTGTACTGCATGGCATTCCTGCCACTAGCTCCACTACAAACATTTCAGAGTGTTTGGGTGTCAATCTGAGGACAGTGCAGAGGATTCAGAAAGAGTTGGATGAGTCTAATGGTGATTATGAAGGTGCTTGGAGTGATCACTAGTGATGGCAATGTTATGCCTCCATTCATTTTCCTACAACATGGAGGCCTATATCAAGTGCCTTGAGGATGTAGTGCTGCTCTGGGTCAAGAGGGTGGCTGTTAGAAGACCCTATGTCTGGCAACAGGATTCTGCACCATGCCACACAAGCAGGAGAACCCAGTCATGGTTGTCAGACAATTTCTGCGACCACATCACTCCTTACATCTGGACACCTAACTCCCCAGACTGCAACCCCCTTGATTATTATATTTGGGGTGCACTAAAAAATAGGAATTGTTCTTAAGATTCAAAACATGTTTCAACTTTAAATAAACCACCAAGGGTTGATAAACTGTAAAAAACAAATCAAATTCTGGAGATCAAGTATATCTCTTCAGTATTCATTTTTATCTTTTTTTTTATGTTATGTTTCATTAGGATGCATGGGAGCTTAGTTATGCACAGATTATTGTTTCTTTATTCTATGTGAAATGTCATGCTTTCTTGGGAAAATTTGTGGAGTGGTTTCCTGTTGCTTTCTCCATAGTTTGGAATTCAGTGTTGTTTTTTTCCTTTCCCTGTTTGCCACCCAAAATTGGAGTGTTCAGTCGACTTAGCTTTTTATCTTGTTTGAATTTATGCCTTTTTCAAGTGTGAAAGTGAATGGAATAAAGACTATGCTGGAATTTGAACTTGGCTCACCAATTTCCCTTTCTGTACTGCTAACTGCTATGCTACCTGTATATCCCATGTTGGCTTTTGGAACTCTCTACAGAAATGTCATGACTTCTTAGAAAAAATAATGGGGAGTGGTTTCCCATTGTCTTCTCCAAGGTTTGACACTCAGTTTTCCTTCTTTTAGATTAATTGCTATCCAAGATTAGAGAAGCCAGTCTACCCTACTATTTAATCAACAACCGAGGGAAGAGGAAAGGGATTAGAAATGTATGCCTTTGCCAAATGTATGCCTTTGCCAAATGTGAAAGCAATTGGAACAGACTATACTAAAATTTGAACTTGGCTCACCAATTACATTTTTTGCGCTAATAGCTTTGAGGAGCGTGGAACCACCTCTTAATTGCTAGTGTTCACAGGCTCACCCTGACTCAGGCTGGTAGCACCTATTAGGGTCCTAGCTACGGGCAGATAGCTACCCCTCAAACTGGGGTCAAAATACTATAAAAGTGTAAAAATAGGTTTTAATACCAGAAATACTTTGTAAAAAATTATTACGAGCAATACATAAAAAAAAAAAAAATATTACCAGCAATAAAAATTTTGTCAGCATTAAATAACCCATTGAGATTGATATGCCATAAAACAAACCAAACCAAACCAAAACCAAAACCAAAACCAAAACCAAAACCAAACCAAACCAAAGTATCCTTGCTGTTCTGAACAGACCTGCAATCGCTCAAACTACAATCTTTTAAGATTTTTTTTCATGTTTTTGTACAGAATTCCAGTTCTCCAAAGATCACTGATACTAATTATTTTCTTTGCTAGTCCTTCACAAACGTTAAGTCTTGGATGACACTCTTTCTGAAGCAGGTGTCTCAAAAAAACATCACTGGTTTGTGGCTAATCTTAAAACACATCTCATTCAAGAGTACAAGGTCAAATACAAATGAATCCAATAATGGTATCAAGGAAATTGGAGCTGATGACAAAGGTATCTTGCCCTGTTGGTGCCTCATGGGTGAACAATTATATGTCCAATATCATCATGTGATTAGTCAAGAAAATAACAACTGAATTCAGTAGAGCAAAGAGCTTAACAAAAATGTGATGAAATTTTTTTAAAATTGTTTTACCCCAAGCAAGGCAATAATGCCACTAAGACGCAAGGAGTCACTGGGAGTGATAAAAAATGAGATGTTAGTGAGGAGAAAGGACCATAAAAGAACAGGATGCAGAAAGACAGAATGTGAAATTGACATTGCATTTAAATATTTGAAGATTGTAGGTGCCAGGGCAGTAAGAAACTGGAAGAGATTTCCAGAGGGGAGAACTGTGAGAAAAGAAACTATTAAAATAGAAATTATGGTTACATCTCAAGCTATTTCAACAGTAAAACAATGAGACTTAGTAGCCAGTCTCGTAATACACTTAAATTCATGCAGTCAAGGTATAAGAGGAGGAGCTCTTTAAAACAACTGTCATGAAAATATTTGCAGAAAAGATCAAGGGAAATCATGTCGTAGCTGTGACTGAAGTCAAGATGCCAGGTGAGGATTGATAACAAACTCTTCAATGGATTTTGTCAAGAATCTGAGCACCTCAGATATGGCAGCAATATTCCATGCATGGACAAATGGTAGATTTATAAATGTGCAAAATGGATTCTGATGGGAAAAAATTCACAACACAGTGAACCAACCTCCTTCGCAGCAGATCGAGCAATTGATGCAATATAGTTTTTCTACTTCATATGAGTAGAAAACATGAGACCAAGAAGGTACAATGAATTGCTCTTCTGGAAGTTAGAATGCTAAATTAGTTATGTGCCATGTGTGATACACGCTTAGGCGATCATGTATCTTTCGATACATGATTGATGAGGCAGATTTTTTTACTGCAGTAGTTTGCCATTTCTTTCTGCGGTAGACCAGTTGCCATCCAAGGCTAGAGAACCCAATCTGCCCTGCTCTTTACCCATAGCTGGGAAGAAGAGGATTCATTCCTTTCCCACGGGTATTAGCACGTAAGTAAATGTAATGAATTTGAGCTCAGCTCTCCGATTCCTCAATCCGAGCCGCTATGCTATTATTGTTGTTATTATTATTATTATTATTATTATTATTATTATCATTTCCATTTTCCCACTCGAAATTTCTGGTTCTTGCTCTCTCCCCATTGGGGATGGGGAGGTGAGCAAGTCTCCAGAAGTATCCATGATATTATTGACCCCAGCAAAGCTGATCTTTACAGTGTCAGCTCTTCTTTGAATCTTCAGTGTCCCTATTATTATTATTATTATTATTATTATTATTATTTGCTTTGATTCCTGTTGTATACACATTTCCTTCTGGGTCCCAAGCAGAGACCTAAGATCAGAAATGGCTTCATGATATCTTCTACTGATCATTTTCGTAAAAAAACCCGAAGATCACACACATTTTATATGGATAAAGCTCTTCATAATGTGCATAACTTCATTCTGATGGTTGTTAAAAAAGTTATCAGTCCTACCAAGAAGAGATGCAAAAACAGAATACTGATGTTTAGTCATTTGGTCTAATATTTTGAAGTGGGTGGGTCCAAGAACATTTCAGCACCCACTCATACAGGGTGCAATGGGTAAATTGTCTCCATTTTATATTTTTAATTTTGTGTATTGTTTGTTTTTGATTTTATCAACTCTACAGTTCAGTAGTAGGGCACTGTCTGTGAGAAAAAGAGCGCACCATGACGCAATTCAATCTACCAGAAATTTGGAAACTGCATACTGTATTGCTTGGCATTCATGCCAGTAGCTCCAATACGAACATTTCAGTGTGTTTGGGTGTCAATCTGAGGACAGTGCAGAGCATTCAGAAAAGAGTTGGATGAGTCTAATGGTGATTACAAAGGTGCTTGGAGTGATCACTAGTGATGGCAATGTTATGCCTCTATTCATCTTTCAGACACAACACACAGGCCTCCATCAAGTACCTTCAGGAGGTAGTGCTGCACTGAGTCAATAGGGTGGCTACTGGCAGACCCTATGTCTGGCAACAGGACACTGCACCATCCTACACAAGCAGGAGAACCCAGTCTTGGCTGTCAAACAATTTCTGCAACCACATCACCCTTTATATCTGGCCACCTAACTCTCCAGACTGCAATCCCCTTGATTATTATGTGTGGGGCACAGTTGAACGAGAGACAAACAAAACTCCTTGTAGCACCAAAGATGAACTGAAGGCAAAGATTATGGCAACATTCACTAACTTAAACAAGGAGACCACCCAGAAGAGGTGCAGGAGATTCCGAAGTTGTCTGGAGGCAGTGGTTGAAGCCAATGGTGATTTTATTGAATAAATTTACTCTTTAGAATATTTTTGTGTAATTTTGGTAAATATATCTGTTAAAATGTGATGTCAGTGTTATTTTCATTTTTTTGTAATTTAGATGACAATTTATCCATCATACCCTGTAGATTGACATCATATCTCAAATTTATTCTGGTGAAGAGAAGAAAGGATAGCGATTACAGTGTCACACTAATGTCAGTGATATTCAAATTGTTTTTATTGCGACTGTTATTATAATTAAGATAAGAATAAAGTGTATTCTACCAATAGAGTCAGGATACTCTGATCATATTCTACCAATAGAGTCAGGACACTCAGATCATATTCTACCAATAGAGTCAGGTCACTCAGATCATATTCTGCCAATAGAGTCTGGTCACTCAGATCATATTCTACCAATAGAGTCAGGTCACTCAGATCATATTCTACCAATAGTCAGGAAACTCTAGAATTTCACTACTAGGTAACCTAAATGTCATGGCCTCATCTATTAAAGCATTTGCTAAAACATATCCAGTTCTCTGGCAGTTGTAAGTTCAATCATTGCATTTGGTAGTCACTGAAAAGTCATATCTTCTGGTTCAACAACACAAACGTGAAGCAATCCTTTCACCTGTCTTCATAAAGTTGAATAACACAGGTGAAAAGATAGAATGGTGGAATGAGAGAAAAATGGTTTGGTTTGGAATTCTGAATAAGTTGCACACTCTGAAGGTAGACACCTTAAGAAGGTTGGAGAGTAGAACAGTCATTTCAAGTATAACAAACAATATGGACATATTGGTCCAAATAGTAAAGCATATATAATAATGATGATGATGATGATGATGATGATGATGATGATGATGATAATTCCTTATCTCAAAGATTCCAAAAAATTGACAACACTGTTACATCAGTGGTGGAAATGCTGTCAGAGTTGCTCTTATTATTAATGCTATTAAGTGAAGATGAATATTCCAGAAACAAATGGTCGTAGGATTTGAAATTCTTTTATTACGACTGTTAATATTGAGGGAGAGAGAAGCATGCCAATAAAGTGACTCTGGGATACAAATATATAAAGCCCAATGTACCCATCATGATGTCCAGTCTTATAAGAGTATACCAGGCACATGCATCACAGCCAAATGTGCATGATGTGGTGACAGGTTTGGATAAAAGCAGCGCCTAACCTTGTAGTTGGGCCCAGTTAGAAAGGCTTTCTGGTGGGGTTATCCATTCCACTCAGACAGTCTTCAGCTGAGGGTTTTCCCAAGGATCTTGATATGATTCTCAAGTTGCCCTGTGGTCTTAGGACTATGTCACATTGAAACACTAGTTCCCATACGATCACCGAAGTTAAGCAACATTGAGCCCAGTCAGTACCAAGATGGGTGACTATGTAACATGTGCAAATAACCTTTGTGAAAGGTATGAACCCACCTCTTCTCCTCCAGTTATGGGTTAATTTGTATGACTTATATCACTAAACTTTTATTATTGCAAAAAAAAAATTCCTGACAATGTAAAAATATTGTCTGGCTTTAAATAACTTGCAAAGTGTTGATAAGCCATAAAAAATGAATGAATAACTCAGTCAATCAAGTTGCTTTGGCTGTCTCATCCTTCAATCTTAACAAAATACAACCCTTTTGATATCTGGTTATTATTATTATTATTATTTGTGAAGAAAAAGGGGCAGAAATTATTATCATTATTATTATTTAATGTGAAGAGAAGAAAAGTCAGTGTCCAGATTGTTACACTCATGGATTGCTGTTAAAAATAACATTTATTTTCCTACTAATATTATTTTTATTTTAATTCTAAGAGATTTGAGGACAAGCATTCTTCAAACAATGAAAAATCTCACTCTCACTCTTTGGTCATTCTCTTCCAACTCACCTATCCAATTTATCCCTTACTAATTCAATGTGAGAGTGGTCAGGAGAGTGAGGCACCCAAGTCATAATTTACAAAATTTTGCTCTTTTTTTTTTTGACTCAAGGTAATTTTGACTTAATTTAGAATTGGCTACATTCTTGAAAGGTGATTTTTTTTCTAATTATGCATAAACCTGACAGTAGAGCATGTCTTTGCAAAATATTAAAATATTATTTTTTCATGATTCCCTTGACCTGAAAAAGATCTCCAGCCTTCTCTCCCCCCAAAACAGCCCCACATCATAACTGAGCCACCACCCTTGCTTAACTGTTAGAACCCCGCTTATCATTCAGTCTTTCTTCTGGCTTTTTTCTTACATACACTCTCCTCTTACTACCAAAATATTTAAATTTGAACTCAGCTGTCCATAAGACATTTTGTCACTCTTTCAATGTCCTGTTCTCATGCCTTTTTGCCCCTAACAGTCTTGTCTGCTCATTCACATTCAATAGGAGTTTCCTGATGGCTATGCACCCTCTGAGTCCCACTGATCTAAGTTGATTTTTCACAGTTGCGAACAACACTGGTTGCTGTTAAGGGGAATTAAGTCCAGCTGTCAACTCTGCAGCAGTTTTCCTTCTATTCCTTTTGCTCTCAATAATCAAGTGTGTTTATCTTCAGCAGTAGTTGTCACTATTGATGCACAAACCTTTTTCTGTCAACATTTGCACCTGTTTCTAATTGCCTTTGTAACGAATATTGCACCCTATATCTAGAAATCTTCAACTTCTTGGCTGTTTGTCCTTGAGAGTAACTTTGGATGAAATTTCAATCTGGATCCTCACCTCATGCTTAGCTGCCTCAATCTTTCCCCTTTTGGGCAAATTACTTCAAAATTAAAAAAGAAATGATGAAAATACTTTAGGGTTAGGGGTTAGGTTAGTATGTGGATTTTTGGAAGCCCATACAACCGGGGGGGACGAATCGACCCAGACAGTCGAATTTCATTGGCAACTTCTTATGGAAGCACCCTGGTTTTTACCAACTTCAGGAGTAATTTCTGAAATTTTGCTTCACCTGAAGCAGTTCCATCACATGGATCAGCAGATCCTAGCTTTGTAAATTTTGAGGTATCTTCCAAAATCGAAGACATGTTAGCCACATAATCTGCCCGATCTAAAATAACAACACCAGCCCCTTTATCAGGTCTGGAGATTATCAGATCATGATTATTCCTCAAGGAATTAACTACTCGCTGATATTCAGCTTTCCATTTCGATTCAGCTGTAGAAACCAAGGAACTAGCAAACATGTGTGCGGAATTATTTAACTGGGCTTTCAAATCACAAACTGCATCAGCAGAAGTAGGAGACAGTCTTGCCAACTGGGCATAGAAGACTTCGAACTCCGAAAAAATCTTCTCCTTATCAGGCATAGAGGGTGGGATGCAAAAGTACAACCCATGAGCAAGAACAAATGATTCAAGCTCGGTTAATTCATGCGAAGACAAATTGACAATATTATTTAAATTAGGTTTCGCTGTAACTCCATATTTCTTGTGAACCAAAATTTTGAACTTAGCATCAAGCTTGGTTGATAATTTAACACACTCACGTTGATGTACCCAACCCAAAAACCTAGAGAACCTTACCCAGTCAAAAAAGGAAATTAAATTCCTATGCGAGCACCATAATCTCTCATATTCCTGCTTTAAACCCAGGCTTCTGGTTGAAAGCTGTTGAACCCAATCCTTGATGAAGACGGATTCAATCTTCTAACCTTGATGTAATTTAGCCCTCTTTATCCTGAACTGAATAAAAGAGGGGCAAACCTGGTAGCGGATACATTGTTTGAAAAATTTAATTTCAAACTTAACAGATCTTAATTTAGCCTTAATTTGTAATATATTATTTAATTTACTAATTAAACTCTGACTGTACATAACTTTCAAATATTTAAAGATATTTTTGTAGGTCCAAAATTTAATCACAGATATAAAAGTGGGAAGCTTAATATTACTAGATACATTAAAAGCGCAGCAACCGGTTTTGCTCCCGTTCTTCGGGCTTCCATGGGAAATTTAACATAAATTAAAAACACTAGAAAATGTCGTCTGTATATATATATATATATATATATATATATATATATATATATATATATATATATATATATTATTTATTATATGCGGTTAAGAATATTTAGCTCTTCTCTGTATTGAACCCTGTTTTAAATTAAATGTTATGGACTGTGGAATTATACTTCATATGTACTCATCTTACGAGGATATATATATATATATATAAAATAGTAAGATAAAAAATCCGTTGGTATATAATCCAAGTGGATCCTAGTAATATAAAAATATTAGAAGTGATTCACAAAAAAAAGTTCAATGTATTTTATTTATACAGCGCAATATAATTAATTTACTTGGCGTCTGTATTTTCAAAACTTGAACAGATAAATGACCACTTTCATCTGCTGCCGAAATAGCCTATTCCCCATATGAGGTAAAAGTATTTGTTTGATTATTAATTATATATATATACATATATATATATATGGATGTGTGTATAAGACTGGGGTAATGAGTTCAAATTTCAGCCAGAACCATATATATACAAATAGTAAGAATAAAAGCTAAAAGCTTAAAATACAAAATAAACTAAAAATAAACTGAGGGTTCAAGGCCAAAGTTGACAGAACCAAAATATAATATAATAATATTGTCAACACCAAAATCCGCTACTCAGAATTTCATGTGAGAATAATCATTAGGTGTAAAAACATATAAAACTGAGTTGCATAGTTTGATATTATTGAATTAATAATATATATATATATATATATATATATATCCGAATATAGCACCAATCAGCTAAGTGACAAATTTATATTTGTATTTATAAATATATATATACTGAGTTTCACTGATGTGATCTGATGAGCATTCAAGTCATCTGAAAATCATGTGAAACTCAGGCTACATAAAGGGCCACCCTTCCATAGGAATCAATGCTGTTAAGCATTTTTGGCTCTATCTAGGCAATCTAGGCTTTGAGCAGTTTGTTGAGTGGGCAGGTTTGCCTTTAGGCCATTTTTTTTAAAAATATTGTTGATTGGTAATTTCACACCTTAAGCAATAATATCAGGCACTATGCAGTGTTGATTTCTGTGTCCACACTGTTTAATTATACTCTGTCCCTAATACTGACCACTCCCCCACCGTAAATCTAGCAAATTTTAAATGCTATAATGACATATGCGGGTAGCATAGTGGTTATCATAATTCAAATTCCAGCAAAGTCTGTTGCATTCACTTTCACACTGATATCATTGAGAAAGGCATGAAATCATTTCTTCCCACTCATGAGATATTCTTGCTGGATAAGCTGGACTCTCGAGGTTTATACTGGGTAGCCATTTTAGGAAGTGGATGATTCTGAATTCAAAACCATGGAGAAGGCCACAGGAAACCATTCCAACATCTTTTCCAAGAAGTGAAGACAACATCAGAAGTACCAAGCTAGAAGAGAAGAAGTAATTATGTCCAAGCACCACATTGGACCTACTAGCAAAACCTATTCGTATATCATAAAAAACGGAAGAACCTTTTGTATGTATGGCATGCCAAGAACCATTCACCATAAAACACATACTGACAAAGTGCAGCCATTTTAATTCAATCCACTTAAAATACAACCAGACAGCAAACTTAAAACTGTTTCAAAATACTGATTCACTTTACATATTCCAGTTGCTAAGAGAAATTAAACTGATTTCAGAAATATAATTTATATATATATATATATATATATATATTAGTTAAATAATTAAGAAAGAGACAACCTTAAGGTTCCATGACAATAAATTATTTCCTCAGAAAATATATTTTTCCTGGTTCATCAGGTCACATCTCTAGTTACAAAAGAATTTTTTATTTTTTATTTTTAATACAATTTTTGAGGGACAGTTTTAAAAACTTGTATTAAAAATAGAAGAGACCTAATTCTTTTGTAACTGGAGATGTGAGCTGATGAACCAGGAAAAATGTATTTTCTGAGGAAATAAATTATAGGCATGGAACCTTAAGGTTGTCTCTTTCTTAATTATTTAATATTTGCTCTGGTGTTACATTGACCTCTCTGGATCACATCCTCTCTGGATCACATCCTCTTTGGAATTATCCACACATATTACCAAACCCTTCATTACCTTACTATACGTATAGATATATATATATTTGGTTTGGTTTGTTTTGATTTACATCTTATCAACCTCAATGGGTTATTTAATGCCAACAACTTTTTTTTCCTGGCAATATTTTTTGTCAAAAATCTATTTCTGGTAATATTTTTTTCATCAAAAATGTGTAGCTGGTAATATAATTTTCAAAAACGTATTGCTGGCAATATTTTTTTCAAAAATGTATTGCTGGTAATAGTTTTTTTCCTTCAAAAATTTATTGTCATACCCAGGATGCTATATATATATATATATATATATATAATATCTGGATAAAATAAATGAAACAAAATTGGGTGTTTTTTTTTTAAGTATTTATTTCTGTGTTTTTTTGTATATATTTAATATTTCAGACCACCTCGGCCTTTCCTCAGAAATCAAATGGGATACTGTGTTTGTATGTTTACACACAAACACAGTATCTCATTTGATTTCCGAGGAAGGACCGAGGTGGTCTGAAATATTAAATATATACAAAAAAACACAGAAATAAATACTTTAAAAAAAACACCCAATTTTGTTTCATTTATTTTATCCAGATATTATATACATATCAAGAAAGTATACGTGGCCTCTCATTATGCTATATATATATATATATATATATATAACCATAACAAACAGCGATATAACTATTTAAAATAAAAGTTTTTGA
This sequence comes from Acanthosepion esculentum, assembly GCA_964036315.1. Classification (NCBI taxonomy): domain Eukaryota; kingdom Metazoa; phylum Mollusca; class Cephalopoda; order Sepiida; family Sepiidae; genus Acanthosepion; species Acanthosepion esculentum. Next base: position 139,860,509 of record OZ038479.1, read on the forward strand.
CTGTTTAAATACAAGATTTAGAAAAAAATTAAATTTCAGGATTAAATAATCCAGTGCATTGATATACCGTAAAACAAACTAAGCCAAACCAAAACAACTCCTAGAAATCTGTAGAGATCCATGATTGCCTACATCCTGAAAGGACAGAGCAGATGTGAGACATATCATTCCATAGCCACACATCACTCTATCCCAATTTAAGTTTTGAAAATTGTGAGACCAGAAAAGTTACTGTAAATAAGTTTTCTTAAAGACTCCAGCTGTATTTTCAACTTTTTTTTATATATGTAGTGGAATGATAAATATGGCAATTTTAATTCAGTCCACTTAAAATACTACCAAACAACAAACTTAACAACTTATCAAATAAATGAAAAGGCCTAATGGCCCATTCTGACCCAGAATTGAAGTGGAAGATGCTGTGATGGAAGAAGCTCTTGATAGAGAAGAAAGGATAAGTTCTTCAGATCAGGACAATGCAATAGAAGACCTGCCTATAGATGATAGAAGAAGTGACTCAGACATGGAAGAAGATCAAATGAGAGCAAAGTCTCCATTAAACAGAACAGAACATAAACCTCAAAGGGGAAAGAAGAGGAGGAAAGAAGTTGCAGAATTTTGATTACAACCAAAGTCATTAAACCTCTTCAATTCAGGGAGGTGTAGTGGAATGGTAAATTGGACTGTACCTATTTGCATATGTTAAGTAGAAGAGATATAGTCCATAGTAAACTAAGAGACAGGCAAGAATTTGACTACTGATCATGTGTCGTAGACCAACACAATACTGTAGTGAAATGTAAATTAGGTACTGTATAAAAGGCAGTATCGCTAAACCTATGGGCGAGTTATCTTCTCTTAATGACACTACATCTGACAGAGAGACTACCTATCATAACAATATGGTGTCATTAGTTGGTTATTTAACCATGATGGAGGATCCTGAATATGTAGAAACCTGGCTTAGGTGTTTGACAGAGTCAGTGAGAATAATGAACTTAAAGGACACCAAAGCTAGTGGAGGAGAAAATGAAGTTACAGATTTGTTTCTGGCTTCAGTGGGGTGTGAAGTCATAAAAGGAAATCTCTGTCAATTGCTGCCATCATAAAAGCAAATGTACGACCAAAAAATAATTGGTCATAGTAGAAAGAACTAAATTTCTCGATCATAGACAGAGACTGGATGAAACTATTATGCAATATGTACAGTGATTGAAAGAATCATTGAGATAACGTGAGTTTGAAAGAATGGTTTTGGAACAAATGTCTATCAAAGATGAGTTAATTGTGCTAAGACTGACGAAAGGAATGTTTGACATCTCATACAGGCATAAAACTCCAGAGCGGCTTCAAGCTCATAATATGAATCTGGAAGTATGTATGGAGTTCTTAGAACAATTTGAATTGATTTAAAAATTTAATGCCTCCAAAGGCAGCATAGGGACTTACACTGATACTAGAAGCTTAATTGTATGCAGATATTGCAATAAGGGACATGAAAAGAGCAAAAATAAGTGTCTGGCCTTTGGGAAATGGTGTTTTAAGTGTAAAAAAAGAAATCATTTCTAGATGGTATGCACATATGAAAAGCGAGTGGAGAAAGTGTAACATATAGAGCCCCTGATTGAACGTACAGAAGAATTTGAGATAAAAGCAGAGGATAGAAGTAGGAAAATGATGAAGTTGAACAGAGTAACTTTACTCATGTAGGTGGATACTGGAAGTGATGTTACGTTGATAACAAGGAATTTGGGGGAAAGAATGTGTAGACTAAAGTTAAAGAAAAGTAATCTCCACTTGAAACAGTTTGGTGGGTCAATCATTATGTTTTCTTATTTAAATATTCTCTCTGTGTCAAAATGAGAGAATTTTTTCTTTTAATGACAAAGTTAAAGAAAACATTCACTCATGGATACAGAATTTAAAAAAATGTACTAACATCAAATTTGTTTTGACATTTCCAAATATATGTATGCAGTGGTGGCACCCTAAATTTCCAAGAACCAGTTCTGTAAAAGCAGTTAATCTTTAGGCATCTATTCTGCTTATTTTTTTTTCTATCTGAGAATGGAAACAAATCACTTTATAATATCAAAAAGAATTCAACCATTTTGATAATTTAATAGAAAACATTTATTTATTAAGATATTTCCAGATTGAAATTTTGAGTCTAGTGTCATCAGCTGTGTTATGGTTTCTTATCCACATTCAAACTGAATCACTGCAGTCCCAAAGATTCAATGGAAGACCTATCAAATTTAGGACTAGAAGATTTGCCACATTTTTTTCACTAGGTGTGCACACAAGCATAGCTTAACTAGCATTTTACCAAAACCATCGGCTATTAATATATAAGATTATTTTCGGATAATCCAACAACCAGTTTGCACGAACTGATAGGATGCCACCACTCTATGTATGTGTGCATATGTGGATCCATTCTGGGTATGACGATAGCCTACATCCACGTCCTGGGTAAGACAAACTACGTCCAACATCACGACCTCTGATCAGGAGGTTTTGAGGAGCATGGAACCACCTCATAATTGCTGGTGTTCGTAGGTCCACACTGACCCGGGGTGGTAGCACCTGTTAGGGTCCCAGCTATGGGCAAATAGTTAACCCCGAAACTGGGGTAAAAACACTATGAAAGTGTAAAAATAGGTTTTAATACCAGAAATACTTTGTAAAAAACTATTACTGGCAATACATTTTTGAAAAAAAAATATGACCAACAATACGTTTTTGAAAAAAGAATGTTACCAGCAATGCATTTTTGGAAAAAAATATTACCAGCTAAACATACTATTAGAGTGTGTAGATTTTGATCTAGTGCAAACAAAATATTACAAGTGAGTAATTTAAAAAAAAAAAAAATTTACGAAATTAATACCATCCAAGATTGTAAATTTCCTAAAAGAATTTGGACTATACTAAAAAATATGAGGAATTGAAAAATTGTTCAAATATATATGTATACATACACAACTTTTTTACCAAACTATTGCTATGAATTTATCTAAAATATTTTGTTGGCATTAAATGACCCACTGAGGTTTTGATATGCCATAAAAAATAACAACCAACCATATGTGGATGAGTGTCTAAACATTATATAAAGGTTGGGACATTTTTCATGTTGCAGCCAGTACTGTGTTTCCACAGTCCAGCATATGTTAGCTTCTTAATCTAAAAGTTTCTGTTATGACCAATGAATAGTCTCTTCCACAAACATAAGATGAATGACATTTTGGCACTTGAATACATCAGGGATGGAGATTTTGAAAGGATCTATGATTTGTTAACAAAATGAAAACTGGAAGTGAAAAGTTGAAGATAAGGCAAAAAATTCTGTAAAAACATGACAGGCTTACAAAAAGCTATCAGCAAAAAATAAAGAAAACATTCTAAAAATGGTTGCCAAAATAAAAGAAACGCAGAGGCCATTATGTATTGTACTTCTAGGAAATTATTTTCAATATGAGCAACTGTTTTCTTTCTATCCTTTCATTTAAATAATAAGAATAATAAATGTTACGATTTATATTGTCTGTTACCATGAGCTTATATATATATATATATTTTCCTTTTCCCCTTTTTTCCTTTTTCCCATATGATTTCCGTTGAGCTGACCGATTAAATAGGTCAATATCTGATCTTTACCCCTTCCTTCCTCAATATTAAATATTGTAATAAAAAGAAATTTTAAATCTTTCCCTTCCTTCTTTAAACTTGACCATGTCTCTCACACTATTCCTCACCACCCTCTATGTTAACTTATATAAGTTTAATACTGCCTGTCAAAAGTGTAAATTTTAAATTCATTTTTCGTTTCACCTTTGTAAGTGAAGTCTGAAGATTCAGAGAAAAATAAAAATTTTCTGGTGAAATAAATTATAATAAATGGGGCCTTAAAGTGGTCTGTTTTTCTTTAAATTACATATATATATATATATATATATATATATATATATATATATATATTAATTGCTATATTACCCATATTCTACTACTATGATACATCAATTGCACTGTTAATGGCAGGTTCACCTATTGTCCAGTTCACACTCCTCCCTGGTCTTTTGAACAGGTGTATAAGTTTATTCACTGGTTCCTTCTGTAGTCTATACTTCTAACAACTACACCTAAACTCATAATTTTTTATTTACTATTTATGGAGTAGATATGTGCATCTATCATCCGGTGACACTCCTCCCCTGTCTTAGTAGTGGTTTTACACCTTGTTTCCTGTTTTCTGGTTCCTTCTAAAGTCTTTTCATTCTCTATGAATCCCAGTTAGTCTTAGTGACATTGTCCCATTACTTGGGGTGAATTAATAAAAAGAAAAAAGACTCTGAGATGAAAGTATTAATGAAAAGCAAGAAGAAAGAACTAATTGTTAACGATAAAAAGACAAAGATTACATTGCGAACAGAAGATGAGCCAGGCCAACATATGTGCTATTATTTTGGAAATGCCAAACTCAAACAGGTAGAGAAATTTAACTATTCAAATAAGGTAGTAACGTATGACAGAAAATGTAACAGAAATCTGAAGGCATGTAAGAATAGCAAAAGACATCTTTCAGAAACTAAGCAAACAATTATGACATAGGAAAATGTCATTAAAAATAAAGAAAAATATGCTGAACTGCTATGTAGTATTTAATCTCATGAATGACAGTGAATGCTGAATAATTTCCTTACATTTGAGGAACAGACTTGAACTGACAGAGATTTAGTTCTATTGAAAGAGTCACCATTTTGCGGTGTTTTTAAAATTTGATTCTATTTTTATAGTAAGTTAGATTCTAAGATAATGAAAAGGCAGTGTGCCATAATGACTTCTAAAAGACGTAAAGTTGACTTTGAATGCCGTATTTTTAAGAAGGAATGGACTGAAAAGTATTTCTTCATAGAAAATGGTACAAAAGTTGTGTGCCTGATTTGCCACGATACTTGTGAGGTATTCAAAGAATATAATTTGAAAAGACATTTTCGGTCGAAACATGGCAACTTTGGCCAAAACTTTTCCATGCAAGGACTGCAAAACAAAGCAACAGACATGGTTAAAAAACTGAAATGCCAACAAGGCATAATTTTTAAATGTACATCTACACAAGAGATTGCAACAAAGGTAAGTTTTATATTGGCAAATAAAATTGCTAAACGTAACAAGCCATTTTCTGATGCAGAATTTGTGAAAGAGTCGATGATTGATGCAATTGATAGTGTGTGTCCAGAAGTCAAGTCAAAAGTAGAAGCAATTTCATTGTCAAGGAGAACTATTGTTCATAGAATAGATGCCATTGCAGGAAACTTGTATGGAAAACTTTTGGATGCTGCAGATAAATCCAAGTGGTTCTCGATCGCTTTAGATGAGAGCACAGGCACAGTGGATGCTGCACAGTTGCTGATTTTCATTTGCGGTATTGATGAAAATTTCACATCACAGAAGAACTGTTGTCAATGGAGAGTCTCAAAGACACTACTACTGGCAATGATTTGTATGAAATACTTATGTATTGTTTGGAAAATTCGCAATTATACCCTTTGATAAATTTGTGAGCATAACAAGTGATGGGCCACCTGCACTAACTGGAAGACATTGTGGACTTGTCAAACAGCTAAATGACAAGATTCAGTCAAACTTCCCACTTCACAAGTTGCTTTCATTTCAATGCATAATTCAGCAAGAAAGTCTTTGCAAAGCTAAATTGGATTTTAATGTAATTGATCCAATGGTACGTGCAGTAAATGTGGTAAGATCAAGTGGAATAAAGCCACAGACAGTGTCAAAATTTGGGGCAAGAAATGGAGTCTGATTTTTTTGTATCACACCAATATAAGTTGGCTAATTCTTTAGAAGAGTATGGGGCCTCAAAGAAGAGATTTTCATGTCTTTTAAAATAAAAGTTATGGCTTGTGACTTCTCCACCAAAATAAAGGATACAGAATGGGTGTGTGATTTTGCATTTGCTACAGATACCATGCAAAAAATGAATGAGCTCAACACAAAACTTCAAAGTAAAGATGTCTTTGCTCCTGATTTATTTGTGAAGATAAAATCCTTTCAGACAAAGCTTACACTTTTTACTAAACAAATGTTTGGTCAAAACATTGCGCACTTCACCCTCTTGAAAGACCAGCCTGTTGAATATATATCTGCACAAAAATACAGTAGACAGATCACAGCCTTGAAGGAAGAATTTGCTAAGAGATTTGCAGATTTTAAAGCAATGGCGCCGCCGTTCGACATTCACTCCTGACATTGAAACTGCGACTAATGAATTACAAATGGAACTCATAGACCTCCAAGCTGACAATTCTTTCAAGTACAGATTTTCAATTGAATTTTATGCATCTCTTCACCCAGAGAATTTCAAAAATTTGAAAGACTTTTCAAGAAAATCGTTTCTTCTGTTTGCATCCACTTACATATGTGAGCAAACTTTTTCAAGTATGAAAATTATCAAAAGCAAAAATAGATCTTTTTTGACAAATTCAAATCTTCAAGCAGTATTACGAATTAGCACAAGCAGCTTGGAGCCAGATATAAGCAAACTAGTCAACGACTGCAGTAGATTACATCAATCTCATTAATTATACACCTACTATTGTTCTTACAATACATTTGTATTGCATTTTGTCAATTATTTATGCTATAATACAATTTTGACATCATAGTGAATTGTAATTAAACTTTGCAACTAGCAAGATGTTTTTAACAATTAACTGATCATGAAAATTTTTCACTGTTTCATTTTTCAATATAGTCTTCAAAAGCATCTAGCCCAGTAGCCATGACCATAGTAACAATGCGGCCCACTAAGAAAAGTAATTGCGCACCCCTGACTTTGAATAACAAAAGAGAGGAAATTGTGGAGAGCCATAATTATTTACGTAATGAGTTTGTATAGATGGATAGCAGAACAGGGACAAAGAGGGATAGTAAAGAGGCAAAAGTTACTTAGAACAACAAAAGAGAGGAAATTGTGGAGAGCCATGATCATCTGCATGATAAGACTATTATTACTGTAGAGAGCTTTTTTTCCCTTCTTTTTATTTAAATAAGTATTGGAGGAATGTTGGAGTCATGGATAGTGGCTCGGATTGTGTATTTGGGAATCCGAGTTCGAATTCCAGTTGTGTACATGCTAATATGCTTGGGAAAAGTATGAATCCATCTCTTCTCCCCCAGCTATGGTTAAATAACAGGGCAGACTGTGCCTTATAGCCTTGTTTGGAAACCAGTCTAAGAGAAGGAAATCTCTGAATTCAAACCACCTGCTTCCTTGTAGATTTTGCTTCCTTAACTTCTGAGTAGAGGAAATGGGTAACTTCACCATCCCCGGTGCTTAAGGAACTAGCTAGCCATTACATAATTCTACCTTGTAAATCACCCTCAACCACAATATCGAGATAGAGGGATGTGGCGACCTCAGCGGCACAAAATGCACTAATTGAATAAATGATGTTGATGAAGGATAACAATGTCGTCATATCCTGTTGAATACAACATATTTTGTCTGACTTTCAATCACCAAAATGAATCATTATTGAGCCTTGCTGGTGGACTTGAATCCCACATGTGACTTCTTTTTATGCCTCATGTTAATGTTGTGCTATGCAGGACAATTGTGAGCAACTGTGTATAATGAGACAAAATTATATTGTGTGCTTATCTGTAGCAACCCATAGTGTGGCTAACTCTGGCTACGTGTAACCACTTTATTGAAAGGTGATTGGTCTCTATAAATAGTTACAAGGGAATTAACTCTGTATTTACTAATGTATCTAGTCAGGTAACAGAATCGGCAGCAAGTATTGAAGTCTTACTTTAAAGAAGAAAAAAAGGAAATTATTATAAATTTTTAAAAGAAAGCTTTTTCATTTTTAATTTGGGAACTTGTACATATGCAAAGTTTATAATTTTCTTCATTTCTTCTCACAGTTTAGACCAGCACTTCCACTTTTTATACATATATCCAATATGCTGTTTTGTGTTTCCCACTTTTTTTCAGTTGATTAAAATTTTATCACACAACCCCTCTTATAGAAACATTTGAAATTTCAGTTGCTGCCTAACTACAGAGTTTTTAGGCAACATCAGATAGCACTGAATAAAATCTGACATTTCAGATGTGCATGCTGGACATTCTGGTTTTATTCTTGACCGTTGGCTTCTTTTATTGACCTTTTTATCCAATGGCTTTATTCACGTTTATTTTTTCTGCTACTGTCAACTCATGTTAATTAAAAATCATGGTAGGTGGCTAATAAATGAATCGAGAATACATGTTGAAATGCTACTGTTTAATCCAACCCTATGATTTATGACATTTGATAATTCAACCAAATAGCTGATCTTAGTGGGGTCTGGAACCGGGAAGAGCGGACTGGATGATTTGAATCATGAATTGCCAGATTGAGCTAACAAGTAGTGAATTGGGCTGCTTTTGAAAGCCTATCACTGCACTGTTTGGAATTTACTTTCTTCTAACTTTGAAATGGAGCCCCAAACCCATATACAGTGAAATTCAAAATTTAGTAGCACTAAGCTTTCAAGAGCCCTGCAACCTTACTTAGACTCTGTGTTTTTTAAACAAAGGAAACTTAGTATGGATATCCAGGTGTGTTTATGTTGTGTCCAGACTCTATAGATATCAAAATCATTGCCTGAACTGAGTTGAAATTAGGTTGTTTGGAAAATAATGTCCAGTTTTAGAATCAACTTTTATTCCTGAATTAACATATATAAACAGCGTTTAAATCAGTTAAAATAGGAACCCTGAACATCTATAGATTTCTGCCATCGAGTTACAAGGTTATTTGTGGCTTTACTATAAAACTGTAAAGATTTAAATATCAAGAAATCTTTCAATGCAGTTTCTACATCTTCTTTGAAATAGAATATTTGTAGGCCTAAAAAATTGTTAAAACCTTTGAAAAAGTGATAGTGGGTGACAGTTCAAGTGAATAGGGTGAATATGGCAAAGTCTCGTATTTCAAGTTGGTGAGCTTCTGCAGTGTCATCCTGGCAACATGTGGCAGAATTGAACCTCATAGATTAACCAGTTTTGGTTGCATTTTGCTTAACTGAATGCACATTTCATCCAGTTGCTGTCAGTAAACTTTAGAAGTGATGCGCTGGTTAGATACTTGAAAGCTGTAATAGATAATACTAATGGCAGCCCACCATTTCTCCATAGCTGGGACTCTAGCAGGTGTTACCACCCCTGGTCAGTGTGAACCTGGGAACAACTGCAATTAAGAGGTGGTTCTATGCTCCTCAAAATCTCCAATCTCCTGATCAGAGGCCTTGCTGCCAGATGTAGTTTATTATCATACCCAGGACCCAAACTCTATAGATATCAAAATCATTGCCTGAACTGAGTTGAAATTAGGTTGTTTAGAAAATAATGTTAAATTTTAGAATCAACTTTTATTCCTGAATTAACATATTTAAACTGCATTTAAATCAGTCAAAATAAAAACTCTGAACATCTACAAATTTCTACCATGGAGTTACGAGGTTATTTATGCTTTTATTATAAAACTCTAAAAGATTGGGCATTAAGAAATCTTTGAATTCCATTTCTGCATCTTTGCAATGTAATGTTTTTGGCTTAAAAAATTTTTCAAGATGCTTGAAAAATTGGTAGTCAGTGGATGAGAGAATGAGGAAATATGGTGGGTGTGGCAAAGTTTTGTATCCCAAGTCAGTGAGCTTCTGCAGTGTCATCCTGTAAACATGTCGCCGAACGTTGTCATGAAGTAGAATTGGACTTCATTGATTAACCAATGCCAGTTGCAATTTGCTTAACTGAATGTGCATTTCATTCAGTTCCTGTTAGTAAACTTTGGTAGAGATGATCTGGTGAGATTTAGAAATATTGATTGATTAATGCAATTTCTATGGCTTATCAGCCATTTTCTGGTTATTTAAAGCCAGAAAATATTTTTAGATTGTAAAAAAATTGTCAGGGGGAGGTAATAATGGTTTAGTGATACAAGTCTTACTAATTAACCTATAACTGGGGGGGGGAGTGAATATAATGAACCCAACTGGAATTAGAACTCAACTTTCTAATTAACAATTCTGAGCTATTATCCATTACACCACCTGTACATCCAAACTTACAGCACCTGGTCACCTATCTAGGTAATGACCAGGCTCAACATTGCTTAACCAGTATTTCCATGTTATGTGGCCATAAGCTGTAGATTCAGAAAGCTATAATGGATAGCACTAATGGTGAACCACCAGACAGACTTCCCCCCCATAATCTTCTGATTTGGGTCCTCTGTTATGATCAAGTCATTGAGCCAATCATTTGCAACTGTCATGACGGATCAATTTCTAATCATAAGTCAATATTTGATCAAGAAATAGATCCAGAACACTTAAAAAAAACAATTAATAAAAATAATCTATAACCACAAACAAAAAAAATTCTATCACAAAATCAAATCCAGAATAATCAGCAGATTCTATTTAAGAGTGCTAAGAATGTGCAGCCCTTAATATTTACATGAAGAGGAGAAATACATGGAAAATACTTTCATGCTCATCCAATATCGTAATTGTTTCATTTTCAATGCAAAATAAATATCTCGTAAAATATTTCAATATAGAAAAGCAGACCTTCCAGACAAACCCAACAAATTAAAAAAATATATTTTTCTACCGGCTAATTCGATCACAACTACAATTGAAAAAGATTTATCAAAACTCAACATGAAATCTGTCAGATTTACATCAAAAACAATAAAATTCTTAATGAATACAAAACAAAATAATAAGCTAGAACTTGAAAGAGGGATTTACTGTATCACCTGTACTAACTGCCACAAGAAATACATTGGAGAAAACTCAAGGAATTTTAGGAAATCTCTTACAAGACAACATATTAAATGCATTAGTCATTCAATGTAACAAGACTGACCACAATTTTGATATAAAAAAGGTTTTCTAATTAAAAGAGAAAACAATTCACTCAGATGAAAATCTTCAGAAAGTGCTTTAATTGCGAGATCATCCACAGTATGTTTGCATCCAGGTTCTTATAACATTTCACCTTTTTCAGCAGAACGTCTATTATCACAATGGGGGATATTTAACAACAAATGTGATGGAAACAAAAACAAATGGAAAAAAAGAATCTAAATGAAATCGGATAGATTATAAACCCAAAACACATATCAACCAAAAAAAATAATTATTTTAAATTGAAAATTCTCAGTGTCTCTCTTTCATTTCTGCACATGTGCAGCTGCATCAACAGAAATGTAAACTTAGTCTGATGAAGTCCTAAACAATGAAAACTTTTTCCACTTTGTCAGGCTTATTTCCCCTAAAATCGTTCTTGATATATAAAAAAAATTGTCAAATTTTGACCTTCATGCCCACAAAAACTGAGTGTCAATAGAACTTGCTTTCCTTTGACACCACTATTATTTTAACTACCTTTGCTGCTCACCAATGTTTATTGTTTTAAAAAGTGATGATTAAAATTGGAATAAAACCTAAACATACGAAAGTGAAGTTGTTATACATTTTCTTTATTCTTGAGAATTTACAACAAAAATAATAAACACAATTTATTTATTAGATTATTTATTGGAATGGTTGGCAAAACATCAGCCATTTGATTCAAACTTTATGAAATGGTAAATAATAAAGATTTCCTTAGAGTTGGTTCACATATTTTTAAAATTTAGTAAAGTAAAGGTAGTTAAAATAATAGCAGTGTTAGTGAAAATGACGTCCTTTTAAACATGCCATATTTTCTGTGCATGAAGGTCCAAGTTTGCAAAAACTTTTCATACATTGTTTTTCCATATATATATATATATATATGTGTGTGTGTGTGTGTGCGCGCGTGTGTGTGCGTGTGTGTGCGTGTGTGTGTGATCAGTGAGGGAAACACAGATCTTTACTTATCAAGCTGAGTGCGTTCTCACATTCATTACCAGAGTGAAACCGTTACACACACACACACACACACATACACACACACACACACACACACACACATATATATATATATATATATATATGAACATAATAAAATAGGCAGCATATCATTTTATATTACAAAGATATTGCTAATTGATTCAAGGTATGATTAACTCATTGTAATATATATATATATATATATATATATACATATACTTTTAAAAACAGTCGGCCAATGCTTTTATCCACATGGCCTAAAAGGATAAAAGCATTGGCTGAGTGATCCAAAAAATGACTTCACCCAAAGAGTTGTGAGTTCAATACTTTGGAGAGTTGAATTAATCAAAACTGAGATATCCAAAGGCATGGCATGTGGAATTAGAACAATCTAACCCTAACAAATATTTGGTTTGAAATTCAAACAAATATCATCTGAAGAAGGCCAGAGTGTACATTGGCTGAAACATCATGAATATTTCAATAAAGATGAGGACAACAGTACAAACAATTTAAATAGTGTAAATAGTTACAATACTTCATCTCAAAAATATAGACATAGATAGATAGATACATAGATAGATAGATAGATAGATAGATAGATATGACAGAATTAGATAGATATATCTGAACAGAATTGGATAGATAGATAGATATAAACAAAATTAGATATATGTGAACAGAATTGGATAGATATATAGATAGATAGATAGATAGATAGATAGATATAAAAAGAATTGGATAGATAGATAGATAGATAGATAGATATGACAGAATTAGATAAATATATTTGAACAGAATTGGATAGATAGATAGATATGAAAAGAATTGGATCGATAGATAGATAGATAGATAGATAGATAGATAGATAGATAGATAGATATGACAGAATTAGATAGAGATATATGAACAGAATTGGATAGAGAGATAGATAAATAAACATGAACAGAATGAGATAGATATAATCTTAGATATAAACAAGAGATAGAGATGAAATTAAGAATAGATAGAGATGGACAAAAAAGAGTTTGAATTGACCAAATAGAGATAGATTCTTCTTCTTCTTCTTCTCTTCCTCACTGCCACTACCATTACTGTTGTCATCGTTGTCCCTTCAGGACATTGGTGATTATGTCTCTCCACAATTTCCTGTCCTTTATAACTCTTTTTGTCTTTGTAATCTCTCCTAAACTCTGTTCTGCCATCTATTTAAACACACTTGTTAGGTAAGTTATTTGCTGTTTTTCTCTGTCACTCTTGCCTTCAATATATCCTGTGAGTGTCAAATTCTCCTAGCCCTCTCATTATGTGTCATAGAAATTTCAACTGTCTCTTTCTGATATTAACTATAAGTGTCCTTTTTGTTTCCATTTTCTCTAACACTTCATTGTTGCTCACATGTTCAGTCCATGGTATTCTCAGCATCCTTCTGTAGAACCCCATTTCTTTTGCTTCAAGTCTCTTCTTCATCCATGAGGGGATTGTCCAGCATTCACTGTCATAAAGGAGGACTGTAACTATTCAGTGCACTTTTTTGTTTCTAATGAAATTTCCTGTTTCTTAATACTTTGCTTAGCTTTTAGAAGGCACCTTTCGCTATGCCAATGCACCTTCAAACTTCAGAATTACACTTGCCATCTTCTGTTAAAACACGTCCCAGATATTGTTGCAATTGTTTGATTTTCAACTCATGACCATTCCCAGAATTAAGAAAAGTGACACTCTCTTAAAATACTGAAATATAGTATGACAAAGCTTCATTCTTCTTCTGTGTGTTGTGTCCCTTGAGGGTGTTGGATTGTGTCTCTCCACAATTTCCTGTCGATTATAGCTCTTAATAAATTTTTTTTTTGTTATCTCTCCAACACCCTGTCTCGCTATCCATTTACTCAAACTTGCTAAATAGGTTATGCGTTGTTTTCCTCTGCCCCGCTTGCCTTTAATCTGTCCTGTGAGTATTGAATTTTCTAAGCCCTCTTTCTTCATTATGTAGCCTAGAAATTCCTTCTTTTCCTGATGTTAAGTATAAGTGTCTTTTTTGTTTGTATTTTCTCTAAGACTTGGTCATTGCCCACATGTTTGGCCTATGGTATTCTTGGCTTCTTTCTGTAAAACCACATTTCTGTTGCTTCAAGTCTCTTCTTCATCCATGTTAAGTATAAGTGTCTTTTTTGTTTGTATTTTCTCTAAGACTTGGTCATTGCTCACATGTTTGGCCTATGGTATTCTTGGCTTCTTTCTGTAAAACCACATTTCTGTTGCTTCAAGTCTCTTCTTCATCCATGTTAAGTATAAGTGTCTTTTTTGTTTGTATTTTCTCTAAGACTTGGTCATTGCCCACATGTTTGGCCTATGGTATTCTTGGCTTCTTTCTGTAAAACCACATTTCTGTTGCATCAAGTCTCTTCATCGTATAGGAGGACTGATATTAAGTAACAGTTCAGTGCACTTTTTCTTTTTGTTTCTAATTACATTTTTGTTTCTTAATACTTTGCTTAGCTTTTGGAAGGCATCTTTTGCTATGCCAATGCATCTTCAGATTTCAGTCTGGCATTTTCCATCTTCAGAACACTTCCCAGATATTTAAATTGTTATACTTGTTTGATTTTGGTATCTCCAATTTGTAATTTGCATGTTGGGCTTTTCCTTTTGCTGACAACCATGCATTCTGTCTTCTTGCAGTTGATGTTTAGTCCTCTCTTCTTGCTTTCCTTCACTACCTTCTGTAGGAGTTCTTGTAGTTCCCTTTCTGTGTTTGCTATCAACACTATGTCAATTGCTTATGTTAGATTGTTAGGATTGCAACTACCAATAATGAATCTGGCTGGGACTTCTAATTCTTTTATAACTGTTTATAGATATTAACACTGAAACAAATAAGAATAATCTGCGATCTATATGAAGAGACACAGATATGAACACAGATACGACCAGACTGAGAGTGAGAGATATGAACAGAGATAGATAGCACTGAAGATATGCAATATGCATTAAAGCCATAATTTTTTTTTTTTCATTTTTTTTCCCATATTGCTATAGATTAAGCAATCTAGATCACTTTATAAAAGTTAATGGGGGGGGGGGGGGTCCTGTTTGCTATGTAAATTCATTGTAAATTGATTCCTCTATGGAAGCTAAAAAAATAACACTTTTTTCAATACTATTGTTCAGCCAACAAAAAGCCCAAGTGCTATTCAAGGTAGAGAGTTACTGAATGAAGTTTTAAGTGTGTAAGATGATGAAGTAAGATGTGCATGTTATAGGGATATGTAGGTTTGGTTTGGTTTGGTTTGGTTTGGTTTGGTTTGGTTTACGGCATATCTACCTCAATGGGTTATTTAATGCCAACAACCTTTTTTTTTTCCTGCTAATATTTTGTTTTGCCAAAAATCTATTTCTGGTAATATTTTTTTCCTCAAAAATGTATAGCCGGTAATATTATTTTAAAACATTTATTGCTGGTAATTTTTTTTTTTCAAAAATTTATTTCTGGTAATAATTTTTACAAAGTATTTCTGGTATTAAAACCTATTTTCACACTTTTATAATGCTTTTTACCTCAGTTTCAGAGTTAACTATTTACCTATAGCTGGGACCCTAACAGGTGCTACTACCCCAGGTAAGGGTGAACCTGGGAACACCAGCAATTAAGAGGTGGTTCCACACACCTAAAAGCCTCCTGATCAGAGGCCTTGCTGTTGGATGTAGTTCATCGTCTTACCCTGGACGCGGATGTAGTTTATCATCATACCCAAGATGGATGTAGGATAGATAACAGCTAATCTTAGACTCAACGATGTTAAGATCATATTGATCGGGGAAGCATTTTTCAGGAATCTATTTCATAAAGTAACTGTTCTTTCTGAAGAAGTGAACTGAAGTGAATTTCTTTCTTACAAATGGAAGATGAAGGGAATGTGTTTGAGCTGAAACCTGTCTTTATGGCATGGTCGGTCCTAGATGTGAAGGCTGAACGGGTGATATTAAAAAATGTAGCTTTTCTGGACAATTTTCCTGAAAATAGTGATAGAATGGCGAGAGGCCAGCAAAGTTTTGTCTGTGGAATGTAGCATGGAAAATAATTCATCACCCACAAGGCTGCATAAATGCTTCTACCAAGGCTGGAAAATAAGGATTGAGCAACACCAGGCCAGATGTGGCAGCTTTACACCAATTTTTGGTCTCATCTGACTCTTGTAAAGATAGAGCATGGTAGGAGGAGACAGATACTTTCTGGAGTGAGAGAATGAGCTAAAACTGCTCCAGGCCAGATATGGCAGCAATACTCCATTTTTGGTCTGATCTGACTTTTGTAAAAATAGAGCATGGCAACAGAATTCAGGTACTTTCTGGAACAGCACAAGGAATTTCCCATTTTTTTTCACATCTTTAACAATAGATTGTTCCACTTGAGGTCTGAGTTTGTGCTAAAAGATGTCCAATGCAAGGATCCTCATTAAGAGTACAACCATTCATCATGACTGGAGAAAATTCAAGGTCTGTTCAGTGATAATGAAACATTACTAGCTTAATTTTCAAGGTATTAAATGTTGCAAGTCAGTTTTTAACCAATGAACTATTAGGGCTCGGTCAAAGGAGAGATTAGCTTCCATACTCTGGTTGTCTAGTTTTTTAGCAGTGTCTCCATAAACCACAACATTGTCTGCATATTTACTAATGACCTGAGAATGTCCTTAACCAGATCATTAATATCAATCAGAAAATTGGTAGATCTAAGAAATGAGGCTTCATTAGTCTGATGGGCTTCAGAGGAGTGGCCATTAAGAACAACTTTCATTAACCTTCATGATAGGAAAGACTAAATAATTGAGATGCCATAGCTGAAGAATTGTTATGGCAATTCCTCAAGCCACACCTTGTCAGTGGCCTTTGAAATATCTAAGGAAATTGACCTCATAATGAATTTATTATCAAGCATTTCACTATGTGTAATGACATTTAAGATATCAGCAGTGAACATAGAGGAACAAAAGCTATATTGTTCGTTGCTCAGGAAGTTATTTCTGTTGAGGAGATCAACAACTCTTTTGATGATAGACTCAAAAAGTTTGCAGATGGCATAAAGAAGGCAATATTGTGACAGTTTCAGATATAAACATGAGGTCTGGTTTGATCTCTTGAAGATGTGGATCAAATTTTGGAGAGTTGGAGCATAGATCCATTTTATTAGTGTCAAAATAGAAAACTTGGTGTCTACTTTTTGCATGAATGGTCTGGATTTGACCTTAGTGCATGTGTTAGCTATGGTCTTAGTTTGGTATGGGGAGGTGAGGAACAAAGGTAGCAATTTGATTTTATTTTGTGTTTTTTTTTACACTTTATCAACAATTTGTGCATTACTTAAAGCTGAAACATATTTTGTATTGTAAGAGTGAATATTGCATTAATATTTTTTTTAGAATAACAATGATTTTTTTTCCAGATACATGTCCTACTATTTAACCCATAGTTGGGGGAGATGGATTCATACCTTTCCCAAGATTATTTGCACATAAGTGAATGCAATGGATCCAAATGGAATATGGATTCAGCACTCTGATTTCTCATTCCAAGCCGCTATCCTTTTACACCTGTTCACACATCCCTGAGCTAGTGAAAAAGCAACAGCCCAAGTGGTATATGTAAAAACCTGCCTGGATTAATTGCCAGAAAGCACAGCATAACAGTACACTTGATGTCATTGAGGGGCCTCACCAGAAATGACTGCATGGTTGATATTCACAAAATGGCAATAGATTAACCCCTATATTATGTACATATGAACTGTTCACCAGAAACTAACATCCATTTGATCTGGTGCTTCTGTTATATATTTAGAGATTCTTGGTGAAATCCAAAGAAGAATTTGCAATGTTATTGGTCCTGACCTGGCATCTTGGCTTCTGTCACTTTTCTACCGCTGTAACGTAGCTTCCCTATGTCTTTTCTATAAATACTTTCACTGTAATTGTTCTGATGAACTTTTCTCTTTGGTAGCTAGAGTTTATGAATTTAAGTGCAGTACTAGATTGGCGGCAATTTAAGTGCAGTACTAGATTGGCGCCAAGAACTGTAAGTTCTATTCTAGCAGTTTCTTCTCTTGCACTTCTTGCCTGTGGAACTCTCTTCTGGCTTCTTGCTTCCCACTCAAATTTGATCTTCAAAAATTTAAATACAATGTCAATCGTTATCTTCTGTCTTCTTAATTCTTGTTCTTTTATTGTCCTCTCTTCTTAATGATGTATTTTTTTCATATTATCTAACACTATGTAACACTTTGCATCCTAGTGGCTTTATTGCCTTGCTTGGTATGAAATGATTAAAAAAAGGTTCAGTTCAGCGGATAAGGCCAACCCAGAGAGGTGTTTACCTCCTGCACTCTTAATGAAGAAACAAACAATTCAAGACTGGGAAGAAATTACAGGTTTACCACCCAAAGTGGAACCATGTGGTTTACCCTGGAATCAAGGCAGTAGAACTTCTCCTTGGGTCAGAACATCATGTCTAATCAGTGGGGCCCAGATAACTGATAGAAGCTTGCTCAATTGTACCGACTAAAGGACTTTCTAGGAGAAGGCAGGTTAAAAAGGCTGATTGGAGAATTATAATTACTCTATGATTATAGCACAAGGGTGAGATATCAATATTGAAATTTAAAATGGGACTGGGTGAACATGCTTCTGAAATTTTGAACCACATAATTTCTTGAAGTATATATATATATATATATATATATATATATATATGTATGTGTGTGTGTGTGTGTAAATTGAAATTCATAATCTGCAGTTAATTTTATAGATATTACATTCAATTAAGCACACCAGGTTAAAAAAGAATTCTTATTACTTTTTTTAGTTGCAATGCCAATTCTAAAACTATACCCAAAAGATATGGACAGACTGAGATAGATGAAGAGACTGTGATAGATAAATAGATAGATAGATAGATATGAACAGAATTAGATAAATAGATAGATATGAACAGCATTGGATTGGATAGATAGATAAAATAATAATGAATAGAATTTGATAGATAGATATGAACATAATTGGATAGATAGGTAGAGAGATAGATATGAATAGAATTGGATAGATAGATAGATAGATAGATAGATAGATATGAACAAATCTCACCACAAGCAAGGCAATAAATTCACATAGACAAGGTTTTCTGGAGTGTGCCTTAATAGTATCTGAGAAAATATACTATTAAGAAGATAGAACTGATTCACTAAGACATTAGGGGCTTCGTAGATGTGAAAGGATTAAAAAACAGAAAATGTTATGAAGGCGTGGGAACATTGGAAGTGTAATCAAGAACAGACTGAGAAAGATAGATAGATAGATAGACCAGAGTGAGAAAGATAGACAGACGGACCAGACTGAGAAAGATAGACAGACAGACCAAACTGAGAAAGACAAATAGACAATATGAATAGACTGAGACAGAGAGAGAGAGAGAGAGAGAGAAAGAGAGAGAGAGTGTGTGTTTGATATCACTCTATATAAATTGATCTTTTTTCTGCTTTTGTTTTTCAGATTCTGTTTGCTTGACTTGAGCACCAACGTCTCCCGCTGCATCCACAACAATAGCTATAAACATTGCTATCTGAATTAGAAGGGAGAATTTGATTGGTGTCGAACCACTATTACATATAATTCTATCTGCCTATTGTCAATGATGTGTATACAAAAAGAAAGAAACATGTTGAACAAATGGAAAGTTAGCCATGGTTCCATTTCCCTTGGTAGCCTTTCTGAGAAACTATTCCTGCCATGACTATTGTTTGGGTAAAATTGGAACCTTTTTAAACATTCACTCAAAACAGTGTTCTTTGTTACAGAAAAAAGGGTCAAAAAGTATTTCAGATGGTAAAATATTTCTCTGGTGTTGACTCATTTGATATATTCAAATAATTATGACTTCTGATTTAGGGATATATACAAATTTGGGAATATTTATGTCTTTGTGACAGACACAGTATCTTATTGTGTTTTTGTTGGTCAACAGCACTGAATTCTATACCATATGCATATATCTTTAAAAAAATTAAAAAATGTGGAAACCATTTTTAAAGTTATACACATTCGAGGAAGACAAAAAATTGTGGAAAAATGAAACTTGATGCATCACAGAAGATGGAAAAGATTTTTACAAATCATAAGACATTGAAGACCTGTCAAAGATGAAATTTGGGTATTTTTAAAAAAAGAATTGCAAGAAAGGAAAAAAGAAAAGAAAGAAAGGATCTCATTGACAACAACAAAACCAAACAAATGTTGCACATTTAAAAAATGTCTCCTTGTTTTATCAGGATCTAAGATCATTACCTTTTTTGTTTTTATCTTCTGCATTCTTTTGAATTATTGGGAAGAATTTTCTCTATTGATAAGATTATCTTTAAGATTGGTGATGCTTTTAAACTTCTCAAAGTGATGTGATCACAAAATATATGTATATAGAAAAATATTTCTCTAATTTCTTCTTTTATATTTTTCATTCTAGCTAAACATTCCTGAGAATAACTATAACTTTAATTGCATACTATTAATTAAATAAGGAACTGAATTCTTTTTATTGTTAAATTAAAAGCACCAATTGATACAAGATTAACTGTTTATCTCAGATTCCAGAAGCAGGTCTTACAAGGACAGACATCAAAGCACCTGTTAATACCTGCCTAAAAAAAAGAAACATCAAAGATTATCTACAGAGAACTTAACAGAATATCCTACAGTTGTCTGTGATTTTACTTTTTTTGTTTTGTTTTTTGAATGACAAATTTAACAGTGAATCAATCAAGTGATATAGCAGTCGTTCTGATCTCCTACAGACTCTTTGATGTAAAAGTTGCCCTGCCCATGACTTTCATTTTTAGTTGTTTGCCGACTGTTAACTGCTAGACTGAGAATGCCTCGCTCCATGATTCGTTCCTGACCTTCCTACGTCCACATTTCAGCAGAATCTTTGTCTCACCCCAAAATGTCTTCTTTTTTTTTAACTCTGTCCAAACCTGACAACTTTGAAATACAATTTTCTCCCCTGTTTCTGACCGACAACGTGCTATGCTGAGAAAGCAAAAAATCGCCTTTTTTCTAGTCATCCAAGATTTCTGTATGTGGCATATATAGAGACAAAATTTGAAATATGTTTAAAGATTACCCCACCTCCAACATTTTATTTTTTTTAAAAGTTTGTTAAGCTTTAAACATCTGACAACAGAACTATAAAAAAAAAGGAGTATTTAGAACACAATGTTATCAAAACGAATTTAGAAAAATATGTTATCAAATGTATCATCATATATGTGTTCTTTATAGACCCAGAAACACATGCTGCTATTATGGAATTACTCATTTAATTGTCTATTGATGTTAACACCTTTCTCATAATCAAAGGCAAATGAAAGAAACCAAGAGAAATGATGAAATTATAGACTAAAATATGTTTGTGTCTCTGAGCTTCTAACAATCTTTTGATATAATCAGAAGTTTCTAAAAGAATACATTTAAGGAATACATTTTTAATCAACTAGGAATTCAAGTCAATACACAACACAACATTTATCATATATATATATATATATATATATATATATATATATCTTATATACATACATAAATATATACTTTTGTCTATATACTTAAAAAGCCATTTCACTTGGAAGTGTATTGTTATATTTACAACAATACTTACATAAATGAAATAGCCATAGATATACATATATACAACTCTTATAACTTACATATTTATACACATTTAAATTTAGATGCATTTCTTAAATATTTCCAACAAACAATGCATAGAATATGTTAGTAATAACAAACATTGTAATTACTAATGTTTATAGGACATCTTCATTGTAGGTTATTTACACCAAGTTAAAAACTTTTCAAATAAAATTTTTCTTTGATGACTATTTACAGCAACAAGAAGAAAAATATGTACATAGGTACAACATACTGCAAAGGACACACAAAACAAACCCTCCTTGTTCACAAGTAAAATTATCCAACAAAGGCATCATGTATCCAATGAAATCCATGTATCCAATGGCAGGACAGTTCAATTTTGATCTGCACAATCCTGCAGCCATGTTTTATCAAAATGACCACCATTTTAAGTACCATGAAAACAGTAAAGGCAGTAGTGAGGGTCCGGCTGTGGGTCACACTGGTGGCAAGTCCTGCAAATGTGATCTCTGCCACAAGGGATACATACTACCCCCACTCCCCACGCCGCCACCACAGCACCATCAACGATTAACCCCTAACAATAGTAGTGGCAACACGAACATGATGAACTCCCACCACGGACCTCCTAGCAGTCATAACACCACCTCTCTCAGCTCCTCACCCTTGCCGAACCCCACTGCTGCCTCTCCAGGTTCTGCTGCAGGCATACATTCTTCGCCGAATCATGCCAACTTGGGAAACAGTAGTGGAAAGACTGGCAGTGGAAGCAGTTCTGCTGTCTCTCCGCTGCTGGTTCCAACTGCTCCAATCTCGGCGAAATGCTTTTTCTGCACTTTCTGTAAAAAAGCGTTTAGTCAACAAATCCACCTGAAGAACCATGAGCTAACGCACACGGCAGGAGGGGAAGGTGAGGGCCCACTTAAACCTTACACATGCAGCATTTGTAATAAAGGTTTCACGCTGCAGGTTAACCTGAAAAACCACCAGCGTACTCACTCTGGAGAGAAGCCCTTCACCTGCATGGAATGTGGAAAAGCGTTTAGTCAGCAGGGGAACCTGAAGATTCACATGCGTACACACACAGGAGAGAAACCCTACCAGTGTGAATTATGTCCCAAGGCTTTTAGCCAGCGCACAAACCTTGATAACCATCGGCGAATACACACAGGAAACCTATTTACCTGTTCAACATGCTCAAAAACCTTTACTTTACAAATTAATCTCCGAAACCATGAACGGATCCACACTGGAGAGAAACCGTACCTTTGCGGCTTCTGCCCAAAAGCCTTCAGTCAGCAGACGGCTCTTAAAAATCACAGGCGCACCCACACAGGAGAAAAACCCTACACATGCATGACATGTGGGCGTGCATTTAGCCAGCAAGGTAACTTGAAGTTACATATGCGCAATCATACGGGGGAACGACCATTTGCGTGTGAGACTTGTGGTAAAGCTTTCAGTCAACGTGTCAATTTGGAAGACCATAAACGTTTACACACAGGAGATATGTTTTACTGCCGCTTCTGCAAGAAGGCCTTTGCAAACGCCTTCTTTTTGCAAAACCACGAGCGTATTCATACCGGGGAGAAGCCGTTTAAATGTTCGTTCTGTCCCAAAGCATTTAGTTTGCAGATAAATTTGAAAAACCATCAGCGGACACACACAGGAGAGAAGCCGTTCAAGTGTATGACTTGCGGGAAGGCTTTCAGCCAGCAGGGAAACTTGAAGCTGCACATGCGGACACACACAGGAGAGAAACCTTATCAGTGTGAGCTCTGCCCCAAAGCGTTCAGCCAAAAGACAAACCTGGATAATCACTTGCGAGTGCACAACGGCAACTTGTTTAAGTGTTCTATGTGTTCAAAGGCATTTACACTTCAGATTAGTCTGCAAAATCATGAGCGCATCCACACTGGGGAGAAGCCTTACTATTGTTCGGTGTGTAACAAGACGTTTGCCCAACGTGGCAACCTGAAAACACACCTTCGCGTGCACACCGGAGAGAAACCCTTCCAGTGTGATGTGTGCGGCAAGAGTTTCTCGCAGAGGGCCAACTTGAACAATCACAAACGAACTCGGACTGGCTGTGAGCTCTTCTCTAAGCCTACTATGGTATCGTCATCATCGTCGACGTTACTACAGTCTAAAGAAGAGGTTGACAAGCCAAAGATCTTGTCATCAAATAGCCCCCCGCCACTACCTTTTAGCTGTTGCGATATTGACAAAGAGTCACTGTCGATGAAGGACTACTCATTAAAAGGTGGAGACTGCGTCCAGCAATCTCAAGGCAGTGGCGGCGGCGGGGGTGGAAGTAGCAGTAGTGGTGCTGGTGGGGGTGGAGGAGGAGGAGGAGGGGGTTCTGGAGCTGCAGATAACCAACAGCAGCATCATCATAACTCGTCCCAGCAGCAACATCACCACCACCACCACCACCACCATCACCACCACCATCACCATCACCACCAGTCATCTCCAGGCTTACAACACCACCCGCAACCGCAGATGCACCATCAGCAACAGCACATTAGTGGTAACAGTAGCCAACATCACAATAACAGCAGCAGTAATAATAATAATAATGGCACCAACCCCAGTACCAATAGTGGTTCCCATAGCAACAACCCCAGCAGCAACCCACACACAAATTACCAGAGAGACACAAAAACTCCCAACATGAGACTCCAGACATCAACAATGCCATCTACCTGGATGCCTCCACCATATCTGCACGAGATGCCCCCAAATTGGGAAAACAATTACTTATGGTCAAGGGGTTTCCATATGCCCCCAATTCTGGGCACAGGCTGGGCAAACATACCAAATGTGTCGAGTCCCATACCAAACGGTCATAAACAGCCGTATCCACCTCATGAACAGTCACTTAAGTTAAAAGAAATGACTTAAGTTAGTTCCTATAGGTCAAATTGAAATCCCAAGTAATGAGTACATCAGTCTTTATACAGATGACTGATTTGCCCCTTGCTACATTCTAACAAGAAACCATGCATGAAGAAAAGGATCACTTGACTAAACGAGTGGATTTTATAAGTACCAGACTGCCAACTAAAAGAAATTACTCTGGCCCCAATTAGAAATCAGTTTTACTTGGGTTAACTTGTGGTAACCAAGGTATCTAATCTACCATTACAAATAAAACCTAAAGCCTCTGTTTTATCACTGAATATATCAGACCTATATTGTATTAGGTATATTTGGGCAGCAATTTTTCATTTATGCAGCTTTCGTTGAAAACCAACAAAAGTTCTTAAAGAATTTTTTTTATTATTTTACCATTCAGACTATTTTTCTGGTTTCCAGGGAAAATTTGAACTTCAATTGTTGTATGTCTTCTGAGCTCTTTCAATATTCATAAGCCATTGTAGAAAAGTTTTATTTTCGCCTTCATAGGGTTGTTTCTATGTGCATGCATTGAGTTTTCAGCAATATTTAAACTCTGTGCTCACTAAAAAACATTGTGCCAAGCGGTTAGTTATTTCCTTGATACTGGTATTACTGTATACTCTTTTGACTCCCTCAGCAACATTTATTGTTTTAAAAAGTGAAATAGATTATATCCTATGTTTATTTAAATTTTCTTGTTTTAGAGTTCATTAATATTTTTTTAAAGATATGGATCCCTACAATCGTAACCTGTTCAAGTCTAGGCATATCCCCACATATCCGCATGAACTGTGCTTCTTACTCTGTAACCCTCTACCTTGAGTGGCTCCTGGGCCTTGTATTGAGTGAACATCACTGTAAAAAAAATAAAAAACATTTTTTATAGTTATTTATAAAATGTTAAATCATAAATATTGCATTGAAGTTAGTTTATATATTTTGATAATTTTGTAATTTTTTATAAATTTCAATAAAATGATTTCTTTTCAAATTTATTTCTTTATCAAATGCTAAATAATAAATATCACACTGTACTTGGTTCACATATTTGTATAATCTTGTAAATAAACATTGCTGAGGAAGTCAAAAGTGTATACAGTAATAGTAGAAGTGTCAAAGGAATAACCGTCCTTTTGACACCTGCTGCATGAGGGGCATGAAGGCTAAACATTGTTGAGTTCTCTTAAATGAAGATGCAAGTCTTGGAAAAATTCACATGGATCCCATTAATTCAATGTTATAAAATCTACCAAAGAAAGCACAAGACATTCACACTGACACAATCCTGTCAACCCCAAAATAAAATTATTTGATAATGGCTTATAAAAACCAAAACAGTTGCGAAGACATTGGACAATTTATATTTATATTTATACCTGCAATCAGAAAAATGATACGACCCATAAAAGATTAAATAAAATAATTTTAAACAAAGAACTATGATTGGCCTTCAACCAAACCTGTATAAATATACATATATATATTTTATCAGATTTTATTAATGACCAGAGATAAAGTTTGTTTTAACAATTTTTTTAGTAATTTTCTCTTGTTTTTATACAAAATAACAGAATGTTAGTTGTGGTTTAGAATTACTCCTGTTGTTCGTAGATTACAAGTAATGTCATCAACATTGTGAAGACATGATTTAAATTTATAACATACTTATCATCAAACAAAATGATGGAAAAATACATCAAAGTTTTCTTGAATTTCAAAACCAGCTTATATATAAAGTACAGTGTATGTGTGTGTGTTTGTGTGTGTCCAAGCAACTCCTCCACTCCCACTGGTCCGATTTCAATGATTCATAGCTCATACAAAAGCTCTAGAAGTGTTAGGCGCAGGGAACGATTTTTGTTGAGCTCAGGGTTGCCAGATTATGTGAGGTTAAAAATATATATTAATATATTATACTAACCATTATCGTTGCTTTCATGGTTCAAGGGGAGTAACTCTTATTTTTCTTTTGTATCCAAAATTGCAGTGCACGTTTTATTATAAACTAGCTTAAAAGCTGTCCTATCGGGCGGCATTTGAACTAGCTCCTGTGGAGGACTCTTGGTTTGGCCATCATCACAATAGCTAAGGAGAAGTAGATGCGATAGGCATCAATAAACTACAGTAGAACTCAAAATTGATCGCTGCATTTAAATATTGAATTAATGTTTAAGCTTACATTTTAAAAGTTAAATAGGCAGCTTTTAAGATAGTATATAAAGTCATATTCTTGAAAATGAGAGTTGTAAGCATACTTTTCATATATACTGGAACCAAATATTCATTATCTTATATGAATACAAGACAAAATCATGAAAAAGTTCTCAAAAGAAACTTTGCCTTTAGTCTTCAATAAACCTTATTTAAATGAGAAACTGTTACCAAATTATTGGTTATTCTGTAAGCTGTAAAGAAGTGTTAATTTTGAATTTCTCAAGAATAAATAAAGTGGCAGTTTGTGGGCAGAGTCACTCAAGAGCATACAAAATATGTGAAGGAAACTGATTAAAAAAAAAGGAATAGTTGTCATCAATAGAATTAATAATGAGATTATAAAATCAGGAATTGAATGATTGTACAAGAATTCTTATCTGACAACAAACAATATATATATATATTTCATTAGCTAATGTTGACTGACATATGTCAATAAGAACAGTCAGACTCCTAGCCATATCTGAATTTTTCTGAAGTCAGGTCGGGGTTGCTGTTTGAGCCGATATGATGCAAAACCCGAAATCGGTGATGAGGACAGTGCATCACTGAAGACCACCTTTGATGCATCTGAAATGTATTATGCAACTATATATATATATATATATATATATATATATATATATCAGTTGGCATTTTAATACATCCATAGATAGTGCAATCCTTTCATCCTGTTCACATCCCTGAAGCACACTAAAATAGTTTTAATATCAAAGTTATGTATATCTTTCTATTGCCAGTGTTTGAGTCTGGGTAAAAACAATGTGAATTTTGGATGCTGTCTTTTAAGGCCCACATACCCTCATAAATCAGAAGATTGGTATGACACAGACTTCCTACTCCATATCACCCCTTCCATTTGGCATTGTGTCAGACTAAGCTAAGTTTAACAAATCCTAGTAATTTACAAAGATTATTTAGAATTATTGAGGACAAATATTAGGTTATTTATTTTTATAGGAATAAAAGATTATGACTTTTATTTGACTTTGTATAGTGTTAGTACAGCTATGAGAAATGTCAAAAATGTAGCATTTTTTTTTAGTTGTGACGTCTTTGAATTTACTTTTAACTAAGACACCAAGTTTGTTTTATAAGAGAAAAGGTCACTAGCCTCATGACAGTCTTTACGATTTTTCAAAGTCTATGTCCCTCTTGAGCATAAAAATCTTTTAGACAACAAAAATATTCAAGACGAATGTTATTAATTGATTTAGAGAATTTATAGAATATTACTGACAGATTTCAAATTTCTCCATTTCCCATATAAATAGTAAATACAACATGATAAATACAAAACTATCTAAACAGAGAATCAATATTTCGGTTATTGCCTTAGATTTAAAACTTTTTTTTGCAAACACGGCTATTGTAATAATAATCAAACTGAATATACTGCAATAATATGAAATGAAATAGAAACTTTCATTTATAAAGCACATGAAAGATAATTATTCCTAAAATGATGCATAAACATATGAAAATTGTACTATGGACACACACAGACACACACACACATACACACATATATATGTATGTATATATATATGTATATATATATATGTGTGTGTGTGTGTGTCTGTGTGGGTGGGTGGAGTTTGGTTGGCTGAGGATGTATGTGTGTGTGTGTGAATCAGGATCAAATATAGTTTGGGATCCAACAGAATGAGAGGATAAAGAACAAATGGAAAACATTTATCAAAATCTAACATGTTTCACTTTTATTAAAGCTTCATCAGGGAATAATAAAGTGAATCATAAAAAATAACCTTTGAAGTAATAAAAATGTTGTAGTAAAACTAATATATATATATATATATAGTAATAATGCAATATGGTAATCCATATGTAATTTCAAGGGGGATATAGATTCAGGGAGAGCTCTATGGGAAAAGACAGGGTAAAATTATTATTAATTTAAGAATATCAAGACCTACAAAAAAAGAAGGTCTTGAAGATTGAGAGCTGTTTTTTAAAGCTCTCATGAAATAAAAATTATTACCTACCCGATTTTAAGTGTTTGACATTGTTTAATTAATAATATATATATATATATATATATATATATATATATATATATATATAGGGAGAGAGAGAGAGTATACATATATATACATACATGCACACACACATGCATATATATCTATATATATATATATCGCATATACATATATATATATATATACATACACACACACACACACACATATATATATAGCATATGTATACATACAGACATACACATATATATATGTATCAATATGTATATGTACGGCATATATGTATGTACACACACACATATATACAGCATATACATATACCCACACACATACACACACACACACAGACATATATATATATAATATATGCATGTGTGTGTGCATGTATGTATATATATGCATATGCTATATATATATATATATATATATATATATATATATATATATATATATATATATATATATATATATATGTATGTATGTTTGTATGTTCATGTGTGTGTAGAATTTGAGATGTAACTAAAGATATATCTGTAAAATGACAATATGAATATAAACAAAAGAAAAACTTGATGAAGTCCCTCAAAGGATGAAATGTTCTGTCTAAGGTAAATTTATCTTTTGTCTATATTTATATATAGTACCTCACAGAACAAAGATAAAAAGACCCAAATAAAACATTGCTACACAAATAGATACAAATAAAATCACAAGAATTTCTAAATATAATACAAATAAGTGCATATAACACTTTTGTAGGCTAAGAGGGTGATTTATTTCTTAATGTCCTTTGATTTCTTGTACTTAAGAATCTTAATTAGAAAGAAAAAGAATTTCAGTCTGCCCAAGTGGATAATTAGGCTGGATATATACATACATATATATATATATATATATATATATATATATATATATATATATATAGGCAATATATTTTCATTCAGATAGGTTTGGTTAAATAATTTAGGCATATCATGTTGATTTGTTTTGGTTGTGATCATTTCAAATTCACGGATTAATTTCTTGATGGCCATAAAAAATGATTAAGAAAAATAACAAAATTTTCTTTCAAACTATTTTTATTAATCCATGAACTTGAAAGGATAACAATCAAAATAAATTGCCATTATATATCTAAATTATTTAACCAAACCATATATATATATGTATACATATATATATATATATATATATATATATATATATATATATATATATATATATATATATATATGTATACATATATATATATATATATATATATGTATACATATATATATATATATATATATATATATATATATATATATATATGTATACATATATATATATATATATATATGTATACATATATATATATATATGTATACATATATATATATATATCTGCATATACATATATATATATATATATGCATACATATATATATGCATACATACATATATATATATATATACTCTATCTCTGATATTGAGCACTTTATCCCATAAATATAGCACATCTTAAGACTATATTTCTTCATATATATATATATATATGAAGAAATATAGTCTTAAGATGTGCTATATTTATGGGATAAAGGGTTCAATATTTGAAATTTATAAATAGATATAATATATTTATATATATTAGATATATATATATATATATATATATATATATATATATATATATATATAATATTATTAAAGATGACTAACAAGATACACATTCAGTTAAAAATAACTAAAAGACCTCCTTGATAATGGCTAAAAAGAGCACTTGGATATAGAGAAAATTTGGACAATTTTTACACACTTTATATCCAGAAAAAAAACTTAGCCAGTATCATGTTAATCGTCTTTAATGAAGCTTGTATAATAGAGGGATTGCTGCCCAAATACATAATTTTATATATATATATATATATATATATATATATATATATATATATATATATATATATATATATATATATATATATATATAATACTTAGTAATTGGTAGGGATGATTTCAAAATAGGACTTTTAGTCCATATGAGAACTCAATGTATGATACAGAGAAAATTATAACAATAAATAGGAAAAAAACTTTAAAATCCATTGTTATATTTCAATGAATATAAGTATATTCATCTAATCAGACCACCTCCATTTTATGAAAAAAATATATATATGTATATATACATAGAAATATATATATATATATATATATATATATATATATATAAGCATAAATGTCATGATATTAAAAAGCATAGCCTTATGATAATGAAACCATTAATACATTAGGGTTGTAGTCACACCCACCATATTTACAAAAGCCGCAGTCGTAGTAGTGTTTCCTGGCGAAATAGGGTGATGGAGTGCAACCCTCTCCAGGCTGCTTTTGAATTCAGAGGTTTTCCTTCTCCTAGACTGGTTGCCACTCAAGGTCTGTCCTGCTATTAACCCATAGCTGGAGCTGGGGTGGGGGAGTTGGATTCATACCTTTCCCTAGGGTAGTAACACATAGGTGAATGTAATGAACTCATGTGGGAGTTTCATCCCTAATCGTAACTAAGATAATTATATATTTCTCACTTGCATTTGACTCAGGTAATTAAAAATACTCAAGTATTTCAAAATACTGACTTTTAAGGAAGGTGATCTTTTCTTAGTTGTAAAAATGATGCTATACAATCTTTCTACTACCCCCCCTCCATCCATTGTGTAGTTGATACCCCTTGTCCTTGTCTTGTGTACACTTGTTCACAATTAATGAAATAAAAGCTTGATAAGCATCCTGGAATAATAGACAGGCATAAGATGCTTTAAATTCTGTTAGAAAAACAAGCAAAATGAGGCAGTGAACTAAATTAAACAAGTCAGAAATAAGCCCAGGGTACTGAGGCAGTGAACCACTTGAAATGATTGGGTTTGTAATGGTGAACAGCTCAAGAAATATGCTGACATAGTTAAAGGGAAAAATGAAAAGTGGTGTCAAAGAAAAATAGAAAGTAAGAGAAAAGATATTAAATCCTTCCTTTGGTAAATAACTGACAAATATATATATATATATATATATGTCCATGGGAAAATCAATTTATATGGAATCAAGGTTTATCTCATAAAATTTGTGCTTGTTAACTGATTCGAAAAGTTAATTTTTTTTTTTTTTTTACTTATCATTGCACATCAGTAAAGATAGTTCTCTTCTCTTGGTCTTGAGAACGTCTTTCTCAACCCCATACCCTCCTGTGGTCAGTCATGTTGTTATCAAATGTTTCCTTCAAATAATTATAATAATATTAATTCAATGACCATTTATAATTTTAAAGAAAAATTGCAAAAATGATTAAACTATGAATGGACAAGTAAGCTGGTCTGGGATGCAACCCAACTCTGGCAGTCTAGACCAGGGGCAGATCTTTAGAATTTATTCTTCCTTCCCAGAGTAATGTAGACTATTTCTTAAATTCACCGACTCTTCAATCGGCTATTCTTATACAGGCGTAAACATCTATACCCAAGGACATGTGTCATGTGATAATGCATTCAGATGCTTGTAAAATCCACAAGTACCTGCTGATGCTTTTTGGTTTCGGCTGTATTTTCCTGTTTGGTAAGAATTTTTTTTTTTTCAAGGGCTGTTTTTTATTCTCATTTGATGTTGCTCCTATAACCTGGGGACAAAGAATTCCTTCGCGAAAACTCTCAGCAGTCTTTTCTCTTAAATCATTGTAAATAACAAAAAATAATTAAATGAAAGAAACAATGAGAAGAGATATTGTCTGAAAACATAAAAGATGAATTACCAACTTTTTCTGTCTTGAATCTCAATTCTGGAATCCCATCGTAGAAGACTGAGTTATTAAATTGTTTGCAGGAAAACTCAAAACTGATGGCACAGGAGTAACATTCAGATTTTGAAATGATCGCAGAAGTAGAGTCAGTGATGGAACAAAGAGGCAAACTTTCAGCATGCTCAAGGGTCAACTCTGGTCATTGTGAATTCAAGTTGGTCACTCTCTGGCTTTTTGGGTTTACCAAGATGATAAATTTTATCTAATTTAGTGATTAGGTCAGCTCCACACAAGTAAACCCAAATTGCTAACAGGAAAACTCCTTTCACCAGACACTCACACTGTCAGCCGTCGCCCGGGATTTTAGAACTCTTGTTGTGAAATGTGAAGGAATTTACTATTAAGAAATCAATCTTGATTTCTTCAAAATTTTCAGGATAACCGTCTCTCTTTCTTTCTCTCACTCTCTCTCTCTCTCATGTGTGTGCTCAGTTTAAACTCAATGATTTTAGAGTAGAAATAAACACAGGATGTCTGTAAAAAAATATAATAATTTGTCTAAAAATAAGCTCATTATCTCTTCAATGAATTGACCAAATAAAACAGAAACAAAAATTGTGTTATTTCGGAAGTTATTAAAACATGAATCGTCATCCTTCTTTCATATGCTACAACATTTCAACCAATGTGTTCCTGGGCCTTCCTCAAGTGCATTGTCCATCTGCTAATCCTATTAGCGCAAGATAATAGAAAAACCAAAGTAAAAGAGCATATGAGCTTCATAAAGGGCTACATAAAGCAGACACACTGGAATTTAATGCTATGTGCAGAACCAAAAATAAATTTAAAAAGTAGCTGCTATGCTCTTCCATAGCTGAAAAGGAGTATTGTCTGTGTTTTGCACACTTATTCAGAAAATTGGTATGCATGTTCCTTTCTTTACATGGAGTTGGAATTTATAAACTGATCTATGAAACATTCTGCCTTTCAGCATGAAATCAATTAAGAATACTTGTAACCTGAGCACTGGGTATCTATCTCTAAGACACCACCTCCTCAAAGAAACCCTGGTATTTTTGACATAAAAAATAAACTTTGTCTTGCATTTTGCAACTGTAGTTATGCAAACTAAAAATAACTGTCATGTTGGACAGGAAATCACAGAAAAAAATAAAAATTGAAAACAAGATTGCTTGTAATTTATCTCACAGGCAACATCTATCCATTGTAATAATCAAGTACACCCTGATGTTTTCTGCATAAATCGAGGAAATCAGGTATTGGTGGGGGAGGGGCACTTCTTCACATCAAAAAAGATCTTGTGCTATATTTCAAACCCATTGTTATAAAAAACAAATACCTGGAATTATTTTTATCTAGAAAAATATTTGCTGCTCAGGTGGCAAAAGAGAAACCCCACCCCCAGAATTAACAAATCACCTGAGAAAAGCTGTAGAAAACATCAGTTGAGATGCTGTGGTCTGAATTACCGAGATAAGAACACTTATAAATGGAGGAATAATAACAATGATCTGTATCAGGACTTCAGACAACACTTGAAATCTATATAACTGATACCTCAAGATTTATCCCATTTAAAGAAGGTTATTCATTTTCAAGAAGGTTATTCATTTTCAAGAAGGTTATTTATATATGGCAAATCTTATAAACAAATGACTAACCCTGGCTGGAAAGGACAAAGATTTATTGCTAGTATTATGAAATAACAGACAGAAACAACATATATACAGGGAGGAAAAAAAAAATCGAACACTCCTACAATTGCCACAGAAAAAGTTTTTGGGAAGTGTAATTTGAACCCCATGAGTTAAAGGTTAGTGAGCTAGTCTGGTAGGCCATAACAACTGTTTAGTGTTGTTCAATATTCACTGGGTGCTCAACACTTGTGGCCTTGAGCCAGACTAAAGAGATATACAAATGATCGTTCATAAAAATGTAAAACCAAAAGTCTTGTATGCGACACAAAAGAACTCTTTGCATGTCCCTGAAAATGAAATCTTTATATTGCAAAGGAAATTTAACATTGTTGCAATGATCGGACAAACTTTTTATCTAAAAAAGTGTACATTTTATGAAGACGAATTTTCATGAAGACAGGTGAAGCAGTCACCTAATGAAACAAAATGGCCAGATATTTTAAATATGTCTCTTGACATCTCTCTCTTTGTACAAATCTGGAAGCTTTGTATGTATGTATGTATGTATGCATGTATGTATGCATGTGTTTGTGTGCATATATATGCGTGTGTGTACATACCTTTATCTCTCTCTCTCTCTCTCTCTATATATATATATATATATATATATATATACATATGCTGTTGTTGTTGTTGTTGTTGTTGTTGTTGACTTTGATTTAAAAAGATCTAAGGTGCTCTACTTCTGATTATTGGCGGAGGCCATTAAAGGACAGTCTTATGCTGCCATTTTGGGTGCAGAAGAAGTTTTACAAAGTAAGAAGAGGATGAATTTCTATTAAAACATATACACATACAAATACACACCATTATGCATATACATATGCACTCATACAAAACCTGCATTATCATTATAATGTCAAATTTGAGTCCAGTATATCATATGCTAATTTTCAACACAGGCAGGCATATCCTCTCTATTTTGGGTAAGTTTCCGACAGCAAAATCTTCCTACTTCTCCTGAGAAACTATAAAATCATGCACTTGTAAAATCTAAACTGCCTAAAGCATATCAATAATTGTGTATGAGGCAGTGTAAAGGCAGATGGAAGAATGATGTTCACACACAAAAGAAACATTTCCCCACTTCCAGCTGTTTAAAATATTTCTCTCATATTAAAAGCTTCGAGAGAGACAAGCTCCGATTTTTCATATTGTGCACTGGATAATCCTTGCTCATGTCTTGAAGTAATTGTCAGTGATTGGTGTAAGCATCAAGAAGTAAAGCCCAGTGTAGACTTATTGTTTGAAAATCTCAGGTCTTTATAAATAAGTTTACCAAAAACAGGAAAAAAAAACTTCTTACACATAGTTTCAAAATTGAATGTTTGCTGTTAGGATGTGTTTTTTATTTTATTTTTTTTACTGTACAATCATTTTCTGTTCTGGACCAGAAATTTTGTTTTATTTATTATATTTTAAAATTTTGCTGACAATCTTATTTATTTATTTTTTATGTTTAAAGAATAGTTTATTTGTTTTTTTAACTTTACAAAACATTCATTTGGTTAAAAACATTTAAAATAAATTATTAGTTTTTTTATTTTATTTTAATTAAGTTTATTAATTTTTTTAAATTGCTTATTTGGGCTAGAAGTAGAAATTTGTACCTCACATGAAAATATCCTTTCCACAAAGATATACGAACAGATATAGTTCTGTATTTCTGTGTTCTTTTTAACTTAGATTTTACAAGCGAGTGCTGAAATATTCTCAACTCAGCACACTTCCCATACATGAGAATTTCTTTTGGAAGGTTTTTTTGGTCAGCACCC